>JAQJVL010000271.1:850625-1217402 GCA_035578905.1 Stictocephala bisonia | reverse complement strand
CGATACTATTCTTTTGTTCAATGGTAACAATAAACAACTAGATTCACTACATGCTTATCTTAATACCATAGCACCTAATTTAAAATTTACAATGGAAGTTGAAGAATCAAACAAAATAAATTTTTTAGATTTGACTATAGAGAAAATAGATAACAGATTAGATTACAGCATATTTAGAAAGCCAACCACTTCAAACCAAACAATTCATAACACCTCTTACCATCCACCTTCACAAAAGTATGCAGCATATAACAGCATGGTGTATAGGCTGTTAAACGTCCCCATGTCACCCGCTAATTATCAGAAAGAACTCAATATCATTAGACACATAGCGGTAGCTAATGGATTTGAAAGAAACATGGTTGACAGAATAATTAATAAACAAAAGAATAAAAATAGAAACAAAAATGATAATGAAATTCCACAAAATAAGAAGTATGTGTGTGTAGAATATTCTCATTCCTTACAACATGGATTAACCAAAGAATTAAGGAAGCACGGCATAGAGTTAGCTTTTAAAACAAATAATAAAACTATAAATAAACTTAATGTTACAAACAAATTTAATAAGGGTGACAAGTCAGGAGTTTACAAAATTAAATGTGCCAATTGTCCAAGTGTGTATATAGGAAAAACGGGGCGCACATTCAAAACTAGATACAAAGAACATCATCCGAACCCGAGAGCTGAAAAACAAAAATCAACATTTGCCCAACACCTGATAGATGAAAATCATGAAATAAATGACCTAGACAATGGCTTAGAAGTTCTTCACACCTGTACAAAAGGCAATAAATTAGACACCCTGGAAGAATTTGAAATTTACAAAGCCCACATCAAAAAAGAAAATAATGAACTTATTTTAAACGATAAATTACAATTCAAATCACACTTTATTTTCAATAGTATTTTAAATCAGAAGAAAGAACCAAAACCAAGAGTACAAATTACAGTTAATAACGCCACCACAGGCACAACATTACAAATATAATTTCTGTCAACTACTTGCTCAAGTGTGTGAAATGTTGAATCAGCTACTTACTCAAGTGCGTGAAATATGTGTTTCTAAACAGTTGTTTAGAAAAATTTATTTTCGTAATGTATTTGTTGGTTATGTTAGTTTTTATTTTGTATTAAATGTCTGAAGATGACACTTTGATGTCGAAACGGCCGTAACATTTGTTACGTATTTGTGAGCTGGTTGACGAAGGTAATAATAAAAATTTAAATATTTTATTTTTTATTTTAAAATATTAAACTTTGTCAAAACATTGAAAGCCTAAAAATGTTTAATTGATATCAAATGAAAATCACTTATTTTGAGGTTAGTTACATATACGGTAATTTTAAAATTTTTCCTAACCAATTCTGTAAAATCATTGAGTAAAGTCTCTTAAAAACCATTTCAGGATGGCAGTTCATTATAATTACAATTTCAACTGATTTAATCTTAAAGGATTAAAAGTCACTTAAGTAGGTTCTACAAACAGTATTCCAGTTCATATCATGGAATGTACTAAAATATTAACTTTGTAAGTTTTGCGAATACTATGTAATTCATTTATTTATCTACCTCCAGCAAATATATAATGAAATATTTATACTACATCATACTGAAATTATTTACAAGGTTTCAATATAACAGATTAGTTGAATTAATAAATAAAAAAATGTTTAAATGTTTTAAAAGGTAAAAATTATCACTATGAGAGCCATACAGCGTGGAGTATTGTATTAGACCATTAACAATAGGGCACTCCATCTTCACAACTTGTTAATAAGCCACCAGTTAGTATGTAATTAAAGTGATGAATGAATAGATGAATGAATTTTATTACAAATAAGTTATATAAGATACAATTTACAAAGAAAGAACAAGCATGATTGTTAAGTTTGCCAAACGAGTAATCTAAAAAAACTAGGCTTAAATCTTAAAGCTGATAAATATTAAATTATGATCTAAGGAATCAGCAGAAGAAATAGCCAGTTCTGGTCTAAGAGTTATTTGTACTGTACCATTATGTCAATAATGACATTTTTAGATAATTTTCTATTTCTTTAATCAAATACCTAACTTCATAACTGGCTTTTACAACATGTCTAATTCCTACTCAAATATCACTGCTAGGAAAGGTTAACCAGTCGCCATTTCTGATAGGGTGATTCTTTTGACTTGAAACTTGTGGCGTCTTATTCAGAAAAAAATAGGCTTTAAAATTATGGGCAACTCATCATAGCCTTTCAAAACTATTTACGATATCCTCCACAGGCTCTCCCTTCTAGGTAAAATAATTATAAAATGCTCAATAGATAGAAACTACTGAGTAATACTAAAACTCAATTATTTATCTGGACCCATTTAAGAGAACTGAAGGTGGTTCCATACTTTTTCAACACCCTGTGTATTTCAACAGACATTAATTTGGGGAAAACATAAAATATGAATAAAACCTACAATACAAAAAATTACTTGTATTTTGTTTGAAATAATTAATAAACCTTTCCTTTGGCTCTCAACGTCATGTTATATTATTGTTAGAGGCCAGTAAATTCAGCTGTTTTACCTACTAATTTTCAATTCGTCAGGGCTTACTTGTCTAACATAAAAGTATCCGTGTTGAAATTTGATTTAGTAAACGCAAGTTATCTATAAATTTAAACAGCCGTTTATGCTAATTTGTTTCACAAGTCACCGCCAATTACCACAGCTAATTCTGTACCTTGACATGAATATTATCTACACAAAATATTTTTTTATTTTTATTTTTATTTTTTTTTTTTTTTTTAATTACACTACTGTAACATTTCGAATTCATAGACCGAAATATTATTTATTCTTTAATATATAGGGTTAAGTAAATTATACTGAAATGTGTTTGATTTATCAACAATTAGAAATTTAAAATATTAAGTCATAAGTTTGAATGAATAAATTTTTCGTGTAGAACAGTTTACAATATGGAGATGGTATATGAGGATCTCTAGAGATAGTATTGACTTCTGAGTGTTGGGTTCTTTGATTTTAATGCACAAATATTCTTGTTTTGTAAAGTTTAACTAAGTTTGTTGTAAACTAAATTATTGTTTAAACTCAAAATCAATATTAGAAAAGTAAATATTTAAGAAACCCGAAAAAACAAATATTAGATTTTGAATTATATTCTATATACAGTCTCGATACTGGTCACTATCACTAGGTAGATGTCCGCCTAACTAAAGAGTATCCCGCGGAGTGTCGGCAGACTCCCGTCCCCCCACTCACCCACTACAGTGGGCCAAGGCTCTCCCCCTCTGAGGCGCGCACTTCATAAGGGTATGTCAGCTGGTAGCACGCGTGGGCTGGGCTATATCAGTACTCCCCCACCACACCCGCCACGTGTTATCTCGCCCTGTCAATGGTTGATTTGTATTTCGTTACCTTCATTGGACATTTGTTTTCTCAATTTTATTGGAAGACCGTATAAGAATAAAAGATTATATGTACTGCCAAAGCCCAAACATAACACTTACTTGATCTCTGGTATTGCTTTTCATGTTGTATCGTCTTTGATTTCTCCATCATCTCTTAACCAATCTCAGTTATTTTTGGGAAATTATCTTTAGAAATTTATTTTTTAATTTAATGTTTTCCATCATAAAAACCCCGATAACATTTGCTTTCCAAATTTCGAAAATCTACCTGTGCTTTGTGTTCAATCGTTATCTTTCTTATCTATCTAGACCAGTGGCATTTTTTTTTCTTTCTTCAAGTTAGAAACATACATGTTTAAGGGACAGTGGTCCAAACTCCTCTGCCAGCTTTTTATATCGAATCCGTTACCTACTTTGAATGCAGAAACGCTAACCACTAGCAAGAGAACTTGAGGTAAAAAAAAACCGGATACGAAGACATTTTAAGTAAATGGAACATATTTAAAATTTTTAAACTGAGTCTTACGCTTGATAATAATTAATTTTGTTATTTAATGAATTAATTGTTGTACATACCAAATGAAATGAAAACAGTTTGTTTTATTTTTTTAAAACATTAAACTCCTCAAGAGTGAAAAATTGATTTTAGCATAAAAACTATAAAAGCAACAATATTTAGAGCAAATTAGTGTTCAGCACGCATTTCCTCTACAATACCGTAGTTTACAGAGGGTAAACACTGCTATATAAGGACACGCCTTCCTTCCGGCGCTAAAATTAGCCACCCCACGCGGCGGAGGGCGACGATCTTCGCACCGCAAGACTCGACACAGCCCACCTGCCTGGCCTGCATTCCGTGGCTTTGGTCAATATTCTAGTACTGGTGTTGCAAGTCACAAGTTAACAAATATTATGTTGCCATATGGTAAAGTGACAACTCAGACACATTACAATTAATTCCGTTATCAATGTTCATAATCACGTTTCTACTGGGCAGAAAGAAAAACATTTTAAGTTTCGTCGATCCCCAAAGTCCCATTGGTCCTTGGTAAAATTTATGGTTTAACGATATTAACCTAGGTTTCCGGGACATTCCTGCATTTTGGATGTCCCGAATTATTAAGAGAGTGTTATCCAAAATGGCTTTGTTGTCCTAATAATGTTGTTCCAATTTTCCGACTAGGTAGTAAACCGTTTTAGATTATACTGGCACATTAATCAAAATCATTTTATGTTTTAAATTTAAATTAATGAAAAATTTTATAATTTTAATTTAAAATAGCGCCAGTGAACAAGTAATTGATTCTTTTCTTTTAATATATAATTTTTTTATCAAAACACCCTTATTTAAACCATTTTATGTTAATAATCCTTGCAACCCTCATAATATGGTGTTGCTTTGGCCATTTTAATGAAACCAATATAGTCACCGACTACTGTAGTAATTTGAATTAATTCAAGTAATTCAATGACCTACAAATGTAATTTTGGATAAAAATATTTTAAATAAACTGTATTCCTACCTGTACGCCTATTTAGTGAGATTGTGAAATTAATGTGAATATTTGCCATCTATATGTGTAATGGTTATGTAGAATATGTAATAGAAGTGACTTTCACGTGGTTGAACAAACTTATAACATTGTGAAGAGACATAATCGGACATATTTGATGTTTAAGGAATAAATTGACACATGACATAAAATGCAGAATCAAAGTATATTTTTAAAAATTACAAGAAATAATACACAGTTAAAAAAATAAACAAATATTGCATGAATAATGTCCAAATTTTGTTTAGTCCATGAACACTGAACATTTTTCACTCAAAGTGAAAAACAAAATTAAGTGTTAGTTTCAAGATGTGACATTTTTATTGTAAATTACAATTTATTGGAGTTTTAAAGATGCAGTTTCAAAGTTAAGCTTTAAATTAATTAAAGAGTTTTTAAAATATGAGATATTTTAAAAGAATTTTACTTTGCAACAAATGTACAAAAGTTCTTTAGACATAAGCTGTGTAAAATAAAAACAGTTGACAAATTTAGTTTTTGTTTTCTTTTTTTCAGACTGCTGAACTTAAAAAAGTTAAAATGCTCTCATGTGACAGTTATTTTAAGAAATCACTCTATTTCTAATACAAATAAATTATTGGTAGCTAACAAAAACTAACTACAACACCTAGTTAACGAAACATCCTACAATATTTCATCACATTTTGTAGTAAATAAAGAACGAAAAATTACTAATGCAGAGTAAAAATTTAAAACTAATTATTAATGTACCTGTTGACAATTAGCTGAACATCCATTACACCAATACTACAGTACGTGGTTCGGATTCCACGTAAATCTATAAGTCCGTAGTTTCCCTGGCCATTGAGCTATTAATAAATAATTCTATCTGAGCAACGGTCGACCTTAGTTAGTAATAATGACTTCACTCGTTCTATATGTATACTCATCACAGTCATTCCCCCTTATACTCGCCTACACCCCATATCTGCGAACGGTGTCTTAGTAATAAATAATAAACAACAACACCGAAGGATTTGTTGGCAGTTTTGGGATTCAGCCAGTCTCCAAGCCTTTTATAAAAGTTTTGTTTATTTACAGCTGGTGTTTAATTCGTTACTTGTTGAAGATCTAAAGGCAAAGATTCCATGGAATCCCGACAACTGCTACCTGTAATGAGATGTTTGTAATTTTGTATGTTTATTTCCATTATGGACGTCATAATGGAACTACCGTAACACTTGTCCCATTTCACCTACTCTTTGTCCACAAGTAGCCGACGGGTTACAGCACAAGGCCACTAGTGCCGACACGAGTATTTCAAAATATTTGATAACATGTGAGCTACGACGATTGAGATTTTTCAGAATTTAAGAATAAATAAGTTTTACTATTTATAGTTTTGTGTATAATATAGTGTATAATATAATAAATAAGTAAATATAATACTTCTGAATTTATTGTATGCTATGGTATAACAACAACCGTGCTTGACTCCACGAGTCGATTGCCAGTAGAGAAGCAATACATATATGTATTTCTTCTGTTATAAAATACGTTTCTGTAAAATAACATGTTCAAGATCAAGACACAATAGTAAAGCCTTGTTTACAGTAAGCTGGGGCCAAGTATATTATAAAATAAATAATATAAAATATTATTTATATATATACTATTTATATGCTATTTAGTAAAAATAAATTTAATATAAGTTGGGGTTTACACGTATGTGAGTGAAATAACACAGTGCTTGAAGAAATGGTGTTTAGTAAACATAGGAAAAATAATTTTATAGAAATAGGTACATTGAAAGTTTATGTACTGTATTGTATATATTTTAAACTATTCTAATAACCAGACAAAAGTTGTCTCATACAAGGATTGAATAAAGTATCAATCAACTATACATGATTGTTAATCAAGGAGAACAAATGTATACATAAAAATAAATAATAATACAGATTTTTACAATTTTATTCTTTACCTCTAGAGCTCTAGAATAGACACTCAAAATCACAATAAAGTACACAAAACTTAACTGTTTTTTCATCGGAAAACACCATGATTATAACTTTGAAAACGAAATCAATAACGCAAATATATATTACAAATATATGTATCCTTTAAAGTATTGTATTTGACAAATAAATAGGAATTATCACTTCATTTGACAAATTATTACCACTTCACTCAACACTCACTGCACTCGGCCAACTGTTTACACGGACCGAGTAAGACAGTCCAGCGATCTGAGATGCAACAATTGTGATGAGGGGGGAAGCCGAGTGTCCTCACTCGGCCCAGCAAAAATGAGTCTCCTCTGAAACTGACTTCTCGGCCCAGTTACTGGGTCTGGAATTTAACTCGGCCGAACAACTCGCCCGCATTACTTCTGTACTCGGCCACAAGTCACTAGTTTTTTGTTTAGTATTCATTATTTTTTAGTTTAATGTTTACTAAAAGCAATCGATTTTAACTGTGTGACAATAAAAAATTGTGGTAATTTATAAATGTTCTCCTTTTAAGTCAAATTTATAAATAAATTGGGTGTGCGTCGGACCACACGGTGGAAGTTATACTTCTTTGGCCATTCTCATACACCCACTCACGCACACAAACAGACAGGATATATAAATGAAATATAAGACATTTTTCAATATTATTCAATATATTTATCTTCAATATATTATACGTGACTTCATTATTATATTATACACCTATATTATCATTATCAGTAATTTCTTCGATTAAATTTCTTCGATTAACAATCGATTAATCGATAGTTCTTAAAAATTTGTTCTTACTTTTCAGCGTGACGCGGTTTCTCGACCAACATCCCATCCCAAAGTGTCTAACGGGCGCAAAGAAGTATAACTTCAAAAACAAGAAATATTTGCAAAAATAAGAGTGTTTGATAATAAAATATTAATTTCATAGTAAAATATTTAAAATAATGAAATATATTTAATTAATTGCCTAACCTGTTGTAGCTTATTATCTCCAAGAATGTAGCTAGCGAGATGAGTGGGCTGATGTTTTGCTCAAGTCGCAATATGGTCCCACTCTATTTGCTATTAATAAAGTACTCCTCAACTCTCACGTACTAGTTCAATATTGAATCATTGATTCACATTTATCGTTCGTTTTTTTTAGATTCTACCTAACTTTCCTAATTCTCTATTGCTCATTTTTTATATAATATAATCTCCCATTTTCTCCGTTTTAATTGTTTTTCTTGTACCTAAAGTTATCCGCAATTCTTGTTATAAAAGTATTTTATTGGAAACAATTTACTCTGTTCAAAAAGTTTTGAAATAAGAATTTTATGTACCCTTTATTTGGTCAACAAATTTTACAGTAACAATGTGCTTCCTAGAATAAGCCTAGAAGAGCTTTTATTCATGTACTATACAGCTTGTTAAAGTGAATCCCTCACTGACTCTAAATGTTGAGGAAACTTATTCAGCCCTATATTATATTATTATACCCCTATATTCAGCAAACTTGGTCTGAACACTCCAGAAAAAGTCACAAAAAGTTCACTTTTTTCACTCATAAACAATATGGCAGCCTTTTTGGTACGAAAATGAATCCAATTTATTTATTGTGTGTAAATTGTAAAACAGTATTCAAGCAACATTTTCAAAACTTGACATGCCCGTACGCGTACCTTATGCGCCATTTATGTGCGACCAAGATTTTTGGCTTAAAAACTCCAAAGTTTGGGTCACAGGATACAATTAAATACAATTTAAATGTTTGAAAATGTACTTGTAACATTTTTAAATACTTATTTTGTCTACTTGATTGGTGTATTAAATTAAAATTACTATTCTCCTGAATTTACAATCAGATTTTTGTTAAATCAAGCTTTATGTTTAAGCATAAGCTCCCAAAATAAAACAAATACAACCAAAAACCAAAACCCCTATAATAATTAAGTAAAACACCCAAGTGTGGTATTAAACTAAAGATTTATCTCTTGGATCCGAAAATACCTTTTAGGTTTTGGATAAGTCGTTTATGGGCCTTACAACAAAAAAAGTGTAATGTTAAACTAACAAACCTCTGAGTGAGATAATGGATTAAAGGCATTCTTCTCTAGATTCCTAATATACCATCAGATTTTGGACAAAATTATGTTTTTGGGCTTCACTGCCCCTGAAACTACAAAAAGAGAAGAAAAAAATAAATATATAGGGATGTAGGCAGAGTTTTCTAGTGAGACCGAAGACCGAAATCCACAAATTGAGCTGTAGTAGAGTTCCTAGGCGAGGATGAAGGCCGAGCTTCCCCATACGAGCGTAGTGATGCGGATGGGGTAGGCGTACGAAGCGTGCAGGGGTATCCTCTAGCCTCTATATGAAATAAAAAGCCCATCTGAATTGTACAGTCATAAATAAGTGGATTGGCCGTAGCAGCTGGAGACTGGCTGAACGCCCTGAATCAACCCTTCAGTATTACTGTTGAGAAAATGTCCTCGAAATAACGCATATCTGGTCACCCTGATGAATTTCACTGCTTCAAGCTGGAAATTGAGGATCAAGGATTTCGCCTCACATGCCCATTCTTCCCTTTGTTTTGAATAGTTTCCTTTCTTCAGTATTTTAAAATATTTGATAAAATGTGAGCAATAATGATTTGGATTTTCCAAAAATGTATTTCAGGATATACTATTTTTATGTTCTGTATATTGATATATCCTGAACAATATTTATGTTCTGTATATGCATAATACTACTTCTGCATATAATAAACTTATTAAATTTACGAATAAAAATATACATGGTATGGTATAACAATAGCCTAGCTGAGTCGAGTCCCTGTGGGGAAGAATTTAATTTATTTTCACTGTAAAATCTGCAGCTTTTTGTAACATACCATATCGTAAAACTAGTGTTAATTGGGTTCCGATTTTAAAGATAGTTTAAAATGAATTGTTAAATTAATTATACTTTATTTTGCCTATAAGTGAAACTTTCCTTGACATAAAAGCCTAATACAATATGAATTCAACATATATTGGAGTGTTCAATTTCATGAAACCATTTTTACCATCCTCAGGCCAGAGGGACGACTCACAATAGTTCTCCATTACCGTAATATTTGTATCTTCTATGTTGTACTTATTATCAACATAGAAAAACGTGTATGGGTGGGTCATTGTCACCAAAGGTGGGTTAGTGTTATACAAGAAGATTTGTTAGTGTTAAATACAACGTTAATTATGTTGTATCAAACGTGTTGTGTGACTTTTAGCTTATTTGTATTTTCTAATAACGTGCAATCAGCTTTTCATATTTATTTTTTACACAATTAGTTAACCCTAGATAGTTAGTTTGAAATCCTATTTTCTAAGTAGTATATGGTAACTCCTAATAAAATAAGGCACAAAATCGTAATACAAAAATATCTTTTGGAGCCAGAAACTCTAAAACTAGCAAGTTGACGGCCGGTAAGCTACAATATAATATGACAGGAAGAGGTGGACAAGAGGTTATGTTCGCTCAAACCTGCGTACTCCAGCCTATATGGGAGATAGTTTAATTATAGTCCGTGCCTGGACGAGGGAGAGACGTATTGGAGAAAGACTTGGTAGAAACCGAGGACTTAAAACTATTGATAACTGTACAAACTCCTTATAAATACATTTACGTACATATAACAGTAAAATAAGAAATAATACAATTGTTTCAGAATATTCTATTTATTTAAAACCCTTTCCCTCCCAGACTTTTTTTACAATTCGTTCCAAAAACTCATGCCACTTTTTAAATAGTCCAAAAAATCCATAAAACTCACGCAAACAATTTTAAAAATAAGTTTATAAAACAACGATTTTACTATTTTTCTTCATAATAATAATATTTCTTAACTTATAATATGATGACATGTATGCTTTTATACAATACTTCATGATGTATAAACACTAGAAAATGACAATAAAGTCGAAACATGTTGTGTTAATCAGTTTTAATAAAAAAAATATGAAGGGTACTCAGTTTTTAATTTTATTACATCCTAAAAATACTTTATAAATATATTATATAATATATTTATATATATGTACCTACTTATTAAACTCCAAAAGTCTGTTAGATCCATAGATGACACCAAAATAATTTGGCTAAAGAACATTACCCTTTTACTGTTATTAATACAATTTACTTTCATTTTTACTATCGTCAAACTATTAAAATTTTACATTATTAAATTAAAAATAGAAGTTATAGATTTTGTAAGTAAACTAGGCTATAGTGTTCACACTACACCACCATTGCTTACTTATTTAGTTATATATTCATCAACTTATAACATGAACAAAAAATGTCAACAAAACACAATAGGATAAACAGCTTAAAAATTTATAGAAGAACTTACGCTGTTTAATTAATATCATAAACAAGATGTTATTGTTATAATTAAGTTTTCAATAAAAGCAGAATAAAAACACAAACTTTTGCTGCTTATTTAGTCCAACGCTGTATATAAATACAAAAATAACAGTACTTTTGTTTTTAAAACAAATATGTTTTCACAATTAAAAATGTTAATTGGTTGAAACCATTTATTGAAGGGTAAGAACAAATTGGGTAACTTTTTAATGGGTAAGTTAGTAAAAATAATTAATTTGCCGATCGTCAAGATTCAGGTGAATATGGATCTCCAATTAATTTTATGAGCGATATAGTCTAAAACCGACTAATATGTAAATGTATACGTTGCCCTGAGTCGGTGCAACGCAAAGATTTGGAAGATTCTGCTAATTAATTCCTTCCACAAATAATTTACAGTGTACGTTCCACTAAAAATGATACTTTGAAAGAAAATGCAACAAACTGTTAAAAATAAAAGAAATTTGCTACCAAGGTAGTTTCACTCTTAACCTATTCCTATACTAGCAAACCATTTTCGGCAGTGTCACAAGTATATAAAAATTAATCGACAAGCACATTACATATAAATCAATATACAAGTAATAATACAATATATAATAAACAATTAGCAACTTTAATCATTCATTAGCAATCTTGGAAATTCATTAAATACGAACTTGAAAATGCATTATTATAAAAAGTTGTGCAATTTATATTAATAGCATTGAATGGTTTAGTCAAGTTTTTCATATAATTTACAGTTTACAGATAATTTATATTTTTATCTATGTGTAAACTGACAAATGTGTAAACTTTAAAGATAGCTTACAGTTAATTGAATTAAGAGTTCGGACAAACCAAGAAAATTTGTATGGAAAAAAGCAATAAATAAACTTTTATAGAAATGTTTATATATTGATTATCCTCAAATCCCTTAGTGGTTGTTTGTTAAAGATGTTAAACCACCTTTTTTTTTGCTTCCTGTAACATCAGCCGTTTTTCTTGCTTCACAGCGATGTTAGCGAACCTAGCGCAGAGGTACCTCAGTAAACAGCTGATGTTGCACACGTGATTGTTGTTTATGTCAAAAGTGGTGTTACTACTTTATTAATGTGAGATATCTTAGGTCCTCTGCGATACCTGTCTACTATAAGCGCGATACGCGTCGAGCCTATTGCAATTTTCACAAGCGTAAGCTTCGGTACTGTCTATATTATACTGTGGTTAAACCTATATTAAAGGTGTCTATATCATACTGTCTATATTATACTGTGGTCTAATATTAAAGGTGTTCGTGGTATTTCTCACGTAAATATTCGTTGCTGCTAACATGAACCAATTTCCAACCAATTTTTTTCTTTTTTTCCGTGATTATTGCAAGTGATGAGTTATTTTAAACTTATTTCGGAAGACGAAATGTTTGATGACGATTAGATTTTCCGTAGGTTCGTAGATCCGAACGGGTGGATGAAGACAAGAATGGCGATGACAATAATACTACAAAGTTGTCTACACGACAAATATGACAACATTGAAGAAACCCCCTCCTTTCTCTCGGTGCGGCCGCGGTCTATTTTGGCTGGGCCAAGAACATCGGCGACCGTAACGAACGCAGTAGACTTGGCCGTCTAGGCTGGTCCATAATGACTTCAGACTGAGTTGACTTAAGTGACACGAGGACGGTGATATTTGACTAGTCACATCATAAACTTAGGTGGTATTAACCTAAGTATATGGTAGAACCTAATGGCATAATGAGAGACGTACAATAGTATTAACCCACCCACCCACCTATATACACGCAGGCTTCTTGAAAAATATATGTAATTAATCCTTTATTGTGGAATCCGAGCCACAAAGTATTGGGTTCGTTTTTAGCTACTTAAACGTATGCTTTTCTGTTTCAACTGTTCGGTTTGAGTATATTATTATTATGATGTTTATTATTATAGTGAACGCTGTTTTATTACTAATATAATGGACCATAAGTTGATTTTATGCATTTTTAACAGTTTTAAACTATTCAAAACAAAATTAAAATTTGTAAAACGGTTATAAAAACATAATTTTTATGTAAAAAATGTCAACTGTTTTTGACTTATCAAACGAAAATTTTAAGTGTGACGTTGTTGCGGACCTAATCCTTTACGTATAAACCCACGATTTCGGCGTTTTTCACTAAGCGTGCACGTGTAGGCCTATATGTTGGCGGGTGGTTTTTTCTGATCGCGGATTAATACCACTGGATTTTTATGGGTGTGTGGGTCAATGGGTGAGTTAATTTCAAAAACTGTACGTCTTTCAAAATATTGTCTTTCAAACGGCCCCTTTAAATAATTGTCCCCCTGGCTTGCTACCACCAAACATATAAACCCTAGACTGTTCCAGTAGCCAATCGCCCACAGTCATGACACTTAGCCCCCGAGAACAGCACTGTGCCACAGTTCTGGTTAATTCACTTATTTCGGTTAGATACACTATTCTATCTAAGTACATTCAAGGTTCCGCATTTATATAAACAATTTTTTTCACGTTCGTGATTCTTTGGAGGTCTAAAAGAAATAATATATCGTTATCTTTAATAATTGAAACGACTTCGATTTGTATCTTCAGAAAACCCTGAAAGCTCCTAAAACACTGGAATATTGATGTACCTAAGTCTGTTTTTTGTGGGTGAGTGTAAGCCTGTGTACAAAGTGGTCATAAAAACTCTTCAAGACTTTGGGATATGATTACTTACATGAAAACTAAGAAAACGTTTCCTAAACATATGTTCTAAAACGCTTAGTTTTCCGCCTGTCTGTCCAATTGGTTTTTTATATTATTTATCGTGAGTTAATAATCCCTTAAGATATTATTTTCAAACTAGGTAAAAGTATGAGAAATAATAAGACCTAATTCATACTTTGTACTATTTCAAAATGGTGGTTATTTTTAGTTTTCAAAGCTCAATATCTCAAAAATTATAAATTTAAAAAAACCTCAAGGTACAAAAAAATCGCAAAATTTGATTCCCTGATAGCTGATAAGTTGTAATTTTTTAAATACAGCACATGGTAATTGGATAAAATTACCATAACATTAGCAAAAGGTTTATAAACAAAAGTAACAAAGCAAGTGTTAAGATAAAAGGTGGAAAATAAAATATAAAAAGCCTGTGAGGTGGACCAACATTAGTACAACAAATGTTGAAAATATGAAAGAATACCAAGTGGATTATAATAAAAAATAAATATTCAATGTTTGTTACTGTAAAGATCATTAAATAAACTTCAATATATTCAAACACACCAATTATTCATTCAGCACTAATTATGTCTATTCACACTATTTGAATATCAACTATAATAAGTGCTATTATTAAATTTGTAAATTATATTAAGTCTTGTAATTATTTTATATACTTATTTAATTTGACTTTTCTGTTAAGTGAAATTAAATAATTTGAATGGAATGGAATAATGGAATGGAATGCTAAATTGCATTCACCCCCCCCCTGTTCACCGCATGTCAACTTTCAAAACCTTTCTGTTGCTGTCTTAAAGTGTATGAGTAAATTATATAGAAATGTCTATGTTAAATTTAAAGAGTTTGTTAATTAACTTTTATCTGCAATAAAGTTACTGTAACTGTAACTTTCCAAAAATGTTATTTGGTACTTGGAACTAACAATGAAAAAAAACTTCAGAATGTATTCGGTGTGTTCCAAACATTTGAAACATTTTATATAGTGGACGAATTTATTAGTCGACGAATATTATTAGAAGTAAAACTATTATTAAAGTTATTAAAAAATTGTGAACTGTTTTGATCGAACATTACTGTAGTAAAAATATACTTAATACTTTAATGAAGTGGTTCCGTCAATTTAATCGTAAACCAATTTAGTCGTGTAAAAATTGAAAGGAATTTGAAATTAAAAGAAAAAAATAATAATAGCTAATATGTTTGGTTTGATTATAATTTAAAATTTACGTACATATTCATTACATCGATTATAATAAAAAGTCCTAAAATAATATGTTCACGTTTCATACATGTTCTGAATGCAGCACAAACGTTAATGAATAAACATAAACTTAAAATGGATTATTTTAACAAACTTAAATCGATACAACTAACAATGACAATCAATGAACTTGTTATTATATTAATTGATATAAACAAGGGGGCCCTTATGAACAAGGTTCATATTGTTCATAATTAATTAAATGTAATAATTGGTTGGTTTTACTGTAATAGTGTGCGAATCTTTGTTAAGGAATATCAAAGCTGAAATTAATGATAAAACAGTATTTGAAAATAGAGTAATTTTCTTTTAAAAATCTGTATTCTAAATAATAATTAGAATATTTGTATTCATTAATGTATGTTTTAAACATCACAAAGAGCCTCACAACTGAATATTATGCATTATTTTCAATATTTTTTAAAAATTTAAAACGTCAATAGCTCGTTAAATATCAAGAAATTTTTTTTATATATAATGTTCCAAACCAGATTTATGTTCTTTGTTATAAATGGTCCATTTAATAAGCCAACATGTGACCTTAAAATTAGGGTTATTTTATTCAAGTTTTGTCGTCACCTTGCAACTGTGTCTTCGGTCCAGGTATGCGCTAATGAACCTCAATCAAGACTCATTGACTACCCAAACACTCTCAGACCATATTTACAATAGGTATTGTCATAAAAATACTAATTACATTTTCTTGTTAAGAATAGTTACATTTTTTAGTTTACAATTGAAATATATGTTATTTATACCATTTTTCACATACACTGCTCAAAACTCGAAGTGAAACATTTTTAGTGATAATTTAATTTTCAGACTTTTTCTGCTTGCTCTGTGGATCTTTTGCATTTTTTTACCCTTGAATGACATTATTTATAGAAGAGAGAAGTTAGGCCATTTAAGGTATTTTTGTTAGCACTATTTTTTAAATAATCCAATCAAATACAGTGTAATAATAACTATAAATTGCTGTTTTATATCATAGTTTATTTTAGTTGTGAATTTTATTTCCTGCCGTCTTCTTAGCATAGAGTTTATATTGTCCAGAACTGCTTCTTGAGGAAGTCACCGTTAACAATTTGTTGAAGCTCTTCAAAGTTGTCATGGGTAACAGCACGATCCCTGATTTCCCTCCAGACAATCCCATAAATTATGTTGATAGTGCAGGCCACAGCATACGGTGTATTGCATTTTAATGAAAAAAGAAACAAGATTTATCACCCTTGAGCAATGTGGGGATGCACTTTCATCAACGTATTTGACCTCCTGTCCAAATATTGTATGTACTGTTACACTTCGAGTGTTGAGCAGTATATTATCCTGTAGTTTATCTGAATCATATACTTAACATTTACTTTTATTTTTACTTTAAATTATCGCAAGAAGTTTAGTTAGATAGATTTAAAAAATATATATCACAGTTATAAAATAAATACGATATTATACATTTTTAGATAATTTTAATACATTTTTGATTGAACGTGCATAATCATTCTTGTTAAATAAGAATGAAAGAAATTGAGAATTCTTTTTAAATTAATTGAGTATGTCAAATGTTTCTTTCTTGATCTTTTTAATTTACCCAGGGCTCATTGTAATGATGATAATCAATCTTTCCATTTTATTTTGTAGTTATTTAGATTCAAATCAGTATAGTACAGTATAAATAAATCTATTCCATGAGTACATATGGAATGAAGTCATACTTTTATCATAATTTTAATCCTATTCTATGAATGATAATTTGATTGATTTTAAATTGTTTTTCTAAATTTTACTGTTTGGATAGATTAAATTTTAAATTAAATTAATTAAATAATTTTAAAATTAACATTAGCAGTTTGAATATGTGAAAAATGTTTACTAAGACAGGGCCAAGAAACTACCGTTGAATGTTAATTATTATTTTGACTTGTTAGAATGAGGACTACATGATTACTGGATCTTCTGAACTGTGATTATTGTGTTCATTTACTTTATGGTGTCGATGCCATTATTTTTTTCTAACCTTGCTTATCACTAAATCCCCAGGCTACTGTATCTTAATTAGGCTATAAAAAACAAACTTCTATTGAATCTCTCCTGTTTCCCTAAGAGTCCTGTTTATTCGAGAAGTCAACATGCAATGAATGTAAACAGTGCCAGTGGCCGGAAACTGTTTTTTTACTTCTTATGGACGTTGGGGAGGAAACACCCATCGCCGATCGGAACACAACAAGTGGAATCACCAGCGGCCAAGGTCTCTGTGGGAGGAGGGATGAGTGCAATTCAAAATTCAAAATTGCAGAAGAGTGCGCCATATAAGGGGCGGGTGGTGGGGGTGCTACGTCAGCGGCGCGCGGGCCGAAACCGTTCCCTCCATTCCCTTGTAAGGAGGCTGATATTTTGGGGTTGGCGCGGGGCCGGTAGGAGATATAGAGAGAGCACACTGGCACTGAGTGTTCACTCGCTATTCAACTCTTAGCTGAGCAGGAGCTCGCGGTCTACAGGTGAGTGTCTGACGGAGGAGAACAGTGGTGTAAGGATCAAGTGAGGGTGACAGTGAAACTAAGGTTGTCTGTTGTTGTGCAGGTACAGGACAACTGAACGAAGGATATCAACATGTGTGACGACGATGTAGCCGCGCTTGTAGTCGACAATGGCTCCGGTATGTGCAAGGCCGGCTTCGCTGGGGATGACGCCCCACGAGCTGTCTTCCCATCCATCGTCGGCAGACCCCGTCACCAGGTAACCAAATAAACTAAGATTGTTATTCTTTGCTATAACCAATTTTATTTTAAAGATATTGAATTAGTAATTGTAAACATATTAATTAAATTTAAAAACTTGAATAATTAAAATCATAAATAATAAAATATGTGAATATTACATTCACACATATCACATGAAACATTCACATGTTTCAGAACACTCTCAAGGTGTTCTAAGAAAGCATTAAATTTTTAATATAATTGATTCAAAGTTCATTAAGGATTTAAATAGCTGGAACATAATTTTTTTTAGTATTTCAATACCTTAAAAATATTTGATAATAATATAAATTGAATAATTTGATGAGTAATCAATTACATCAAATTGCTATATTTTTAGCTTAACCTTATTCGTATAAGTTAAAGTAGCTGATCTATTAATAATATAAACTGATGATAAAAAAAATCAAAGATAAAAATTAGTATAATTTTACTATATAATTTTAAAAAAATCATGAGTAAAAAACATCAAAATACAACAACAACAAATGTTCATTCAAATAATACATTTAAAGTGTGAAATAGAAAGATGGTTAATAATTATTATACACTCGTCAAAAAAGTATAAAGTAGAGAATCATGAAGAAATTATAATGAAATAAAAACTTTAAGGTTAGTTTATAAATTTTAGTGTGACGAATGGTAAAAAGATTTTCAATATTGAAAACATATGTAAAAGTTAAAACATATGGAAAAGTTGTTTTATTATGCAAGAAAATTAAGTATTTTAGCAATTATTGTTGATATTAACTATATAAAATAAAAAATCTACAAAACAGCATGATTTTTACAATTTAAAAAAAGAAAAATATTCTAAGTAAACAGCTATGTATACTAACATAATATTATATACTGTATGTAAAAATGGTTTTACACTACATTAATTGCAATAAATATATGTCAATGTAGATAATTATTTTATTTGAAAACATTATTTTACTTAAATGTGAATAATTTAATTTTTATGAAACATTAATTCAATTTTGGTTATTGAATATGCCATTATTTTAAAAGTATAAATATTCATGATCTCAAAGTTTATTTATAGTTTCAAAATATATTTGAACATAATGTAACTGTTATTTTTTGTGACATTTATACTAAATATAATAAATTTGTACTAAAGATAAATAAAAGTACCTTCAAAGCACGAGATAAAAAATTAATATTTATAGTGGCGTAGTAAGATTTATAAAAGAATTAAAACAACAACAATCTTTCAGAGACAAAACAAATTCTAACAACGTATTTTTCTTTATCACTGCATTATATTGTTGTTATATCTAGCCTTGTTACAGTCCTTGCAAAAAAACTACATTGTTAGATTTTTGTACAGTTTTGTAACGTGTTTACATTCACGTTAATCTTAATCGTAATTGTTTAGAAATAATTCTGTCATTTGAATAAAAACAAAATAATCAGTTTAATTTTTTTTTAAACCTGAAAAGCAAATAAATAAATCAATTTCAGTAAAAAAATTGTAATACATAGTTTTTTCTTATTACTATGTTGGTTTTCACCATTAGGCCTATAATTGGAAATAATGAAAAATCCAATCAGAATGGTTTGTATATGTTCTTTTTTGCTGAGGATATATGGCTTGAAATAGCCTGTAGACATTTACCATCGAGGTGTTGAGTACTCCATATGCCCGTATTGGGTACGGAGTTAAAGTTAGCCCTACAGCCCTCGCGCCTTCTGTGGTCTGTGGGGTAAAAATAGACCGCTCCCGCCGAGGCGTTTCCGAGTTCAACTGAAACTCAACATCTCTACTGACACTAACAAGATCATCTTCATTGCTTATTATGAACAGAAATATTCTTATTTAGTTTGAAATACATAGTCACGTGTTATTCATTCAAATTATATTATTAATTGTTAATTGAACTATTAGTAAAAATAATACAAACTCTTTATACCAATAATCATGCTTAAATTGTCCAAAGATATAATATACATTATTCATGTTTTCAGGAAATATCACCACTGACTATTTAGTGGTATCTGGGCGCTACACTTAAAATTAATTTGATAAAAGTCGCTCTCTATCTTCACAAACAATATTTTGATTATTATGCAATTTTTTTGTTGATCAGACCAAATCACTCAAGCATTTTAAATTAAAGTTTTACAAAATTTAGCAATGAAGTTGTTTGTTACTAGCCTATTGGTTAACACTTCTGCTTCATATGCAGAGGGTCACGGGTGCAAATCCCAATTTGTTTGATGGGTTTTTGGACCGTTATTCCTCAACAACGTTAGTAGCCTACTAAACGGTAAAAATGTAAACAGACTAAGACAAAGAAAAGTATTTTTTAAATAAATTTTAGTGGTGGAACTCTTAAATTGTTTTACGTTTTTGAAGTTATACTTCTTTGCGCCCGTTAGACACTTTGGGATGGGATGTTGGTCGAGAAACCGCGTCACGCTGAAAAGTAAGAACAAATTTTTAAGAACTACCGATTAATCGATTGTTAATCGAAGAAATTACTGAATGATAATATAGGTGTATAATATAATAATGAAGTCACGTATAATATATTGAAGATAAATATATTGAATAATATTGAAAAATGTCTTATATTTCATTTATATATCCTGTCTGTTTGTGTGCGTGAGTGGGTGTATGAGAATGGCCAAAGAAGTATAACTTCCACCGTGTGGTCCGACGCACACCCAATTTTTTTAATATCTTTCTTTGGCCGTTAAGGATGGGTGGGTGGCTGGGGAGTTTATTACATTAAATGAATTCCTGTGTTAGTTTAGGTCGGATGTTGACTGAATTTAAAACCCATTCGAAAACTGTAAAAACCAAAAGGACATTTTATACTCAGGTTAAAATAAAATAAGTTATCGCGAAAAAAGTTAAAATATTGTTTAAACATAATTAATTTACATAATTTATGTGGTCCTCCCAGACTAACCATTAAAAATAATGCAATAAAACGTGTAAATTACTGGTTACAGTACTTAATACGACGTTCCGTTAATTTCAAAATATAACCACAGGTTGAATACCTCACCTTTAAAACATATTTAATGTTTTATAGTGAGGAAAACGTTTTAAACGTGATTTGTTTCTATGCCCATCCTGTGAACTAACATGAATATGATATTATTTCACTGACCATTAATGTAAAAATAATGAGCAATCTAATCAGAAGCCTGTAAATGTATTCAAAATTACTCCTAAAAAACTACTTTTCTTGCACAATTTTCTCTTGTGAAATTAGTTTTCATAAGAATTCCACGAAAAGTGTTCCTAAAAAATTGAATGCGTAAAAAGCGATAAATTGAAGCGTTAGGGATGTGGCTCTGGAACTGTTTAGTGTGGAATGGCCCTGATGCGTCAGGCTGCATCAGGGAGACTTTGAGTGAGACGGCGACTCTAACCAATATCTCTGTGCACAGGGTGTGATGGTAGGTATGGGTCAGAAGGACAGCTACGTCGGTGACGAAGCCCAGTCCAAGAGAGGTATCCTGACCCTCAAGTACCCCATCGAGCACGGCATCATCACCAACTGGGACGACATGGAGAAGATCTGGCATCACACCTTCTACAATGAACTCCGAGTAGCTCCCGAGGAACACCCCATCCTTCTGACAGAGGCTCCCCTTAACCCCAAGGCCAACAGGGAGAAGATGACCCAGATCATGTTTGAGACCTTCAACACCCCCGCCATGTACGTCGCCATCCAGGCTGTGCTCTCCCTGTACGCTTCCGGTCGTACCACTGGTATCGTACTTGACTCTGGAGATGGTGTCTCACACACAGTCCCCATCTATGAAGGTTCGAATTAAAAATAATATTATAAACACAAAGTTACATTTATGATAACACTTTAGCAAGCTATAAATGCAAACTTGAACTTGTATTCAATGGAAAGTTCAATAAGATTGTAATAAATGTAGAAACAATTCCGGGGTACGTAATTGTTATTGATTTGCAAAATAAAAAAAACGTCTTCTTCATTTACTTTATAATATAACCAAATAAATAAAAATATTTACCATTTTATTTTATTTCATATTATTTTTTTCATAAGTACGAAAAGATTTATAGCATTGGTTTTAAAACGAGTTTCGAAAAGGTAACAAGCCCAATAAATTCCAAATTATAACTATTTGAACTATTAAGTAGCTTTTTCGATTGTAAACATATACAAACTAATATAACAAATAAGACATTAATAAATAAGGTATTTGCTAGGTATTTTCTTTTGTTATTTTGCAATAACGTATTTTAATACCACCAAGATCTTTGTTTCTCCACTAGTATCTAGGATTGTGTTTTGACCGTATGTCTGTTGTGTGTCAGGTTATGCTCTGCCTCACGCCATCCTCCGTCTGGACTTGGCTGGCCGAGACTTGACCGACTACCTCATGAAGATCCTCACCGAGCGTGGATACTCCTTCACAACCACAGGTACGTGTTTCATCTTCCCATTACATTAGACTCTATCCAATCCCAATCTGAAAAAATACAAAATTATATCCAGAATAGTTAAAGAATTACACTTCTCCAAAGAATAATATTTAAACTATTAATGACATTTATTTTAATTTTTATTTCTGTACAAAAAAAAAAAAAAAAAACATCGGTTTTTTGGAAGTTAATGTTTAAATCGTAACTTGTTAGAATGAAAAAAATTAAAGTATGTGTTTGTTAATAAAACAACTTTCCTAAGAATTGAGCCTTCTCTTTCTCTTTGGAGCCATATGTATAGTTGGAAGTGTACCGCACAAAAACATGAAAAGAAGAATCGGATTCACAGTCGTATGAATTATTATCAGAATTAAATAAAAATCATGATTTGAAAGAAGGGACGGTATTCAAAATTAGTTTCAACAACTCCTTTAAATAGCAAAATTGATTGATTTAACCAAAACATATATTTTTCGTAGTAATTTAAAATGTCATTTGATGTATAAACTGTTTCACAAACAAAACGCAAAAGGTAATAAACTAATACATGTATTACTTTGAATCTCTGTGAAATTAACAAACAAGAAAATCGCTGTTCGAATATTTGTCTAAACGTTAATCGTAAAAAGCAATTTTCTGAGTCTAAGTGAATCAAACACCAGGGACTGCGTTTTTTAGAGTTAGTTTCTGGCATTGCTTCTAACCAAATGATTCTGCCTGTCCACAGCTGAGCGAGAAATCGTCCGTGACATCAAGGAGAAGCTGTGCTACGTCGCTCTGGACTTCGAGCAGGAAATGGCCACCGCTGCCGCCTCCACCTCCCTGGAGAAGTCCTACGAGTTGCCTGACGGTCAGGTCATCACCATCGGCAACGAGCGTTTCAGGTGTCCTGAGGCCCTCTTCCAACCTTCCTTCCTGGGTATGGAATCTTGCGGTATCCACGAAACCGTATACAACTCCATCATGAAGTGCGACGTCGACATCCGTAAGGACCTGTACGCCAACACTGTCCTCTCCGGAGGTACCACCATGTACCCTGGTATTGCTGACAGAATGCAGAAGGAAATCACCGCCCTCGCTCCCTCCACCATCAAGATCAAGATCATCGCTCCCCCTGAGAGGAAGTACTCCGTATGGATCGGTGGCTCCATCCTGGCCTCCCTGTCCACCTTCCAACAGATGTGGATCTCCAAGCAGGAGTACGACGAGTCCGGCCCTGGCATCGTACACAGGAAGTGCTTCTAAACATCACGCCCTTCCACTTTCGAACATCACCACCGAACAACATCGTGTACAAAGCCCTTACATCTTTAATAGCAAGATTTTTACAGGCGTTATTTTTTCTGTGAAAGGACTGCTTGTGCGAGCTCGCAGACAGGGATAATGTATATACAACTCAGTTTGTTTCTCTACTGTTTATATTACGACCATTTGTAAACGTATATTTTAATAAACTTAAATCTTGCTTGACAAGCTTTCGTTTTTACCTATGTCTTTTATTTTACACGCCTTTCATGTTTATCTTTTTTAATTTTTATAGTAGATTAGTTTTAGAAATTATAAATTCTAAATAATATAAAGAACTGAATCAATTTTCAAAAAGATTGTTAAGGATCAAGTCATTAGCAGGTGTGTTTTCAAAGTCATTTCAATCCTTTCCAAAAATTAGGAGGGATAGAAACAAATCTTTTATCATTCCTAGCCCTATCCAATAAAACACAACAATCAACAATCTGCCAAAAGTTACAATCAACTTTGAGATAGAGTGACACAACTGTAAAAAATGTTCGTTTTGAACCTACTGATTTTTATTGTAAATCAATTTAAAATATTTATAATATATTTCTTACATATTATATAGCTGCATACATACATACTAAACTCATACATACATACATACATACATTTGTTACAAACATACATGTTATATTCCGTGACATTTTAGACAAATCTATAACTAATATATCCCACCATTAGCAAATTTAATTTGAATTTGTCCTTATCAGAAGACTTTATAAATTTTTCAAAACTTTTCATAGTTGAAAGTCAACATTGACTAATAATTGGAATTAATAACAGGGAATTACACATAAGACCAGTACCAACTTAACATGTAGAATTAATTATATTTCCCTTAATTTACAATACTTGTTGCCGTCTTATTGTTTCAACTATGAATTAAATTGTATATTCTTACTAATTAATTAAAGGAGTTTAATCTATTTTAGAAAATAACAAATGAAATCAAAAAGTAGACAGCAGAAAATTAAATTATTAATTCTTTGTCTCTAACAACAACCTTATGTAGCTATGGAAGAAATAATAGTTACATAAAGCTGACATCCAATATTCAATCTATAGATCTTCAGATAGTATGAATATAAATAACAACGTTCATATAGTCTTTTTACAAAATCAGGTGACTAAACCACACAAATAAAAAACTCACTCGTACATTATTATATGCGTTACATTGACGTATATTTGGGTGTGCTATTGGGATATTAATAAATTTATTCTGTCATTAGATTATTACAGCGAGAACTTCATTAGTGGTGTTTACTACAGGGGTTTTTCGTGTTATAATTTTTTTTAAATGTGTCAAAATGTGTACTTCATATAAAAGTATGACTAACTGTAAACCTCGACGAGTTTTCAAACTGTAGATCAAAGTCCTATTAGTAAAGAACCTCTAAAATTAACAGTTTGGTCTCAATACGTCTGAAACATATTTTGAATGGACTTCCTCAAGTCTTGAATTGAATACTATTTGTCTGGTTTCAGTTCTCTTCCTTACACAACATCCGGACTCTTCAAAAAGACCCAATAATTAATATTTATAGTATATTAATAGTATACGAATGTTGTTTAATTTTCATATGCTATTTTACTCGTATGCTATTCGTAGCTGCATTTACTCGTGCAGCTACACAAAACATGCAACAAGAAAGATGGCTTTGTTGTGACCCAGTTTAACATTCACCATATACGACTATAATACAATCCAATCTTATTTAAAATACAGTATAATAAATGTTCACCATGCTCTTAGGTGATGCCCCTTCAATCACGCGACGCAAAATGAAATCTGTATGTGGATTGCCTAGACGACGCCTGCAGACTTTCACGATGTACAATTAGCCTGGGCGTAGTTTTGTTGATTGTTGTTTACCTAGATAAGTTGTACTGTTCCTCAAACTGCTAAGCCACTACAGAAAATCGACACTCTAAATTAGACGTACAATCTCACCGTTAGTGTGCTAAAAAAATCGTTTACATTTCAAGTGTATGGTTCGTGTTTATTATTGTAATGAGCTGTAGTGAACACTGAATAATTATTAAATGTGTAGTAGATCTTAAGTTAATTTTATGAGCTTCATATTATTAACATTCAATATTCAATATAAATATAAATAAAATTAAAATCCTTATATAGTTTCACACATTTAACTATACAAATGTTATTAAAATACTCAATTAAGAAAAAACTAACTTATGTTCTACTAGAATAGTTTTTCCTGTACTATGACACTTCAAGTTTTGCGATAAGATCATCATTAAGGACCGAATAAGGGCAGATTGTTTCGGTAGTCGTGAATACGCACTTGTTCTAATCTCCAAATCCTTTACATAAAATACATGAAGCCGTTTTTTTGTCATCGCAACTCTTCCCTTATTTCTTGGCCAATTTAAACGGTTGATGTGTCAACAAATTTGCCTCTGTTCGTAGTTGTGCAATAAGTATTAATTCTTCAATATGTTCACCCTGAAGGGCACGCCTTTTGCCCATAAGAATGACACGGACAGTTATTTAAATGATTCGGAAAGTAACAGCTGTTCAAATGTAAACAATTATATTCAAAAAGCTTTAGCAGCTGTTTGAATGTAAACAATGGTGTTTGTAAAATTGAGGAAGTTAGATCTTTCATAATGTTAAACCAGGGAAGGTAGTAAGCATGATTTTATTCACATTCAATTGTAGGGCTCCGCTTTACTGGACTTGAAGGTTTCAATGGTAATCTAATGCAGTTATTTTATTAATTTAATTAATATTCAGTAGTTAATCAAAAACAAATAAAATGAACACGTTTGAAATAGGCTAAGAAATAGCATTGGGTGTTTATACTAATAATATGTGAACATGTTGCATTCTAATAGGTGTGTTTATACTAATAGGCAGCAACGTCAGTAATGTGAGTGAGATACTGTAAATAAATTTAATATTGTGATTTTACGATGTACAGTTAACCTACTATTATTTGTAGTCAAAAGTCAGATGCCGAGGCCGAAGGCCGAGGTGTTACGAGCGCAGCGAGTGACGGTGTTGGCACGCGAAGCGTGCAGGAGTGTCTCCTAGTAGAAAGCAAATTCTCTGTTCCTAATAACACTACAATCTCGACGAATCAGTCACTCTACCTTCCTAGAAACAATATGAAATGGTGATAAAAGAAAAAAAAATACAGTTGCTATATTAGTTGTTAACAAGCAATGTTGTATAGATAACAATGCAAAAAGGAAGTATCAATTAAATAAATAAATAATAATAAATAAATAATAAATAAATAAAGTGAGAGAACGAAAAAGATAAGATTGCTATTCAAACCACTAATAAAGTACTTTTAAGAGGCGAACAAGGTGCACTGTCTGACATAATAACCAATTTAAAACAAAGTAATTGTTATTGCTATTTTATTTTAATGAAAACGTAAGTCAAGGCCTATTTCTGGACGAATTAAAACAAAGCAAAGCTCAAAGAAAAAAATTGGAGCAAAAATGAACTAAAACACTTTACATTTGCTTTATTATGCCAGTAGTATCCTTTTGGAATATTGAATAAGGAAATTACAGTACTTCTTTAATGTGAATTAAACGATTTCAAAACCTAACAAAGTTCAATTGATGTGATTGATTAAATGGAAGAGAAATTTTTTCTTTTCAGATCATTCTTCTTTCTAGGGTTTGTTTGATCCTCTATATCATGGTTATGAAGACACTTAAGAGTTACTTAAAGGATAGACTTTAGTTTGATTTCAGTTAACTTTCTTAATCACTTAAGGTTATCAACTTTAATCATAGGGCTCCATACAAAGACCATTATTTTTCAAACTGTATATAAGTAATCATACTTATAAATGTTAGACTGGACAGTGGACAGCGTTCACTACTCTATTTTCTCAAGGAAAAAATGTTAAATGATTAGTTTGTTGTGGTAAGGAAACTGGGACGGAAACTGTAAGATTTAGTAATAATGCTTCAAACAAATACTTCTGTAACATTATTCGCCCTCTTGGAATGTTTTGTTGCTACATTCCAGCGAGAAATTTGGTAGTGGTCACAATAAAAATGGGATTTTCGTGATTCAAAAATTATAAAATGTGTTGTGAATTTCGATGTAGTCTGAACTTTGATGACGTTTATATATATTATCCATCAAGACCAAAATCCGACTTCTAAATAAATCTCCAAAGATGTTCATTGTTCGGAATCAATAGTTTGGAGTGTATAAAGCCAATATTTTATTTTACTTGCACAACTAAACGTCGTTGCATATTATTTGACATTATCTTCATTAACATAATAATATGTTTAAGATTTTCTATGGAAATTTATAAGCTGCAATAGACATCGATCAGTCTTGCACCTATAATATAATAACAGTGCATACAGCCTACTACATTATCAATTCAAACTGTTTATATATACGGTACAAAAACAAAAGATTTAATATTTATATTACAGTTTATGGTTGTTTGTTTTATGATCTGTATATGCCCGCTGAATTATATTTATTCATGTAGTTGCGCGGAATTTGATACCGATTTAATCGAAGTTAGTACAATTAATGAAGGTTGCTTTGTTTAGAACCAGTTTTAATGTACTGTCACAGCAAAGGCTACTCGGCAATGCCCCTTCAAATCACATTGACGCAAGATAAAAGCTGTATCTGGATTGTCTAGACGACGCCTGCAAACTTTCACACTCCAAGAGAATTCATTGTTGGTTTCGTTGTCAACTGACTGTTCTGTACAGTGGTTTAGTGGGTAAATGTTAATTGTCTGCAGGGTGAGTGGGTGCATCAACATCAGATGTCTGCAGGTCCATGTGAACTGGCGAATGAAGTATATTTTTTTTTTTTTTTATCTGAATGGATAAACTTTGTTTAACTTTATTTGGACTGGCATGGCATTGCAGCTTGTTACTATATTTTGAATAAATTTAATAATTAGTTTAATTTATTAAATTAAACTTTATTTAATTTAATGCATTTATCCAGACCCTTGGGTACAAATTTGTGGATATCTAGGATTTGTGGTATATGTAGGATATAAGATACATATGATTAGCTTTAAAGCAACATACTACAGTTGTTAATGGCTGGTATACCACTGTACATGTATGGGTGGGTGAGTGAGTCAATACTACCGTACATGTGTGGATAAATGAGTGGGTTAATACCATTGTACATATATTGATGGGTGGGTGGGTCAATAACACCACACACATATGTATTGGTGAGTAGGTCAATACCACCATATATATATGGATAGGTGAGTCAATACCATCGTATTTGTATGAATGTGTGAGTGAGTCAATACCACTGTACATGTATGGATGGGTGGATGAGATAATACCAACACACATATATGGATGGGTGAGTGACTCAATACCACTGTACATGTATGGATGGGTGGATCAATACCACAGTACATATATGGATTGGTGAGTGATCAATATCACCTTACATGTATGGATGGGTGGGTGAGTCAATACCACTGCACGTGTATGGATAGACGAGTGAGTCAATACTACTGTACATGAGTGGATGAGTGAGTGGGTCAATACCATCGAATACTTACGGATTAGTAGGTGGGTCAATACCACCACACACATATGGATGGGTGAATAGGTCAATACCACCATATATGTATGAATGAGTGAGTGAGCCAATACCACCATACATATATGGATGGGTGACTGAGTCAATACCACCGTACATGTATGGATAGGTGAGTGAGTCAATATCATTGTACATATATGGATGAATGGGTGGGTGGATCAATAGTACCATATTGACTCACCCAACCATACACATAATGTAGTATTGACTCACTCACTCATATATACATATGCAGTCGTATTGACTCACTCACCCATACATGTATGGATGGGTGAGTGGGTAGTTGTGGAGGTTCTTGAAATGCCTGTTTTGAAGCATAAGATTTACATATAACGTAGCAGACATAACATTATTATATTAATTTACTAAAATCAACACAATGTTATTCTTACGGGAAAAAAGAAATTTTGAGGGGCTGTTTGTACCCCTTAGGAATGGAATTTTGAAAAATCCTTTCTTAGTGGGTCCCTTCGATACCAAAGCTAACTTCTCCTAAAATTTCGTGGAAATCCGTTTGGTAGTTTTTAAGATTTTGTGATTAGTCAGTCAGGGAGTCAGTGGTATTTGGCTTATTTATATATAGATATATATTTATTGGCTTATTTATATATAAATATATATATTTATATATATTTGGCTTATTTATATATTATTATAGATAGATAAAAGAAGCTCAATAAATAGGATTAATTTAAATAAAATAGTTATTTTTATTACAAATTTACAAAAATAATTCCAGTAAAATCAGAAGCAGACAATGCAAGTCACAAAATAAATGCATAAGTACAAAACTACTTTATGAAGTCATTTACAAAAACAAAAGTTACAAATGTACAGATATTAACGCATTAAGATTTAGAACCAGAGCAATGAAAGCGCATGTCAGGGTAGCGAGGAAGCAGTGTAGCGAAGCGCACAGAATTTGACAGACATCCGGATCAGGCTACCACACAGCGCACTTCTTCTTTGGGTTCATGGGTGAACCAACGGGGCATTTAAATACCCGTGAGAAATCTTCACTGTTGGTTAACGTCCCTATTACCCTGAAATGGAAATAAGTTGAATAATATTACTTTTTGTTAAATATCAAAGTAGAGTGCAAGAGATAAAACATACTTTAGTGCATTAATTTTTTGTATTTACCAAATATGATGATTTTTCTCATATTTAGTAAACCATGTTGATGTAAATATAAGTCAAATACCTTATTTGGATTTTGAACATTAATTTAATACAAATTTAATAAAAATCAAGTAAATTTCTAAAGTTAAGTATATGACTAAAATTAGTGTGATACCGTATTAAAAAATACAATAATACTAACAAAGAAACAGGTTTCGAAGGTAAATCTCCAAACATGATTCAATAATATGATACGTATTAATAAAAGGAAACACGAAAAAGTATGATAAATAATCTAACACAAACAACATTTCTTTTAGAATCGGTACAATCAGTTGTGCAAAACAGATAAAATACATAATTATGTAAAACTGAGCTATTCTCCTAATTAGTTTCCTTCTCTGTCAATACATTTTCTCTTACAAATTCCTTGATTTTCCTTTTCTGCAGCCCACTTAACAAAATATTATCTTTTCAACTACATTTTAACCCTTTCGATGCCGGGCATTTTTTCCCTTGGTATGCGAGAAATGCCGGAGGTATTTTTAGTGAATATGCATAGTTTACGTTATTTTGTTCTAACTTTGTTATTTTTCAATATATTTTCATAATTATTTTTTGGTTTTTCTTGTTTTGATTTTTACTACTTATATATTTTCTTAAATAAAATATTGGTTTTAATTTGTAAAATCAACTTTTTTAAAAAATAATTTTTTTTTTATTTTTCAATTTTGAAACTTTTCAGACCATAGGGGTGAACTAGGGCTATAAAAGTGACTTTATTTGAAAGAACATTTAATTACTAACATGCATACCAAATTTCAAAGTCTTAACTTGAAAATCCCAGGATTTATCGTCATTTTTGTTCGACAGTACAAAATCACATATTTGTCACACTTGAGCGATTATTTCAAGTGTGACAAATATATTTCAACAAACGCATATTTCAAAGATGTTTAAAACACTTTCTCTGAGTACTATAATCAATTCTCAACAGATTGGTACCGTATATGTGGCATATTAACGAAAATGCCTTATTGAAAAAAAAATTACGAGCGGTCCGAAATATCGGACTGCGGCATTTTTAGTGTAACTACCGCTGTCCGATATCAGACAGCGGCATCGAAAGGGTTAAGTAGATAAAACCTCTGAGATTACGCAGAACAGCTTTAACAAATTCTGCAATTCTTAGTTGATAGTACAAATTTTGGCTATAGGATTGATGGACAAAGAAAAGAGCTTTAAATCTTCTCTACAGTAATTGAGATTAAACAGAATTGACACCTTTTTTAACTGATACATCTAACTATACCCACCCCAGGTCAAAAGCCATGAAAAATCCCCTTATACTAACAAATAGTAATTAAAATTTCAACAGTTTTTTAATGAAAGCTGTTACCCAGTCTGATTTGCATAGGAATGTTAATTTAGAAATTATTACCACTCAGGAGCTCTTTAAGCAATGTTGCTTTCTGGCTGCATATAGTTCTAGAACAAATCTCCTGAATAGCTAGTGAATACTGCATTCAGACTCAGAACAAAGAACTGATAAGCAGCTGATTTCTTGGCTAGTAATCAGAATAATTTTCATAATGAATCCAACTAAGCAAACCATAAATATTTTTTATTAGTGAGATGTATATTTTACAATCAATTATAGCTTTTGGCCCACACTTAAGTGATTTATTACCTAAACTCTGTACCATCCTACTACAAAACACAAATTTATAAGCTGCAATACAGTTTGCACATATTATAAAGCTCTTCTCATATAATATTTTGCATTTTCTGTCAAGAGTATGTGTACTTCGATGGCTATTACCTAAACTTTCCCGGAGAATGAACGGCAGTCTTGAGTTTATTCCGAGAGGCCTCGGGCCTTGTGTTACCACACCAAACCTGAGCAAAGTTCAGGAAAAACAGCTGCATTCCAGTGGCGTTGAGACCTGGTAGTGTCTCTTCATCTGAACATTTGTGCTTGTGCAGCCAATGTTTGTATGCCTGCACATGTAATACGAAAGCAATAAGTTGTGGAGGCCAAAGTACATTTACTATATTGATTAATTCAAATTTTAATCAATATTGTTACTTAAATATTTACAAAAAAAGACAATAAACCTGATGCTTGTTTTAAATTGTTATCTGTTCACATAACCAGTGTATATACACAGCTGCCTCCTGTTGTGTTTACTACATCAAGGAGCTACCATGAAATTGAACTAATTAATCAAATTTAAATGTTATATCATCATTGTTTTCTTATTAAATTTACACTATTTTCCTGTATTAATAATTACCACATTTGATAAAAGTTTGTTATTTTTGTAACTAAATTTTTATTCATATGGATATTTATTCATATGGACAATTATGTATCAGAAATAAGTTGTATTGCAAAAAACTGGGACTTTTGGATTAAGAGCAATACAGTTTTTGTCTTTCATAATTTTTTTTCTTTTAAATTTTGCTATAAAAATGAATAAGTTAATAGTTTTTCTCCATTTACTCCATAATAATAAATTGTAAAATTCTAGCTATATACAATTAATAGAAATAAATAAAAATTAATAGGAAGTATTAAAACAGAGTAATGTTACACAAATTAAAAAAATATTAATTTATACATTTTTAAATAGCAAAATAAAAATGTAATAAAGACAAAATTAGAAATTTTTAATTTTTGAATGTCATAATTCATTTTACAATCTGTTATAGCCTCGTCTAGCTTCTGTTACTCGTTGTAGTCTCAATAGCACTTATACATACACTCACACTCATACATACTCTCACACTCATACATACTCACACATAATCTCACACTTACACATACTCTCACATTTACACAAACTCTCACATGCACACATACTCTCACACTCACACATACTCTCACACTCATACACACTCTCACATTCATACTTATAAGATGTAAACTTATACAAATATGTCTCACAAAATTACTAAAACAACATACCATTCTACTAGTCCCTTCACCTCTTAGATGGTCATAATCTATCTAGTTCATGAAATCAGTTTTTGATAAGAAAGAATTTAAGTTTTTGGTGTTTGAGGAGAACAGCCTATTTACTAGAAACATAACCTCCCTGCTTATTCAATGTTATTGAATATTTCTTCTTTATTCTGGTTTTATCAATATTTTTTTACCTGTATGAAGTAAGTTTGAGAAACTTTACTTTAAAAATGGACAAAAATAGAATAAGGAATATTTTTTGTGATTGGTGGCGGTATATAGTCGGTACTGGTGGCGCAGTGCTGTAACCCAGCTACATGGGGACAAAGTGTTTGGGAGATTGTAGGCGATAGGTCGTATGCTCGGTCCTCTTAATACCGACATGGCGTCCGCTTGGTGGTTGCTATCGGCGTGGACACTACTAGAGAAGTCTGGGGTGTCCATGTTGGGTGGTAATCATTGTGCGGATGTTGTGTGGGGGAGATAACTGAGTATCAGGCTTGTCAATTAGCTGAAAATCAGACCAGCACTACGTGGTTCGGATTCCACGTAAAGCTGTAGGTCCCTTAGTTGCCCTGGCTGTTGGGCTATTAATAAATTGCCCTTTCTGAGGAACAGTTGAACTCAGTTAGTAACCAGACTACACTCATCCACACTCATCCTACACTCATAAAACCATTCATATTCGCCTTAAAATACGCACAACGTTGTGTCGGCGTCTCATTTGTAAGAATCTTGTAAGAATCTTGGTAACGAATTCTGTAAGTTTTAATGCAGTGTTGCCAGTTGCTGTTCTTATGCAATATACCTCATAAATCTATACATTTCAACTGTACCCTGAAAGCCTCCTTGATGCCTCCATTGTCAGCAATATTCTCCCCTTGTGTGTTAATTCCATCAATCTGAATTCCCACTTCTTGTACAGTGTACTTGCTGTATTGATCTGCAATCATAAAAAGAATGTTATTTATTTATTTATTTATTTTTGTATTTTCCTGTAGATGTGTATGTTGTAGAAATCCTTCCTTTCCTTTCTTTAAGGTCAAATAGTTAACATATAACTAATCGGTTATTGACTTAATTTAACAATTGGCCTATAAATGACATAAGTATCCTGTCCGCACCACCATGTTATTTATGGTTTGAAAGAAGGCTTCTTAATAATTAAACTTAAATTAAATTTTAAAACAACTTTTAATAAGCACTTAAAAAAAGAAGTATGATACATTCAGGAGAACCATTTTCAGATAGACATTTGAATGTAACTACCAGTTGAATACGCAGATGTACCAGCATTGTACAACTTTAACTGTTAATAACTATAAAGTGAATATTATAATACATTCACAACATGGTGTATTACTTAATATTTTTCATGCTAAATATCCAGTATAGAGTGTTCTCAATACTAAGATAGACGTATAAACGCTTACTATTTAGTTTTTTAATTTAAAACGTTTTTGCCAAGTCCTGATGTAAATATTTCAGACCTGATAATGGATTGTTGTGATGAGCAATAAACATGTAACTGAAAATTAATTCACTGATTCTTGAGATTTTGATGTTAAATACCAATTGTAAGAGGGAGGTTAAATACAGATCTACCTTCACTTTAAAAATAGTTTAAACTTCTAGGATAATTAAAATTTTGACTGGCTATAAATTTGTATATATTTTACTTTTACACTTATATTCTGAATATTGTTAAATCCAACATAATTTTAAACCAGTACTTATAACTTTATTTGTAAGACCTTCGATAGCAATGCTATTACAACAAGTAATATTCTGAAGTTTACAAGATGTAACACATTAAATACTTTAAAGCCCCCTAATGTTAGAAGAAATTTTTTAATAATAAATAATACTCATTTATTATACTCATTTATATTATTTATTATTATATATTTATAATAATAAATAATACTCAATACCACTGTACGTGTAAAGGTGGGGGTGGGTCAATACTATTGTACGTGTAAGGGTGGGCAGGTGGGTCAATACCACTGTACTTGTACAGGTGGGTGGGTGGGTCAATACCGTTGTACGTGAAGGAGTGGGCGGGTGGGTCAATACCACTGTACGTGTAAGGGTGGGTGGGCATAGCTGGAAAACAATTGACCTGTAATTATCCACATCGCCCTTGCTTTAAAAATGGGGACAACAAATGCATGTTTCAGGACAGTCGGAAAAGAAAAAAAACATAACAGCTACCTCTCACCCAAGTTGTCTCCAAAATCTTCATATTATTCAACACAGTTTCGATGATTTCCAGGTTTGCTTTGTACAAGATTCTATTTACCTTCTGCAGTTCTTTTCTATCCTTTCCTCATAGTATACTTTATTATTACAAGCAAGGGGACAATTAAAACATTAACCTTTTGTTCCTAGAAGTTAATGTACTACTACAAGCCTAAATTGATTTTTTAGAAAACTACAAGTATAAAAAGCTAACCAATGAGACATCTGGCTCGTTCGTGAAAGTTGTTGATAGCTTCGTCCTTCCACCATCGATGGAGATTGCCATTCTTATCAAACAACCTGCCTTTGTCATCAAACCCATGTGTGATCTCATGGCCAATGACCACACCAATCCCTCCATAGTTGAGACTACGAGGAAAGTATCGGTGGTAAAATGGAGGTTGAAGGATGCCTGCTGGAACCACTGTGAGCACACTGACAAGGTTAATCAATGGCACTTAACCATTTTGACACACGTATTTCAGATATAAATAATAACTAAACACAAGAGGTTTAGATTTACCATTGAAATTTACATACATTATTATTATTCATTATTTATCACTAAGGCACTGATCCTAAATGGGCAAATGAGTGTGATGAGTGTAGATGAACGAGTGTAGTCATTGTTACTAACTAAAGCCGACTGTTTATTAAAAAGGCCCTTAATAGCCAGGGCAACTAACGGACCTACAGCTTAACGTGGAATCTGAACCATGTAGTGTTAATCTAATTTTCATCTGATTGACAAGTCTGATACTCAGTTCTTCCCCCTATACAACATTCGGACACTGACAACCACCCAACACGGACACCCCAGACTTCTCTTGTAGTGTCCACATTGATGGCAACCAATGAGCGGACGCTATGTCGATAATAAGAGGACTGAGCATAGAAAATTCAGAACATAGAATTTGTGTACTAATTTCTCAGATTTTTAGGATATGTTGTTCATTCTGGACAAAAAGACCGTTCTTATTTGTTATAAAAGATAACACTCTTACAATTTATTTATTATTTAAAGAGATTTGGCAAAATGAATACACTATAGTTACTTTCTACTTACTGATTTGGTTTTTGTTCCGACTGTAATAGGCATTGACAACAGCTGGGGCAGTGTTCCACATGGTCTTGTTCACCTTGCAGCCCAAGTTACTTTGTTCCACCCGAGTCAGATGTTTCAAGATGTTCAGAGTATTCTCAAAATATTTGTCTGGCTGAATGTCCACCTGTAACCAAATTAAATCTTGAATGATAACAGAATTTTTCTGGCTTGTTAAACAATTCTCTCAAATATCCCCAATTTTTTTTTGACAAATTCTCTTATATTCTTCTTAGTTTACAATTCACCAAGTTACTTAGGGTTTCCCAACAAATATTTTTTGACATTTGTCCTGCAAATCAGATTGTCACCATTTTATTTTATCTAAATCTATCTGTTCATCAAGACCAGCTTTCTTTTGTTTCATCTTTACCCTATATAAAATTCCTATGCTCGAAAACAAAAATTTACTTTTAAACTTTTAAACTCGAAAACAAACTTGACCATGAAATTTTTTAAAATCTTTTTTGTTTATTGTTCTATTGAACGTCGAAACAATATTTGAACATTGTTTACTAGCATGGTTGGTTAAAGTTCACCTTACATTCTAGAGGTACCTGGTTAGATTCCAAAAAGAATGAACCCATATTGAAAGAAGATGGCACCTCAGTTGTTCAATTGTCAATGGAATTTCAATGATGATAATCTCTATAATAAGTTGGTCTTAGTTTGTAAGACTTCATTCGCTCATCCACACCTAATCATTGTCCACATTCCTCTTTGTTATATGAATTTTAAGAATAATGGTTTATAAATATTATATTCTGTCATTTACATCAAAACAAACAAATTTATCTATCCTAATAGCAACTGTACATCATAAATAAATGTTTATTTCAGAACTCATTATATGGAATTTGTTTGGTATTACCTGGGAATCTGAAGTATATAATTCTAAAAAAGCACATCAATTTATTGAATTTAAAATGGCCTATAAAAGGCCTGCAACCCCAACCTTACATGTTAAGTTGTACTGATCCACCTGCCCGCTCCTACCCACACCTGCACGTACAGTCGTATGTATGATCCTATCCACCCAACCTAAGACAAGTATTTTTGGAACATGAGAAAAATACTGTATCATATGACACATTGTTTAAAACCTTACTTTATGACATTATTGTAGAATATTGTGTTTACTTTCTTAATTATTTAAAAAGATACCACGATAAAAAAATGAAAATTCCAATCATCAATAAAATACCCACCATATCGAAGAATCACACAATTTTATTTCAATCAAACAGTTCAACATATATACATCATGTTATAATTTAGCATTTTATCACTTTGAGAATCGAACTCACAACCTGCTAACTATGATGTAAATATACATTAAATTCATATTGCATCATATACACATAGTACATTTGTCACATGGCCAAAAAATATGAGCTCAATTGGTTTAGTAGTTTTTCCATAAACATTACATACATAACTCATTTTATTAATAAATAGGAAGTATAGCATTTAAAAGTATTTTATTTAAATACTATGAGACACCTCTGCATTCTTAGGAAAATCTGCCTTAAGCCCCAATAGTATATCTCAGCCTGAGCCTCATAATCGATTGTTAATCGAAGAAATTTAATCGAAGAAATTACTGATAATGATAATATAGGTGTATAATATAATAATGAAGTCACATATAATATATTGAAGATAAATATATTGAATAATATTGAAAAATGTCTTATATTTCATTTATATATCTATTTCATTTATATATCCTGTCTGTTTGTGTGCGTGAGTGGGTGTATGAGAATGGCCAAAGAAGTATAACTTCCACCGTGTGGTCCGACGCACACCCAATTTTTTTTTTTAATTTAAAATTCACACATAAATGTACTTATTTGTCACATGTATGCACATTTTAAGTTTTACTCAAGTACTTTCTGGGCTTGGTCATAACTACTTTTTAGCATTTTCCATAAGACATTGGATCCATTTTTGGGACAAAAAGGCTGCCATCTTGTTTATGAGTGAAAACATCAATTTTCCTGCAATTTTCAGATCAAGAGATTCAATTAAAGTATCCATATGATAGGGGTAGAGGTGGGAACTGCTTCATGACAGTGAGTGAGTCACTACATCAAGTGTAGGTATTGGCATTTAAATAATGCATTTAATTGATAAAAAGGTAGTTTAGAATATTTATTATAAATACTTTAGGTGACCCCATAGACTATGACTTACATCTCTGTATCTATTGTTGAGCTGCTCTGTATCCATGATGTAGTCTGGGTATCCAATCCTTAGCATCATCTCATTAACTTTCTCCCAAGCAAGTTCCTTTGTGTCCTTGTCTATCCACTTGGTCATGTTCAAAATCTCTTGGAAGGAGTGCTGAATCTCTTTTGTCATTATCAGCGTCTGTGCATATTGTACATTTTGACCTCTAAGTGTAAAGCAAAATATAACAAATCTTTATTGTAATGCTAAGTTTTGTTATAAAATTATATTACGTTTTTGTAATATTTTGACTGATCAATAAATGTCTTTATTAAAGGCAGAGTTAGGACTTTAAAGTGATCTCTTCCCCCTTAAATAAAATTAGTGTTACACAAAAGATGTGAAAATAAAAATAAATCACAAAAATAAAACTTAAAGACAAATCAATTTATATAAACAACTAATCAAAGACAAAAAGTAGCAAATATGAACTAACTATTTACAAACGTGGAACGTGGTATTTGCTTTAAACTTACAAATATATTTGAAATATATAAAACTACATTAACACAAACCTATTTACTCCAATAATGAAAATAGATCAACCCCATCAGCCCTGCAAAAGCAAGTGCTTAAAAACAGTCCTAAGTAGTCCATTTTCTCAAGTTGTCAAAATGTTAATTCTATAAAAAACTGAAGCAACAAATAATTTTTGATGAGGAATATATGGTTAAGAAGATCTATACCAAGTTGCATGAGAATTGATGAGTAAAAATGAATCTACTGTCCATGCAAAAATTATGTGCACCCGAGTTTAAAGGTTGTTTTATAAGAAACTAAGAGGTCTATGAAAACTCCAATCATACCATTGTTTTCTTGTATAATTGTGCATTATGGCATATGAATTTCAAATTATTATAAGTTCTAATAATTTTTATGTTAGTTGGAACAAAAAAGTACCAAAATTTTAATTAGTTTTCATTGTACATCAAATTTACACAGTTATTACTCAAAAACTCGATCTTGTAGCGCATTTATATTTTAATAAGTGGTTGATAGGAATGTTTCCTAAAGTTTTATAATTTTATGTTTCAAGAATAAAAGAAGGCAGCACTGAAGAATTGGCATCCGTAGAGAACCATATACACTATTGAAGAATTTTACTTGTGAAGTCGATTTATGAAGACTCTCTGTAGCTCATAATTTTATAATTTTCATAAACTGATCTTAACCATCACATTTTAAAGATCATCAATAAAGGAATTCTGATTCTGTACTTTGCTGCTTTAGTGGGAAAAGGAGGAGATAAGAGTTTATCTTATATTGAGGTTTGGAGGTTTTCTACATTTGGTAATCTACTGATGAGCAATTTCCATTCTTCTGAGTTAGGAGCCGTTCAGTTTGCAGGGAGAGATCTGATTATCTTGACATTAAAACAGCTATCAAAATCCTGATTATTGCTCATACTATGGAATGAAACTGGTTTTTCAGGGTTATGGACTTTGCAGTCATGCCTCCATCCATTCATTTGTTTGTAGAGAGTTTCGTTGGTTATACCTATATATTAGGATAGTCAGAAATTACACTGTAGCTAATACATAGGATGTATCTCTTATGAGTGGATGTTATGTTCACAGAGATCACCATTTCGAGGAGGTCTCTTGATAGGCAGTACAGTACTTTTTCGAGAATGCACCGTAAACAAAATCCCAGTTCTTTGAAACTAGCTCTACAACTTTCTTTAGATTGTACCTTACCCATTAACCTTATCACTTTTTTTCTGAATTTAGAGGATTTTCATTATGCTGAATTGTGTTATGTGGCCAAGCTGCTATACCTGAGGTGACTTTCAAATATTGCATAGTATGTTATTTTAGTGGATTCAGGAGTTGCATGCGTACTTTGCAGGGGTTTAAGTGACGGATTTAATTGTAGGCATATTATACATGTCAGTTGTTATTTAGTGTTTTTCCAAAATATTATTAATGTTTTCTGCTACTTGAATGTAAGGGATATCAGACAAATCATTTTTATTACTTCCTAGAGTGAGTTTTCTTGTCTTTGAGCTATTTAGGACTATTGCGTCTACAATACTATTGGGCCATACTGGAAGAGATGTGGGAATTTATTTCTAGATGTTCAATGCCTTTTGAGCTGAGAGTAGTACAGTGTCATCAGATGATTTGTTTAGTTCCCAAAAAAATTGACAGGTCTTTGGTGAATAATATATATATAGCACTGGTTCTAAGACAGAGCCTTTGGGAACCCTCAAGTCATAGGTATCTTTTCAGACTGTACATACAAGTGTTTCCAATTCTTTTTTGTTTAACCTATAAAAAAACTTATAAATAATTTAATTTGTAACCTGATAGTCTTTTAATAACGACTTATATTCATGAATACTGCAAAAAAGTCACATGCCAGTATAATGTAGTCCTACCTAATAAACAAATTACAGCCTGGTATCTTTCACTCAGGTAACTCTCAAACCATTTTAAGTATATACAGTACACTTTATATAATATAAAGTCTTACTCATTCCAGTGTTACATGTTCAACAGTTTGCAATAACTCATCAATAAACTTCAAGTGTGATTGTATGTTCTTCCAGTTCCAATGACTGAAGAAGGGGCCAGTGATCCCGTTATATATTTACAAATTATCTGTTCTCTGTGTTAAGTATGTGTTTGTCTCCAGTTTACCATTTTATCAGGTATGCTGCGCTCATCTCTTTTGTTCCTAAAATCTTATGCCTAGTGGCCTAAAAATAAAAATGACCTGTAATTATATTGTAATAAATTTGAGTTGGGTGGCATTCACTTTTTCCAATTTCCAGACACATGATTGCTAACTAAGAAACTATTGAATAAGACAATAAAGAAACTTACATCATTCTTACTGGTCTCATCAAAGTATTTATTTATGAACATTGCACCCACAGCCATGCCCAGGTTGCTGTTCACTTGTGACACGCAGTTCTTCCACCTCGGTGGAGATTCCTCTCGACCAAATAAGATAAAGTAGAACTTCTGCTTGGCTTTCAGAAAGCGGTCATCCAAATTGTTAACTCTGTGTCGGACAAACCTCCAGAGCAGGTAGTTGGCTACAGTTCTGTAATTAGACATATAGCAATCTTGTTTTACTTCAGTGTTTGTTTTACATGTTCAGTTGATATTTAAATTATATAACAGGTCGTATGGATTTCAATAAACAATACAATCTATTCTCTAAGAGAGCCCCCTCACTAGGGTGAGCAACGCATTCGATTTGATGCAGAAATCTGATGCATCAAAAGTATCACAAGACATCGATATTACCACGATGCATCAGCAATATCAATGTCTCAGAATTATTCCAATGCACGAAAATTACGAATTAGTAGATAATAAAATAAAATAAAAAATTACCTTTTTAATCAATAATATTTATTGGTGCATCTACTGGAATGAGTAATATTTTCTCTACACTCCTTATAAAAAAATAAGGAGCATAGAGTAGATATAAAAACTATTATCATCGCAAACATTTGTTGAGAACTTGACATTTGAAACATATGTTTTGAAATAAACAAGCAATATACTTTGAAGTTTTAAATAACATATTTTATAACGCAATAGTTGTTGGATGATTATTACTCGAGGTTGTTTACATTCCATACGGTTGTTTCAAGTGAACAGGAACGAGCCTGATCAGACGTACAAACCTGATAGATTGTGATAACAAATACAGAGTTCAACCTGGGGATTTAACTCTACTGATATGATATAATTTCCATGAAGTAATACATATATTTGTCATAATTGCATAAGTAATGCATAATTTACATGTCTGTGGTGCACCACAAATCAGTAAAACATTCCCATACAGATATCTATTTCAGTTAGTCAACAATTATTTTGTTATCCGTATATAGTAAAAAAATAAGAAGAATTGTTACGTATTTACTGGGAGTGATCAAAGAAATTAAGTTCTTCTATTGTGTTTTTGTTTACGTACCTCTGCGGTTCACTTACTAAACAATTATACGTTAATCTATTGCTCTTTTTAAATGACAAGCATCTTTTTATAAGAGCAAAAACAAATAGTCTTATACAAGCACAAGCAATAAAGATGTCAGTTTTTATCTTCAGAAAGATTTTATCTAGCTAATGTATCAGTTAGGTTATTTAAAGTCAGTCCTTGCTTTATTAATTTAATCATGAAAGGAATTTAAAAATCTATTTTTTTAACTTTGAGATTTCATTATACTGAGTTACCATTGTTTTCAAGTTATTTTAATGTATTTCAAAAATAAACATATAGATTATGAAACTCTAAACTCTTTGTTAAATTTATATTTACATAGGCATAAAGCAGCTGTAAATATGAGTTATAATGAAAACATTATTAATTAATATAACTAGTTATTCTATTAGTGTAAAACTTTAAATGTTATGTAGTACATCAGTTTTTGTAATAACAGCAGGAATAATAAATTTAGAAAAAGTACTTAAATCATAAACTAACAAATGTTTAAGTTTTGTTTAGCATTAATTGAAGCAAGAAAGAATCTTCCTTTTCTTTTCAATTGTTCGAACCTGTGAGGGGTGTCGCCCAACAGCTCAACAAGATCTTGCATGTATTTCAAAGCAAAGACAACCACAGGCTCTGAAAAACTGATCTGTCTCTCAGTGACAATGCTAAGGTAGTGTTGCCAATCAATTTGCGGGATGTATGCTTTTAGTTCCCCCACAGTCATGCGCTGATACAGCTCACTAACATTTCGTCTCTCGTCTGGAGCTGCTGTGATCTGCCAACAGCCATTAAATTAGAACAAAACAAATCAGTATTATAAAATTCTTAATCTAGTTTCACAACTGGTTAACACTAATTCACATAATTATTGAGCTTGTATTATAAAGTTCTATTTTATAATAGAAGATATATTGTATTTTACATAAAATACAATACTTTGACAGCAATTAGTTTAATTATCTGAATGTTTAATATCCAATTATGTCTTAAGAGAGTTGATTGAACTGAACTAACTTACTTTTGTGTTAAAACACAAATAAGTTGATCAGATAAGATAAAATATTGAAAATTAAATCATATAAGATAATTAATATGGCACTACTATGCTACTGTAGAGTTGATTACCAACTCATGTAAAAATTAATGAAATGTCATCAATATATTTTTATGTTTTTCTGCTATCTACTATCATACAACTCATTAACTCATTAAAATCTCAAAATTACTGGTTAAGTTTTAACAATAGGTGGTAAAATAAATATCTTTTCCTTTGTTCTGCTACTAATCTTGAGTTTTTCAGCACAACCCGTTTCAAAGGATGTCGTCCTCTGTCATCAAGTGCACTTTATTCTGGGCTTTCACTTAACACACTTAAGTCACAGAGTGTGCTATGGGAAAGCCCAGAGTAAAGCACTCCTCAAAATAGAGGACAGCATCGTTCGAACCCGACTGTGCTGAAAAACTCAAGATTAGTAGAAGAACAAGAAAGAGGTATTTATTTTACCTTCTATTGTTAAATACAACCAGTCGGGATAATAACGATAGCACAACAATATGGATTGGTAAGTTTTATAACTTGTGATAACTGGGGAAGAATTGGGTTAGTTATCCATATTAAAAGAGCTTTAGAAAATTTTGAAATTATATAAAGATCCTATCACACCTTTTATTTTTTAAATATAAACAGGGAATAGGTCAGATAAGTTGTAATGTATAAATCGCATAACTCTTTCAGATGTATTGATGAAACTGCAGTCCAAATCATAAGATTAACTATTGATCCTCCAAATCGTGGGAAATTTAGTAACCACTTAAACTGAAGTGTTGTTTCCACACTCACCTTAGCTAGATCAGTTTCAAAGGCAATTATTTGATCGGCCTCTCTTGATGCCTTACTAGGCTCTGCCCCCAGAAGAGTTGCTATCTTGACCAAGTAGTTGCGATAAGCATCAAGATACACAGAGTTAACAGCTTGGAGATAGTATTCACGAGTTGGTAATCCAAGACTGGTTTGGTCAAACTGTTTAAGACATGTTAAATTATCAAATATTTGGAATATATTTTAATTGTGTTGAAAGATTTAAATTTTTAAAACAGCAACTAAAATCTTTAGTTGATTACTATACAGGATAATAACGATAGCACAACAACGGATTGGTAAGTTTTATAACTATAACTTAAACCATTTAAAAGCAAGTTGACCAAATTAGTTGACAAACTTGAAAATCATTTCATTTCATTTCAAAGTTATTTACACTTGACATTTTGAAATAAATATACGAGGCATGTCTGAAAAAATGTACTAAGTGTTCGTTTTTATGCTATCACATCTTAATCTAAATATCTACATATTCTTACCATTGTTAAGCACTTGTTTTATTTTAGTGGATGACTAATGTATCTATAATAACTTTAACAAAGAAACACTGCACTAGATAAGAAAGCTGTAGCTCAGCTGTTTCCGTCATCATCAGATTCAAACTGTCTTAACATTTTTTAAAATAGTGTTTGAGATATAAAGTCCATTGAATTTTATTTTTCTTTCTGTAAATTTCATTCTTTTATTTTCTACAGCCTTGTTTACAAAATTTCTTTATTACTCAATTCTTGAGGAAGAATTTGATACGATTTCATAGTTACAACCATTCATAAGAGGAATAATCTCATGGAACTGCGGAAGGAAAAAGAACAGCAGAATGGCATAGGCTTATAAGTAGGACAAAATAGTTAAAAATAAAAAATATAGATACAAAATGTGCCTGGAAATTAGAACTAAAAAGGAAATACTTAACTCTAAAGCTGTGACTGTCAATCAACCAAGTCTTCACAATTAAATTGGCTTTATTACCTAAGCTTTGAAACATAAACATATGTACAAGAATCTTTATTTTAATTAATTTATTGATAGTATAACTCACATTGTTACCTTAAATTTGTTTTAGAATTACCTTGTGGAGTTTAGTTATTTAGGGATTGTTGTTATAAAACATGTACCTGGATAACATATTCATCACTGTTTTTTATGTCTGGCCCCACCCACTCGGAGATGAGAATGTCATTGTTGTACAGCCGCAGCTGTGCCATTAGTTCCAGCCAGTCAAAATTTGATTGGTCCCAGTCAGATTTGATTATTGGCCATCCGCCCAGCCTGTTCAAGAGTTCCAACAGAGGAGCCTCCCTTCGCTCTTCCAGTACCTCTAAACACATCGAGACCTCATTTTTCTGTAACTATTTAAGTAAATAAACAGGACAGGTTATAGAACACTAGACGGTGAGGAAGGGCGGAGTATTTAACCAGAAACAAAGGACAAATAATACAAATGACCAGGAAGGTAAATTTTCTTAACACATAAGCACTATTAGATTCATTTACTTGTAAAAAACTAAGTTGAGTAAATCTTAGTATTTCATAGTCATGACACTGCCAATTTTAAGGCAGTTCCTACATAACACTACCTTTATACATGAAAATACAAGACAAAATTGTTTATAATCAAATAAAATATACAATGAGTTAAATTTTTAATTAAAAAAATTAATTATAATGTAATCGCCTCCAGATGTGATTAATCAGCTTGGTTAGTTAAAAGTATGTTATAATTAAAGAAAATGATGAGTTTCGATTAATTTTCTTTCTAGTATGGGTTTCAATTAATCAATTCTAGTGTGAGTGTGATTTTCTGTAGATTATTAATGATTTAGGATGTTATCTGCCAGGAACTAGTGTTCAAGGGTGAGGGACAATTTATTAAAAAGTTGCATTGTTTAGTAGTGAGTTTCATGTATATTTTACTTCAAAGATAATATAATTAAAAACATTCAAAGAAAATATATACTTTCGGGGGTGTTGAAGAACTACTCTACAAATTGTTAGTTGAAGAACAAGGATATATATTGAAAGTAACTTGAAAATTATATTTCAATTTAGAAGAAAAATAGCATACAATTGTTATTGTTGTTTGAAGAGATTTCAATGCTTTAAGTGTTTTAGAAAACAAAAAACTCCAGTCATTTTTAGTATTACTTACTGTCTTGTCCTATATTTCAGTTAAAACTAGACAGGATGAATCAAACCCCATCATTATGAAAAAACCTAAAACATCTACCTTTTTATAAACTGTGAAGGTCCCTATCAAAACATTGTATCTTCATACAAACTGCTACAAGTATACTCAATTATCACAAAATATACAATATAAACAACAAAACGTGAAAACTTTATCAGTCAAAAACTCACATAAAAGATCATTAAAAAGTAAAAATATTCAATTTATCCAACAGTTTATTTCTGCCAAGACCACAAGGTATGAGCCATATCCAGTAACATAACATTAAGCTACAAATCTACCAACTCATGACACCAAACATTGACAATTTACACACCAGAATACATCAGACTCCTGATGCCTAAGTCAATAGATCCACTTTGAGGGAGTAAATAGATCCACTTTGAGGGAGTCAATAGATCCACTTTGAGGGAGTCAATAGATCCAATCTTGTCACCCAAAATATTAGATTGGAGGCATGTCAAGAGGTAAAACCAAATCAACAAGATTTGTTTTAAGAATACAACAGAACTGTTTAATGTAAACCTTAGAAAAATTCACACAATTGTAACAACCCCCATCATTTCTGTCCCAGTTCATCTAGGCATCATATCGAGGAAGTTTCCCCTCCACTCATCACGGATCGACTTGCTAAGGGTGTTAAGTAGTTCAGTTAAGTTTGTCATTGACATTCATATCGAGTTTCACCTGTGAGAGTAGATCCTGGTATCTCTTACCTTGTGAACTTACATACAATGTGTGGCAGAGTATACGCTGTTGGATAGGTTAAATGTTTTAAGAACCTTTTATGAGAATTTATGATTGTTAAAGATTTAGTATTTTATCGTTTGTATTGTATATTTTGTCATAACTTTTAATATATTGAAAGAAGATACATTTTTCTGATAAAAGTCCATATAAATTTATAAATATGTAGTTCGTTAAGGATTTTAAAAAAATGATATGGTTTGAAAAAAATAACCAGGACAGGAGTTTTTATACTTGTCAAACCCTTGGAAACCGCCAACAGATTAACACTCATGAATTTTTAACTATAATTAAAAGAAATCTCATAAGAGTCTCTTGTGGATCAGGACACTAATATTTATCTATTTGTAAGGGATTTTGCCAGCTTATAGTTTACTATCCTTTCTTAACAAATTATAACTTGAAATAACTCACATTTTTTAAATATTTAATATTCAATGCAGATGAAATATTAGCCAAACTACAAGAAATATGTTAATAAGAGAGCATATGACCAAACTCTGTGTCAGTTAAATGAAACATTAAATAAAATTATCTTAATTAATTTTAATCTTATCAGGTTAAAGATTTACTAAGACTGAATAAAGATTTATTTAGTTAAAATAAGTAATAGGTAGTTGCATATACAGTAATATACAATTAATATGTTAGTAATTAATTATTTGGTGAAACCTTCATTTATGCAGCTCTTGTAGAGGTTCTTAGCCTTCGCATAGGCCTCTGAATCATCACAACTGACTTTAGCCTGTAACAAATCCCGGAGAACTGTGTCCAGAGACTCCCGCAGGACCTCGAAGGTGTCAAAGGCTGCCTTGTCTTTGGGAATGGGATTATGGTTTCCCCAATTACCACAGGCATATTGGTAAAAGTCCACACATGGATCTGTTTTTGTGTCCATGTAGAGCTGCATCAACCTGCCTAACAGAATATCCAGTATAGATACCTTATATACTCATAGAGAATTCTTGTAAAAGTTGAAATTTAGTCAATACTTCTTGAATAAGGTGCCAGTGGCACAAAAACTTATATGTATTGTTTTTTGTTTTGTTTGTATCATTTAGTGTTCTTATTTTTTCAGGTAATTTTGCTGATGTTCTATCTCTGTTATTATATTGATTTTCAATAATAAACATTAATATGAATAGGTTAAAAAAGCTTAAGAGTTTAAATATACTGTCCACGACTAACTTACTTTGTTCTTCTCTTATGGTCTTTATATCGCCCTCCCCCTTCCAGTAGGCATGTTGTTGAGTCGAGGACAGCACACAGCCAGATCCTTGTCTGTCTGTAATTGGCTCCTTCTCAAACTTATCCTCTTCCTGGTGTTCACTACTATCCAGATCCTGAGATTTATCTTCATTTCCTCTGTCATTATAAATAACACTACACCAAAATCAAATAGTCAAACAAAGCAGCTACAAATATCATGCCTCTTATGCTTATTTAAGTTAAATACTTCTATTTTACTTTTAAAAAGTATTTGTAAATAGCAGAATAATTAATACATACACATTTCTTTAACACATAATTCCTTTGGGCCGAATGAATGCTGAACCATTTAAAACTCTAGGTGCAACAACACGCAACAATATCCAGGAACTCCAGCTTCTGTTTAACTAAGCTAGCAAACTTTACATATTTAATTTATCTTAATTTAAACTTCAATCGCCAGTTGACATGGGCATGCAGACCTATGCATAAACTTTATTCAACAAGAAGTTAACTCTATTAGGGATTCAAACCACGGACAATACAGTCTGCATTTTGGAGCCTTATCAACTGAGCATCACACCGGCATGATAGCAAAACTGCTAGGAAATGAAATGAGCTTGCTAATAACATTAAGTCCCCTTTGCTAATAAATAAAATTAAGTTAATTCATTCATTCATTGTTAAGATGCCAATAGTCAAGACATGGGCGAATATGAGGGGCGAATGAGTGTGATGAGTGTAGATAAACGAGTGTAGTCATTGTTACTAACTAAGGTGGACTGTTCCTCAGAAAGAGCTACTTATTAATAGCCCAATAGCTAGGACAAATAAATGAATAAGATATTTATCGTTTTAAACAGTTTAATAATGATTACAAAAAGAAGAATAATCAGCCTAATAATATAAGCTAGTATATTTTGAGGTTACAACTAACAAAATTAATGAAAAACTAAATTAGTTTAATTGGAGCCAAACATAGTTTAATTGATGTATCAGCATAAACTTAAAACTCTATCTATTTTTTCATGAATACAATTTTTAAGATATTTATGGATATATAATATAGCCAGAATAAAAGAAATAAAAGTGACTTAAGCGGCCTCCTTAAAAAGGAATAGCTTGTAGAATACAGTTCTACTGTGTCAACGCACAAGAATAGTCTAACAAGAAGCATTGATAGTGTAACCATAAACTGGACTTATAGGAAATACTGTAATTCCTAACCAACGACTATGGCGAATCGAGTCATACGGCTCAAGCCCATAGAACTATAAACATGCTCTATAGTTCTATGCTCGAGCTGCATGATTATGACTTATACTGCTTTGCATGTAAGTAAACATCACCCACTCCTGGCTTGAGACTTATTGAACTTGTGTGTGAACACCCTTCGATATTTTAAACCTAATACATCACTTGTACAAATATAGAAAAATTAGGGATAATGTATGGAATGACTTTGCCGTGGAAATTAAATTGCCGAATAAAATATTATATTTCTTTATTTATTCAAAATAAGTTTTAAAATGATTTACTTCTGTTAAAAAAAGGAATATCCCTTTAATATCTTTTTTCATTTATTCATTATTAAGTCTCTGATCATCAAGATATGGGGCGAATGAATGTAATGTGTAGATGAACAAGTGTAGTCATTGTTACTAACTAAGGTCAACTTCCTCAGAAAGAGCTATTTATTAATAGCCCGATAGCCAGGGCAACTAAGGGATCTACAGCTTTTCGTGGAATCCGAATCACGTAGTGTTGGTCTGATTTTCAACTAACTGACAAACCTGAAACTCAGTTCTCTTCTCTACTCAACATCTGAACCTTGACTACCATCCAAAATGGACACTCCAGACATCTTTAGTAATGTCCAAATCGATGGCAACCATTGAGCAGACATCATGTCGGTATTAAGAGGACAGAGCGTAGACCCTATCACCTACAATCTCCTCAACACTTTATCCCCAGTAGGTTACAGTACTGCGCCACCAGTGCCAACTTTTATTTTCCCTCAAATTTTAGTCTGTCTTGTTAACTTGTGTCATTTGCCAATGTACAGATCCACTTTAATTGTTGAAGAAGTCACAAAACCGGTCTCTTAACTACACTCAGTAGTTTTTGGCCTTCAAGATTTTCAAGGCCACCTCCTGCAAGCAATGGAATAAGTTTTGAGTAGATAATGGTTCCGTGTTGGAGAACTAAAAGTATCATCGACCAGTTTCTTAAAGGAATATGTCAAATCAACCTGGGTCTATTCAAATGGAAAAACATTCTGATCATTGAATTTTCCCGAACAATATGTCTCTGAATTAAAATATTTTAAAACACCTCTTCGAATCTTGATACCACAGGTACTTTTTTTTGTGGTTTGATCAACATTGACTCTTCTTCCTTCTTTTCTTGCAATAGAACCTAGGTTAATTCAACACTGATGCATCTGCCGTTACGACCAAGACACACCTCTAAAGGAATGTACCTGTTGGCTGCAGCAGCACAGCTCTAACTGCGGTGCCAGAAACTTAAACGGCTGGAGTCGCCATAGTCATCGTTTAGGAATGACACCTTTTGAAGAAAAATGCTAAACAAACAATGTAATGAAAATGTGTGAAATGATTCAAAAGCACACCGTTAAAGATATGAAGCAAGTCTAAAAGTGAAACTTGGAAAAATATTGCAATTTTGTAGTGAGGAGAGTACTAAAATTCTTTTGACTGTGCAAACTCCATGAAGTCATTGCATAAACTTTATTTTGGGGATTCTCGAATGACAGTCCGTAGCTTAATTCCAGAAGAAATGCAAACATTACTCATTATTCATTTTCTATGATCAATATCATCACATGGTGCAAGACAGAGAATGGCTTTAATTGGATCTTCTTCAAGTGATTTGTGATTATTGGTGTTGCCAACTACCTTGATGGCCTATAATGCTGGGCCATTTATATCATTTTGCTTTGAACTATTTTGTTTAAAATGTTTGTCATGGTTATCACAGATTCAACTGCTTTTGAACTACGAGAATTTTGAACTACCAGAAGATTTATCATGTACCATGAAAAAAAAACACACACACACACACACACACACAAACACATATATATCAATGTCACACAACTAAGACATTTATATTTGTTCCAAAGAGAGTAGTAGCACAACAACCAATGCCCACAATATACTTTAAATGTACTCTTTGAATGTACATACTGAGGTTTGATCTTGTTGGCAAAAGAGGATTGGTCTTGTTGGCCGTCTTCTCTGTCTTCAGAATTCTGAAACACACTTTCAATAATTTATTTTGTAGATGGACATACAAATTTTATTTATATTTTTTAATTTTATTTCTCTAAATACAAATGAAAAATATATAGGTAATTATTTAAAATTAAATGATTGGATTACCTAATTTAATATTTCTCAAGGCTATAAAATTGTTAGGTAATTAATTGTCATTAATTAAATACTAATGAAAAATTAAAAGCCAGTGCAAACAACTGACCCTTTCAAAATGTTGTTGACTAAAGATAATAGACATATTAATTACCTGTTGAATGTAAAAATGGGCTTAAAACCAATCAAAAGTTATGAGAAAATTCTTAAATTCCTTTACATCAGTAATATGACAATTTTTAATACATCACATTTAGTTATTTTAATACTGAAGCATTCATTCTAGGTTTCAAATGTACATCAGTTTAACAAATATACTCACATTAACCTTGAACTCTACAGAAGTGACAGTTCTTATTAGGTAAAGCAAAACTTTATGACACTGGTCCCCTGCATGAGGAGCAGATCATCAACACATTGTGCTGTTTTATATTTAAAACTTTTTTAAGATAAGCTTGAAATTGAGTTGAATTACAAAGAATTTACAGCTACCAAGAGGTGAATTAAATATTTGATTCCAGATTGAGAGGAAAGATTTTCAAATTCTTTTTTCAATGTGTATTCATTCTTAAGATGACCCAGCATCTGATATCATAATAGTGAATATTTCAGCATTGGATCATTTCTTAACAAAATCAGCATTTCTTGAACTACAAATCTAGGGTTACCACTATTGTAATGTTTATTTTTGGACTATAAACTAATTTAAATTTAGCATAACTACCCTATAGCATCAGACCATAGGAAAGGTGAGAAGGATATAATAATCCACACTGGATATATTCTCCAAGGCGCCCAAAGGAAAAATCTTTGCAAGATTATAAGGAGAATGTGTCAGAATAATCCTTGAACTGTTTGACATGAGCATTCCAGGAAGTCAGACTTCTATCTACCTAACTATGTTATTATTTTAGTTTTTGGAAAGGGCTTACAAAGTTTTTAGAGGAGAGTAGCCTACACACAAAAATAAAATACATAATTCATGTGTAAATATTTCAAGGCCTCATCTTCAGGCCATTGTAGCATCTTTTCACCACATTTTTTGCAAACACATTACGGCAGAATCCAACAAAATTTATATTCAAAATGAAGTAAAAATATATTACCAATACATCGAAGAAGATAGATAATGTTAGAAATATAGATGGTCAAAATGTATGCCTAGAAAGAAGTACCAATTTTAGAAGGATTTTCTCTTCTGCTGAAGTAGACATTCCACTGAATTCAAATCTCTATAAAAAGTGCGTCTGCCAACCAAGCATAGCTAGTTCCACCAGTGGCCAATATATATGTAGAATGTCTTTTCCTTCGAGCCTTTGTATGTGTAAGCATGTGTGTGTGTGTGCGCGTGTGCACATGTACGTGTGTGTGTGTGTGCGCGCGTGTGTGTGTGTGTGTTTTGTCACATAATCTGCGAACTATCTATGTCTCTCTAGCACTCCCTTTACACATTAAACCTAAGGAAAAATGTGTGTGCGTGAGTTATGTAGCCTCATCAGTCAAATGTTTCTAGTGTGCTTAGATAGTTTTATTTGAACTTGTTGAGATAGTAACAACTATTCTCTTGTCGAAATCAGTCATTTCACTGTATTATTCTGCATACTTCTTTTTGAAATTATTTATTAGCTGACTCATATTAAGGACTGACCCAACAATATGGCTGTGAGAGGTCATTTTGTTGAGGCATAACTTTAAGAAACCACTTACTTTTAACTCGTATTCCTCATTTTCTCCACTAGTATGGTTGTAATCTTTTAATTTTGTTTCTATATGGTTTCCTTGTGACTGGACTGGTAAGAACTGTACTTCATCTTCTTTCCCCGAGACAGTCCACACTATCAAGTCACTCACATTACCCTAAGAGAGCATAAATTATAATTATTTCTTTTAAAAATTAGAACATTAATTAGATATTTATTAACACTAATTCATGGGGTGAGTTAGTTGAAAGATGCTCCCAGTAACGAGTTCTTTCATTTTCCTTATGGGAATTACTTGGGATTTTACAGTCACCTTTCATTGTACAACTGGACAGATGTTTTTCTCTGCACTACTGTTAAAGCAGCTACCGAGGCTTTTAATTCAGCTATTATTGAGTAAATGAGAATTAATATACCACTAAAATGATAGAGAGCTTCCAGGTATCCTAACTGGTTCTCACCTAACTTAACACTGTAGCTGCGGATCCCGTATTTTTATGGAGTAGCGTAACTTCCGAAGAATGCAGATCCTGTAGTTTTACGGGATTGAAGTTTTAATTTAGTTAAATAGCCTATTGAGTATTAATATGGAGTCTAGTACTCTACATGGTCTCTAGTGGTGCTAGTGAGTCGTTTTACCGCTAGAATGCCCATACTGTACTGTTTTTAACCAGAATGATGCAGTTAGTTGTAGCCGCTACACTGCACTGCTTTATCTGCACGTTTCAGAACCATTATTTAGTGAGTGAACTCTATTACAAAGTGTAAATGGAGCATGTAAATAAAAAAACAAGTATTTTATTTACTTGTTTTAATTAGTTTTGTATGAATAGGGCAATAAAATTATGTTCAAAATTATTTTGTATGCTAAATTGCCCTTGGTTTGATTTTTTTGTTGGCAAAACACTATTACTAAAAAACTGATATTATGAGATGAAAAAATGTGACTTTTAATTGTATACTGATAAAAAGTAGAAGAAATATAGAATCCAGACATGTAAGTAGAAATTTTCTATGTTTAATGGTTTTAAATCTATGAATTTTTAAAAAGTACCAAAAATGGCCAGCATTCTTCAAATGGCTTCCATATTTAGGACCAGCACTCAAAATGTTAATAAAGTTACTCAAGAGGAAACGTTCTGCTCATAAGAAATTGAAGCATTCAGGAGGTACAAACGAGTATGAAGTTTATTCTGGCCTCAGGAGAGCTGCCAAACTGGAATTAGATCACTGCAGAAAGAAGCATGCTTGCAGAGTTGAGAGCAATCCGAAATTAAAACCCAATAACTTCTGGAAATATGTTAACCAGTTTAGGTATGATTCCTCCTCCATCCTGGCAGTGAGCATCGAAGACAAGTTTTGTACTGACGCCTCTGTGCTGTGTTCGAAATTTGGTGAATATTTCGAGTCTGTTTATCAAACTTTAATGATGATCAACTGAATGCAGAACCTGACATTATATATCCAACTGAGGCAGATAACATTTCAGTTATTGACGTTCCCTTTATATCTGTTGACGCATTCAATATGCTATCAAAAGTTGAAAGAAACGCTCAGCGTCTGGTATTGATATATTCCATCTTTTGTTATTAAAGGTGTGTTTAACATTATTTCCCCTGTGCTAGCTTCATTATTCAACTGGAGTTTAATTAATTGGAGCATTTCCTTTGTTCTGGAAGTCAGCTCTAGTAACACCGATTTCGAAAAAAAGACCAAGGAATCTGTATAATTTTACACCAATATCAGATCAATGTGTAGTACCTAAGATATTTGAAAAGCTTGTAAATAGATTTTTATACAAGAGAGTCTGTCATCAGCATGGCTTCATGAAAGATCGATCGACTATTACAAATTTCTCCTCGTTTCTTGCAGTCACTGGTCCTGTAATCGAGCGTTGAGCGCAGGTTGATACCATTTATTTAGATTTTCAGAAGGCATTTGATAAACTTCCTCACCATATATTTTTAAAGAAGCTCCCTTCCTTTGGATTCTACTCGGACCTTATTCAGTGGATGAAATCTTACCTCTTAGATAGGACATTTAAAGTGCGATTTGGTGGTAAATATTCAAAGAACTTTTTTACCAGTTCAGGAGTACATCAAGGGTCTAAATTGAGACCTTTGTTTTTCTTGTTATTTATTAATGACATTACATCTTGTGCAGCTCAGCTCTATGCCCACGATATTAAAATATCTATGCAGTTGCTAGTACAAGAGACCTCTGTCTCTTCAATCTTGTATTAAGTCGGCTGTGAGGTGGGCTAAAGAATAAGTTTTGCCGCTCAACCTAAGCAAAACAGTGGTGGTTTCGTTAACGCGTAAAACTAATACATCATTTTTCTTTTATGATATTAGAGGCTGTAGAATCAAAAGAGAGCATGTTGTTCACGATCTAGGCATCCTTGTATACTCCAAGTTAATCTTCTGTGAACACGTAAACTGTGTTGTATCAAAAGCTAGGAGGAAGTTGAGTCTCGTCATGTGGATTGCCAGGTATTTTAATGATAAGCATGCTTGTTTAACACTGTACAAGTCACCTTGAGTATGCCTCTGTTATATGGAATAGGGACCGGGTGTACACAATTTCAGCCATCGAGGTTGTCCAGAGAAATTCCTCTCATGGATGGAGTGGAAGTTTCTGGAGCTTCGTGAAATGGAAACTCATGCAGAACTGAATTTGTCAACCTTATTAGCTCGTTAAGGTTGTTAAGCTGTGACTACATGCAATTTTTTTACAGAGTGCTTCATGGCCACGCTGGTTCAGTTGATACTATTGGTCTAAGAGTTCTAGAGTATACCTTTCAATCAACAGTCCATTTTTTGCTAATACTTTGGAGTGTGTGATCCAGTGGTCAGATGTACTAACATTGCAAACAGGCTTCACCACCTAGATTTTTTCGACAGCAATAATGGCCAGTTCTTAAGGATGCTGAAAGCAGCATATAATCATTGACTCTGTGAATAAACTCAAACTCAGTCAGTAAATCCCATTTCTCAAATGTTTCATGTTTGGTCCTGAAGCCTGTTTTGGACACTTGAGAGTTCAACTGGCGGATGAGTTGGCTAGTGGGATAATATTACAAAAAAATGTATTACAAACCATAATATTGATTTATTTGCACCTGGCTGAAATTTGGTGCTGAATAAACACATGTAAAAACAAGCTCTGTTTCCATATAAGTCTTATGACAAAGGATAGGTTATATTATCAATCATTAAATTAGTATATGGTGTTGAGTAAGTTGGAAATCTGCTCATTCAAGGCATACGCCTAATTTACACGCTTGAACATTAATTCACATAAATTTACATTGAATTCACCTTCAAGCATGAAATTCATGTATGTGTCTTGACACCACAAAGCTGAAGTTAAGCATGAACAAAGAATGTTACGTGGAAGTAATCCCAAAAAATTGCAAAACATTTTGAAATTAAAGTTCTCATCTTTTATGCTGAATTTAAGTACATAGTGGTAATTACAATAGCCTACTGTCAGATTCAAAAAGCAATGTACTCGAGTTTGAACCACTGCTACAAAATAAATACTCATCCGATTCCATGGTGTTGTACTCAAAAATTTAGCTTATTTAATTCTACATAATTTCATATAACTTACATATTTTTTTAAAGACTTTAAGAATATTTTATAGCAGGTAGAATACAAAAAACACAACATTTTAGCACTTTTGGAGTTAAGCTCAGCTTTAAAAATTTCTAAAACAAAAGTACTAAAGATAAGTCAGTGAAACTTTAACCATACGTGAATAAGGTTGTTGTTTGTAGTCTGTCCAAATTCTAGAATTTTTACTCTTTTATAAAATGTTCTGTTGTAATTGTTGTAAACCCTTGCAGTCTTATAAATGGCTGATCATAAAAACTTCCAAAACGATTCAAAAATACCGGATTGAAAAATAAGGCAAGCTTATAAAACGGTAAGTGCAATAGAAAAGTTTTACGATTTTACATCACATGATAATCCAACAAACATCGATGTGCTGTAATTCATGTGGCTGACCAAGGCATCAGATGCGGTGTTGCCACGCCATGCAATTGGACTTCCACCCCTTCATTATTAGTTATGAATGAGAGGTAGACATGTTACAGCTAAAGGCTGATGAATCACTCACAGTTACTAGAAATGTGATAATTACATCCTGCAAATCACCAATATAATAGTTGGCTCTCATTTTCACGTTACATTCAGCTTGTTACATGTGAAATTTACATTATTGTAAATCCTGTAAATATTATTTTTTAATTTGACAATCTTTTTAGAGCTACAACATTTTTAAACCTGTCGTTGGAGGTCCAAAGCTCTCATGAAATAAGGTGATTAAAAAATGGTTTAAATTTACATAGAAAACATGATTGATTAACGGTTCAATACTTCCACAGTAATAAACCTTTTATGCACTGTTTAAACACTTCCAGGCGCATGATTCAGCAATGCTGAAATGCTCAGTTGAAACTAGTTCTGAAGTGCTGCCAAGGAGATTTGCTTACACATGAGCGAACATCGATGTCTGTTGAGTTACCATGTGATATAAAATCGCAAGATTTTTTATTGCACTTACCGTTTTATAATCTTACTTTATTTTTCAATCTGGTATTTTTGAACCATTTTGGAAGTTTTTATGATCAGCCATTTTTACAACAGAACATTTTTTTAAAAGAGTAAAAATTCTAGAATTTGGATAGACTAAAAACAACAACTGTCACAAACCCTCCTTTTCTAGAACCTACAAAAATGGGGTAATTTGCGCACGTCCGGGATCGTTGACTTGGGCGTAAATAACAATACTCGCTTGGCTGCTAAATCTTATAGATTGATTTAATTAGTAATAACTTCAATAAGAATCAAACACAATAATAATAATATAAGAGGATGTCTTAATATAAACAAGTAATCAACACAAGTCTTACAACAATAAAATACTAAATAGTTACACAATTAGGTTCTCCAACTCTAACTGAAATATACATGAATACAATACTAAATAAATACAAATGAACTTGGGAAAATGGTGCTGCTGGCAATGGACCTGTAAAAATTTATAATTCTAGTATTATTATTACTTACTTGTGTTAGGTCGTCTCGAACTCAAACTGGCTAAAAATAACTCCCCTTTATTACGACTCAACAAGAAAAATCCCTAAGTCCTGACTAGGACCCTACATAAACCCATTATTCACATGTGGTTAAAGGTTCACTGACTTATCTATAGTACTTTAGTAAAGTTGAGTTTTACTCCAAAAGTGCTAAAATTTTGTGTTTTTTTTTATTCTACCTGATATAAAAAATTCTTAAAGTTTTAAAAAAATATGTAAGTTATATGAAATTACGTAGAATTAAATAAGCTAAATTTTTATGCACAACACAACGAAATCGAATGAGTATTTATTTTGTAGCAAAGGTTCAAACGAGTACATTGCTTTTTGAATCCGACAAGATATACAGGCTCAACGAAATGTGTGTATTTTTAAAGAACATTTACAAAATGTTAATACTGAGGAGTGTGTGTTTTTCTTGTTCATCTATTCTCTGGGGGAACTTTGTAACAAGACCTTTGTATTTGGATCAAGATGAAAAGTGTTATTTCATGAAAAGTTCATTTGATTATTTAATCTTTATTTCAATCTCCTTAATATCCAGCAATTTGTACTTGTACAATTAATAATCTAAATATCTAAAATGTCAATAAATTATTTAATTCGTAAAATTTCCTATTGTACATTATTTGGATGACGGAGAAGAACGTTTCAGGCAATCACACTAACAATTTAAGATTTCCAGGCTGTGTGATATTCTTGTAAAGCTACTTTTTCGAACATTTACTATTTCAACTCAATTCAATTCAAAACATCTTTATTCAAACCTTCATTATTAATCTTCATTTATTATGATCAAGGCAGTACAAGATATAGCATCAAATTAAGATTAATATGGTCTTAATCCTAGATATATGTTATATACATTTTCTTTGTGTAACTTTTAACTATAGATAAAACTTACAAAAGCAATTGTAAACCTGTTATTATCCCTCAGGGAGTTTGAAGGTAATGAAATGTTTGACCAGGAGACCTATGGCACCTAAACTATTAAATTATAATTTGGACTTAAAGAATTTCTTATACGCATGAATATTACAGCCAAATTTACCTTGTGGGTTTCAAAGTCTGGAGGACTCTCAGCCAGAGCTCTACGATCCCGAAAGGAAATATAAGATGACTGAGAAGGAATACAACTGGTCTTGAAGTCTCTCAGAATGTCATGTTCTTCATGTTCTCGCATGTCATCATAGTGAAGGGATTCAACTGTAACATACTTGATCAAATGTCATCATAGTGAAGGGATTCAACTGAAACATACTTGATCAACTAAAGGAAATATAAGATGACTGAGAAGGAATAGAACTAGTCTTGAAGTCTCTCAGGATGTCATGTTCTTCATGTTCTCGCATGTCATCATAGTGAAGGGATTCAACTGAAACATACTTGATCAACTAAAGGAAATATAAGATGACTGAGAAGGAATACAACTAGTCTTGAAGTCTCTCAGGATGACATGTTTTTAATTTTCAAGCATGTTATCATAGTGGAGAGATTCAAATAAAACAATTCTTGTTTAATTAAAGGAAAATAAGAGTACTGAGAAGGAATACAACTAGTCTTGAAGTCTCTCAGGATATCATGTTCTTCATGTTCTCGCATGTCATCATAGTGAAGGGATTCAACTGAAACATACTTGATCAACTAAAGGAAATATAAGATGACTGAGAAGGAATAGAACTAGTCTTGAAGTCTCTCAGGATGTCATGTTCTTCATGTTCTCGCATGTCATCATAGTGAAGGGATTCAACTGAAACATACTTGATCAACTAAAGGAAATATAAGATGACTGAGAAGGAATACAACTAGTCTTGAAGTCTCTCAGGATGACATGTTCTTCATGTTCTCGCATATCATCATAGTGAAGGGATTCAACTGAAACATACTTGATCAACTAAAGGAAATATAAGATGACTGAGAAGGAATACAACTGGTCTTGAAGTCTCTCAGGATGTCATGTTCTTCATGTTCTCGCATGTCATCATAGTGAAGGGATTCAACTGAAACATACTTGATCAACTAAAGGAAATATAAGATGACTGAGAAGGAATACAACTGGTCTTGAAGTCTCTCAGGATGACATGTTTTTAATTTTCAAGCATGTTATCATAGTGGAGAGATTCAAATAAAACAATTCTTGTTTAATTAAAGGAAAATAAGAGTACTGAGAAGGAATACAACTGGTCTTGAAGCTTCTCAGGATGTCAAGTTGTTCTCATGATGTCATGTCATCATAGTGAAGGGATTCAACTGTAACATACTTGATCAACTAAAGGAAATATAAGATAACTGAAAAGGAATACAACTAGTCTTGAAGTTTCTTAGGATGTCATGTTCATAATGTTCACCCATGTCATCATAGTCCAGGGATTCAACTGTAACAATTATTGATTTTTGAGCCTTTAAAATAAATTTACCGCATCAAGAATATATAGAATGTTGAGAGCAATTCAGTTTGAAAACAAACATTTTTGTATCATCAATAGTAAAACAATGTAATTATTTTATACACTATGTATGTTAGCTGTACCTGTTGGAGGTTATACCTCTGAATCCCCGATAGGGGCTACCTAAGTTGATCTCAGTTGCTATCCAAGATATTCATACATTGTGTGTTAATTTTTGTAGTGTAAGCTTTATGGAAAACAGTAACAAGACATAAAAAGTTATATTTACTCAAGCAATCAAAAATTAATTTAACAATTAATAATAATGCTGTTTTTCCATATTTCATGCTAATATCGTCAAAAATAACAAAGGCTTGATTGGCCTATGTCGAGATATTCATCTACCTTATTTTAGCTCTTCAAGAGAAAATATTTTTAAATCCTTTATTGGTATGCATCTAGTGAGGCTAGAATCTCTCTTTTGAAAGAGTATATGTGCCAAGTACTTGGCCCAAAGCTTTATAGTTTTTGAAAAACTGTAATCAGTCAGTCAATGGTATATGGCTTATATATATATATATATATATATATATATATTATGTACTCATAAAATCCATGCTAAGGCTATATAAAAATTGTAAAAGAGAGACAAAATATGGCAAAGAATAGAGAAGGAGATGTTAATAGAAAAATTGTGTTTTCTTGTTGGGGTTAAGCTTGGTTAATCAGTAAGTTTGGATATGATTTTAAAACAGGAATGGGCCTAATTTGCTAACTTTACTAATTTGCACATCCTAGGATGGATATAATTAAATTTAATTAATTAAATGTAGGAATTGACAGTTAAAAAATAATATAGTTAATAATATTTAACAGTCAGTGAATATTATCCATCTAATTGCTTGCAAAACTAGTTTTTTATTTGATATTGTAGTGTTGGCGTTTCAGTTAATTTAATCAAGTTAGTTAAAGAATGCGTTTGAATTTGTTTCTTTCTATGGGTTACAATAGCAAAATACTGAGAACCCACTCTGTACATAAGACACCTTTCCCAAATAGGAAGTGACTTTTACTTCCATTGGGCATGTTCTAGAAAACAGTAACATCATCATTTTTAATTAGATCAATTTTGTACATTTTATAATACAGCCGTTTTTCAGAATCAGATTTTTTAGCATTTTGTTCTTTTTCAAAATACCTTTAATTTGATAAAAAAACATTTTCCTATTTTCTCTCATTAAGATATTTTTGTGACTCCTTGAGGATAACTGCGATTTTGTACCCTGATATGTTATACAATAAAAAGTTGCTTACAAAATAAATGTTTAGGCACAGTATTGATGAATTACAAGCAACTGCTATAATCTACAATAGTTCAACCAAACAAGTAGTTTTTTATCAAGGTCAAAATTGTAAATTTAAGTTGACGCCATTTTATACAGAATCAAAATCTGAATATCTTTATTCATCTTCTATACACTTGGTGTGCATGAATGGTGTCATATACAATAGAAACAATATATGACACCTCAACTCACAAACTAAACCTAAGTTAAAAAAATAATCAATCAATACATCTGATATTTCCTACCATGAATTTATTCGGATTCATAGAAGGATTAGCCAAGCAGGCTTTAAAGTCTTCAGTAAATGTTATGTCATTTGGCAGAATATTAAAAAAGTAGCACCTACGTAATTTGGTTCTTTACAGAAACATTTAAGTTATGATGGACAATGCAATGTTGTTTCTGCTTCTGGTATTGTAACTGTGATTAGTTCCCCAATGTACCTTCTTATTTTGTTTTACTTTTCACTTACATTATATTATTATTATTTATGCATTCACTATACACTATCATGATTTTTAATTTAGGGAATTGAGATTTTACAAAATCATTTCATTTCACCTTCAGAAAAAGAAAAACTTTTTTTTTTTTTTTTTAGAGCGAGCCATACAAAGAAATACCAAAATCAATGTGTGAATGAATAGTCAAATTGTCTAGTCAAAATCCATTTTTAATGAAAGACCTTCGCGTACCAACTATGTCACTCGCTGCGCTTCTGTCTCCTCATCCTTTGGCCTTTGTTTGTGAATCCAGACTACATACATTAACAGCAGGAGGAATATTAAAAGCAACAGACCAGATATATTGCATTGTTTTTGTTTAACAGCTGTTTTAAATTACATACTTAATCAGACGGTTTTAAATCTACACACAAAAAACAAAATGATTACACCAGCACAAACATTATAAACATAAACACTTTTTATATGTATTCACTGTAGTGGTAGAAAATTGTTGGATCTTTTAGGGCTAATGGGGGGAAGCCTAAGTTATTATTTACATATTTTATGTTTTTCTCACCCTCTTTGGTACATAAGCTTTAAAATGAATCCAATTAGCTTGAGGAATTTCATGGAAACCAAATCGCTTGTGGAATTAAATATATAGATTGTCAAATAAATAAATTTACTATTAGATAATTTTTAACTCAAAGTTAAATTTTTTACACTGATCTTAGCAAAAGAGTAAAAAAATTAAAAAATTTATCTCTTCTGAAACTTGGGTAGAATGAATTTTCCTAACAAAGAATGCTGTGGAAGCATACAATCTTCAATTTATCTGCAATGAACCTACGGAAGAGTATATGGGAGGGGGGAAAGGTATTATTCAGTGAACTCACAAACTGTAGTATAAATAAAATATTTTAAAAGCCCCAAAGCCTACTATTACTAGACTTACATTATATTCCTTTAGAGAATTCTATCATACAAATCTTAAATTAAAATAATTTGTTAAATTTTGTTATGAAATTTAGTGCATTATATAATATTGTATATTTTAAAAAACTGATGTTGACACATCAATTACTATATGTACAATATTTTAATAAATTATATTTGATTTATCATGGACTACACGTTTTCATCACTCATTCACAGTTATTAAAAGAAATAAACAACATTTTAGCAGTAATTTGTAATATATTAAGCAGCAATATTAAAGTATGCATAAATAATACACAAACTATTTTATTTCCTAAAATTAATATATTGCTTTAAAAACAATCGACAAGGGGTCTAGAAAATCTCTCTAACTTCGTTATTTTATTTTATAGGTATAAAATAGTTTCTTTTGGCTAATATTATTACTTTATTAAGAATTATTTCCATAATTTTAGACATTTTTTTAGGTTCCCCAAAAAGAGAGGGTAGCTGAAACATTTTAAGTGTAAAGCCTCTTTAGTAGTCCCTCAGTTTTAAAGGGTTAAAAAAAGAAGGATGAAAACTAAATATGGCTATCTAATCTAAAGCTATAAAACTAAATATGGCTATCCAATATAAAGCTATAAAACTAAACATGGCTATCTAATCTAAAGCTATAAAACTAAATATGGCTATCTAATCTAAAGCTATAAAACTAAATATGGCTGTCTAATCTAAAGGGTTAAACAAGGAAGGATGAAAACTAAATATGGCTATCTAATCTAAAGAAGGATGAAAACTAAATATGGCTATCTAATCTAAAGAAGGATGAAAACTAAATATGGCTAATTAATCTAAAGGGTTAAACAAAGAAGGATGAAAACTAAATATGGCTATCTAATCTAAAGAAGGATGAAAACTAAATATGGCTATCTAATCTAAAGAAGGATGAAAACTAAATATGGCTAATTAATCTAAAGAAGGATGAAAACTAAATATGGCTATCTAATCTAAAGGGTTAAACAAAGAAGGATGAAAACTAAATATGGCTATCTAATCTAAAGAAGGATGAAAACTTAATATGGCTAATTAATCTAAAGAAGGATGAAAACTAAATATGGCTATCTAATCTAAAGGGTTAAACAAAGAAGGATGAAAACTAAATATGGCTATCTAATCTAAAGGGTTAAACAAAGAAGGATGAAAACTAAATATGGCTATCTAATCTAAAGAAGGATGAAAACTAAATATGGCTATCTAATCTAAAGAAGGATGAAAACTAAATATGGCTATCTAATCTAAAGAAGGATGAAAACTAAATATGGCTATCTAATCTAAAGAAGGATGAAAACTAAATATGGCTATCTAATCTAAAGAAGGATGAAAACTAAATATGGCTATCTAATCTAAATAAGGATGAAAACTAAATATGGCTATCTAATCTAAAGAAGGATGAAAACTAAATATGGCTATCTAATCTAAAGAAGGATGAAAACTAAATATGGCTATCTAATCTAAAGAAGGATGAAAACTAAATATGGCTATCTAATCTAAAGAAGGATGAAAACTAAATATGGCTATCTAATCTAAAGAAGGATGAAAACTAAATATGGCTATCTAATCTAAATAAGGATGAAAACTAAATATGGCTATCTAATCTAAAGAAGGATGAAAACTAAATATGGCTATCTAATCTAAAGGGTTAAACAAAGAAGGATGAAAACTAAATATGGCTATCTAATCTAAAGAAGGATGAAAACTAAATATGGCTATCTAATCTAAAGAAGGATGTAAAATAAATATGGCTATCTAATCTAAAGAAGGATGAAAACTAAATATGGCTATCTAATCTAAAGGGTTAAACAAAGAAGGATGAAAACTAAATATGGCTATCTAATCTAAATATGGCTATCTAATCTAAATATGGCTATCTAAACTAAATATGGCTATCTAATCTAAATATGGCTATCTAAACTAAATATGGCTATCTAATCTAAATATGGCTATCTAATCTAAAGCTATAAAAATTTACTTTCATGTTAAGTTCTGCTGAAACATAACAATACAATTTGCACTTGAGGTCTATCTCACTTAGTTTGTCAAACCTAGTGCTTATTTAAGTAAATTGTTGAATGTAGAAATAAAATTAACTAATTTAGTTTTTTTAAATATTGGACATAATATTCTAAAGCACACCCGCACTAATAAGATTTGGTCATCAATTATTAATTTGAAGTTGAACATACATATTGAAACAATAGTTAAAAAACTCAGATACTTTCATTACATTTTTTACAAAATAAAACATTTAAAGCTATAGACACTACATCCCATATATTATGTATTCGTACACAGCATAGCAACTTATGGAATAATTAGTTCGGGTGGAGCATATAGCACAGTCAATATTCAGCATATATATAAAAAACTGGATATTGATTTAATATCCAGTAATTAAATCAATTACCGTAATATTTTTCAAGAAAAACTACAAAGTGAGAACTTTAACCCATTGTGAATTTTACACACATATATACTAGAAGCATTAATACACAATTACAAACAGTTCAAAATCAAAATTTTAGCATCAAAAATCAAAAAATAAATCACTTCAACTACCTTGTGTAAAAAAAGTCTCTATTAATGAAGCAGCCACTATACTGCTTATAAAATTTACAATTCTCTACCATCAAGACTGAAAACATTAACAGTAAGAAATATTACTATTAAAAATGCTCTTAGAAATTATATACTAACATTGGACCCTCTGACTGCAACACTACTAAGACTATATTATAAATTATGTTTCATTAATTAGTGTTATATTTAATGTCTAAATGCCTTCCCAACGCACAGATGGCTTGACCATCTCTTGTGGGTGACAAATTAATTAGTATATATATCTGTAAATTTTTTTTAATAGGTAATAATAATAAAATTTGTAAACTTAATAATGACAATTTAGTCAGTCAATGACAGTATAGTCTTGGTCTGAGAAAATTGCATTATGTAATTTTAAACATTTATAACTTAATTTAATCTGTGCTGGTATGCTTCAAAAAATTGTGTTTCATTAAAACAGGTTTCTACTGTTCAATATATACTGCTATACTCAAATTTGACAAACTACTGTAAGGGAGATGAGCCCTGAGGGAGAACTGTATGTAATTTTTCAACACAACTTAACTTGGACACTATTTTGTATATATTTGAGATGGCCATAAATTTAATCAATCTCCTTTTTTATAACGATTTAAAAAATGTCTCCTTTTTAAGTGAACTCAAGTAAACCCCTTGGGCTCACTTATTTTTAAATGCCCTGCCCTATATTTTTAAATGTTGAGTTTTAAATTACAAAAATATGAATTGGTCCAGCTCTTTTTGGTCCAACACATAAAGCTTTTTAGGGAGCTTAAATAACTTTTCCAAATGTTTTAAGAAAATAGTTCCTACTAAGGTTAAAACATCACCTAAAAGGAAATAAATGTCTCCTAACTATTTTTAAAAATACATGAGGGGCTATGACTTAATGAATGCCACTCTTGTAGTTCAGTATATATTTCTTATGTACTACTACCCTTGTATTTATCTTCAAAAAAAAATATCCTAAACAGACTGAGGAACCATCAAAATCTGCAAAACTATTTGTCAAAGAATCAGTATAATATATGTCTAAAAGGCAAATTTTATCTTCTACTTTTACATTTAAAACTGTGTTCAATGATCTCCAAATGAAGATTAATGATAAACACCTTTAGAACTGAGATGGTCTTTAGAATACCTGGTCTTGGCCCATGTAGTGAGCCCTTCTGATTAGATGGCACAAGTTTCATGATTCCAATGGCAAAAACAGCAGCCGGAAGGAGTATGAGAGTGATGCCTAGCATAATCCTGAGGACACGGTGTCGTCCTCTTTCCTCAAAGTCTGCACACCATCTACAATGAAAACAGGAAAACAACATCTAATCAAAATTCAAAAGTTCAGAGGGAAAGGTTTAAAACTATTTGTCAAGATACTTCCACATCACTTCTGTTGACTTTTAGGCCAACCAAACACTTTCCTAGTATGCGATTACACGCTCAGTGATAGGATAAGTGTTTTGATCCTGACAGTGAGTACGGAAACATGATTTGTTGCGCATGAAGTGACTACCTCAAGGTCATTTGAGAGGCTTCTTTATGTCTCATGAACAATCCATCAAGGTCAGGTGCTGCCAGTGCTTTGTAAGTGTGCTATCTAGAAGAAAGGACATGCTCCAATTTACATACTTGTTATTAGAGACTTATTTACTCTTCCAATGTTTTTAATTCTCAACATTCAGCATAAATGTTATCAAGTATAATTATTTCATTTCCAAGGAACACGAAACAACTATTCGTCTAAATAAATAAACCTCATTTTGCTGTAGCATTTTATATTAAATGTATTGCAAGAGTCAAATATGTAAATAAGTAAGAAGTCAAGTCAAACTATTTTTATTGAACACTCATCAAGAAGAACAATATTTGTCAATTGAAAATAAATACAGTAGAGAAAATAGTAAGCCTAAAGAGTATACGATAATATGAATATATAAAGTATTATTTGAAAGGGATTATCACTGGCTGTTCATTTGTCATTGGGCTATTAATTAATAACACTTTCTAAGGAATAGTCAGCCTTAGTTTATAACAACACTGGGTTTCGTGTCAATTTGGAAATAACAGTCTAGTAGTGGGAGTATACTAGAGTTACTTTTATTTATGTATTCTGTGGAGCATGTGCACAGGGTTCCACTTTACGATATAATCTCACTCCTAAATTTTGAATTTGGTAGAGTGAATCAATACTAAACCTCTATTCCCCTAGCTTAGTAGTTAGTACTGAGCGTTTAGGGGCCCTACACGGCTGGAATGTTGCTTACACCTTAAACTGGCCCTGAAAATAAGAAATGGAAAAAATAGATTCTTACTCTTATCATTCCAAAGAATGCACTGTCATAAACAAATAAATTAGCAAACATTATTGTAGGTTTTTATTTCTACAAACTGGTTGGTTACAGAGCACAAGGACATAGATTCAACAGAAAAAAGTGAGATAGAATAAGAAAAGTCACAAATTGGGAAATAAAATCTACTTTTTTAATTTTATTATTTATTTGCCAGGGCAGAACTTGATTTTATTTGTAATAATAAAAAATTACACATAAGTGTAGCTTTTTCTTTGTTACCTTCTACTGAGAAAGTGCCCACATTTTCAAAATGTGTAAAGTATGTTCAAAATAATGAAGAAACACATTATCAATATGTTTCTTATTCTCTATGACTAATGGTTCACGATATTTATTAACATTATATCTATAAATATATTTAAATCTTGAACACAAACACAGAAATTTATTTTGAATCCTGTATCTTTAATTCCATGCATGTACCTGATTTGTACGTTTAAAAATAAATATTATGTAGGTAAATTTTCATTAATGTCAGGTTAAAATGTGTAAACAAGATATTAACCTACATTGCAGCTCTAGAATAACCTTTATCTGAACATAGACTAAGAAATAACCTAAATCAAGTTGTGTCCCTGATTTGCATAGCTGAATATGAATTTAATATAAATTTACATTAAATTGATGAACAAGAGTGCCAGGTAAACCTTAAAAAATTGATCGGGTTAAATGTTTATTAACTTAACATGCAATGATTCATTTATATGAAAATGCTAAATTTTTCATTACAAAATTTGCAACTTACATGAATAGTTAACACATCCAGAAACAAATTAGTAATATTAATTTTACTTTATGATTCATTTTTTAATAATAGGCATAATCAATAACTTAGGTTTTCATAAAAATATAAAATTGTTTGTGTTTTTAAACTCAAGTAAACAAAACATTATTCATAAACAATCCCATTGGTCATGTTTATCAGTTGCTTAGAAACCATTCATTTTATAGATTGATTTTTTTATCAGATTTTCATTTGTTTTCAATGCACAACATTCTAGTATTTAAAGTTGTGCATGTTCTTTTTGATATTATGATTAGCCAATTACCCATGCTCGCAAATAAGATAAGATTCTCATTTGGATAAGTTGAACATTTTATGCTATGTTTTTTGTATGAATTGTTGGTTGATCACTTTTTAATTTTTTTTTGTTTGTATTGTAATGTATTAAACGTGTTTAAATTTGTAATTGTTTGTAAAAAGACATGACTCTCTGATTGAGTCAGTTATAGTTGTAATGTTTTTATAGCTATAATATATTTTGATTCCCTCTAAGGTATTTAGTTTTATTTAAAAATAGACTTACTATTTGGGGAGTATGCTCCCAAGCCCACGTGCTGTCCTTTATTTTAAGGCTATATTCAGATAAAATAATTTGGTTTGAAACACATCAACAATAGGTGCAGCAGCATAAAGTGACACATGTCAACCTGCTTGAGAAATATTGTAAAAATTTCACATTCATATTGTATTAGGGTAAAATGTAGTTGATCAATACTCATATTGATCACAAGTAACTGAGTAATTAGATCAGTGGCTACCTAAGTTGATAAGAGGCTTCTAAATAGGTCAGTGGCCACTCATATTGATCACAAGTAACTGAGTAATTAGATCAGTGGCTACCTAAGTTGATAAGAGGCTTCTAAATAGGTCAGTGGCCACTCATATTGATCACAAGTAACTGAGTAATTAGATCAGTGGCTACCTAAGTTGATAAGAGACTTCTAAATAGGTCAGTGGCCACTCATATTGATCACAAGTAACTGAGTAATTAGATCAGTGGCTACCTAAGTTGATAAGAGGCTTCTAAATATGTCAGTGGCCACTCATATTGATCACAAGTAACTGAGTAATTAGATCAGTGGCTACCTAAGTTGATAAGAGGCTTCTAAATATGTCAGTGGCCACTCATATTGATCACAAGTAACTGAGTAATTAGATCAGTGGCTACCTAAGTTGATAAGAGACTTCTAAATATGTCAGTGGCCACTCATATTGATCACAAGTAACTGAGTAATTAGATCAGTGGCTACCTAAGTTGATAAGAGGCTTCTAAATATGTCAGTGGCCACTCATATTGATCACAAGTAACTGAGTAATTAGATCAGTGGCTACCTAAGTTGATAAGAGACTTCTAAATATGTCAGTGGCCACTCATATTGATCACAAGTAACTGAGTAATTAGATCAGTGGCTACCTAAGTTGATAAGAGGCTTCTAAATATGTCAGTGGCCACTCATATTGATCACAAGTAACTGAGTAATTAGATCAGTGGCTACCTAAGTTGATAAGAGGCTTCTAAATAGGTCAGTGGCCACTCATATTGATCACATGTGTCTACCCAAATGATTGGCTACACAAGTTGATCGCATGTGGCTAATCAAGAAATCACAAGTGTTTTGTAGAAATTCTTGGTCTTCAGGAGATGATCAAGAATGTCTACAAAATAGTGTTAACTGTGGAAGTCTATTAAGGAATAAATCACAGGTGGCTACCCAAACGAGTGGCTATCCAAGTTAATCATGGATGACTAACCAAGAAGATCAATGGCTACCAAAAAGGTTAAAATAAAAAGTGAGTTATTGTAAAAATTACTGACTATAAAATTATAATTTCATAGGTACCCAGTAAAATATTTTTAATTAGAAAACTATAACATAGAGGTTGTTAGTAATCTTATACTCCATAACACTTTGACTTCAGACTACAAATTCGTCAGTCTGAGAAATTTAATCGTAAAAAACGCTATTTACTCCACTCATGGGAATGCAAAGTTTAAACTTTTAATTTATTTTGTAAAATGACTAAATTTGATAAATTTTTTGTTCATTCATTAATTAGTTGTCTAGGCTGGTCAAAATTACATAAAACAATTAATATATAAATAAAATATTCTTGAAGCACACAAACTTCGAGTCGCCAATTTTCATTGAATTGAAAATTTTATTGAATAACTGAAGCCTCAACATAATAGCTTAGCACTTTTACAATCTCCATTTCTTCCTGTAAAAATCGATATACCATATGTGTTTCTTAAAGTTGATTTTATTGGCTAAACAATCATTGGAATTGGAATGAAACTGTTTGGCTGGGTCGCCCATGTTATTTTTATGGGAAAATTTCAATATTCAAACCCTAAAACCACCCTATTTATTGAAAATGTGAAAATGTTTGAATTTTTCTGGGAGTAACATAATTAAAAGGGCTGACCTAATAATTAGGGCTGAAACCTACTTAGTCAAATTTTTAAAATTTTACAACAATCGAAAGTTTTATAAATCAGTCAGTGGGAGAATGACAAACAAGGTAACACCTGAAGATGACAAGAGTTATTTATACCTGTCATTCCTTATTTTTGAATTGTTGTTCCTTTTGGTTCATTTGTCATTGCAACTATTAATGCAACTTTCTAAGGAATGGAATAGTCGGCCTTAGTTTGTAACAGTGACTAAATACACTCATTCGAAATCCATATTTGCTCATATCTTGATAATCATCACATCGTAAGAATAGAAAAAAAAAAAAAAACAAAAAAAAAACAAAAAAAAACTGTTACAAGTGTTGGAAATCTCCAACAAATTACTATCATCATATCTATCCTAATAAACCATTTTTTCAATTAGAACTTATTCTATTCTATTTAATTGAAAATTTCATTCTTTTAATAATATCAAGTTGCTGTAGCTTGATTTGTCAGACCTAAAAGGAGCTTTGCCTCAATAATTCTATTTCCGTCTAGGAAGTGGGTAATCTACCTAAACAAACAGGCTATCTTATCACATACACACATTAAGCAAATGTAGACACAAAATAAAACCCTAAAATTGGGAGAATTTAAAAAGAATTTATTTAAAAATTGTGGTATTCGACCGAGAACTCTATTAGTATGCCAACAATATTGACTTAAGTATTTACTAGTGAACGCCGTAGCACACTTTGCTTGCCAGTTCTGTCACTTGCTATGCTAGTAACACCTTACTTGGCCTAAGTCAACTGTACTATACTGTATATACCAATAAAAGTAAAAAAAAATATATTTGGTCATATTGTCTTTGTTTATTTAGCTGTGTTTTTCCTTTTTTTCAATTTCATCTTAAACTATTCTCACTTTTAGTCTTAGGGGAGAAGAAGATTCTTTTAAAGAGCTGTCCAGTGGTAGATACTTTATAAAAATGAATATCTTTGTATTATCTGCATATTACAGCACTTTGAAAATTTTCTGATGTAAATATTCATACAAATAAATTTAATGAAGTCTTATGAATTTGGAATTATAGATTACTTACCTATTAAGTAAAGTTTTAGCGTTAGACTCATAATTAATTGCATCGGTCATCTTATAATTAATTGTGTTAAGACCAGGTTTAAGCCATTAAAAAATGAACAATGAAGATCAATTCAGCAAGAATATGTGTTCATTTAGTTATCACTATTTTATGAAACTACCAAGTAAAATAAGTTTTATTGCACAACAAATAGAATGAAATCTAATTTATAATCAATGCTATGTCTTGACCCAGCTGAATGCTAAGACTCGAGATAGGCAGAGGCTACTTCCACTACTCACAGTGCCATATAGAACGAATGTTGACCTTAGCTTACAGACTTTTCAGATTATATTTGTAAAAAAATTACCACTTGTTTTTCCAATAGCAAAAGGAGATTAAACAATAATCTTTCAAGTATGTGTTTACACTTGATGACCAATTAGTTCAGGCCATTTGGATGGTTGGACTATTAGGCTCAGAAAAAACTTTTCATTATCTTTAACACTTACTTTATAAGTAATATATTACAAGGAAAGCTAAATTGGCCAAATAAGAGTAATATTGAGTCTAATAATCTAATTTTAATCCTAACAGTAGAGTATCAGTAAAGTAATAAACATACTTTGTTTAGTTAGCGTGACTTTTTCATGTAATTAAATGAAAAAAATATTCTTGTTTCCTTGACATATAAATAATAATCTTTATTGCCTTCACATAAAATATATATTAGACATTCAATACGATAAATTACTTTAAATAATGTTTGGTAGTATTGATGATTCTTGAAATTATAAACATTCAATTTTAAAAGTATTTTAAAATATTTAAAAATCTTTAATCTGGTCAAGAAGTTTTTCCTAGTTTTCTTAAAGCTTTATTTGAGGTTGTAAATGTGGTAATTGATTATAATTTTGATTGACATATTTTCAGAACTATTTATAATTTGTATAATAACATCCTCTCATATAAATTTGTTTATTATTAATTAGTTAAGCAAACTATTTTGGATTGTAAATTAAGAACTTTTCACATAAAAAGTAGTGAAAGTAGATATGATTTCAAGTTCATTAATGAACTGTTTACAAGTCAAAAAGAGCCAAACTAAATCAACTACCAGTAACACATTTAAAAGCAGTAACTACCAATAACAGCATCAATTTGTTCAAATCTTGCTTAAAAAATAAAACTGAGAAATGATAGACGATTAAAAAAAAAAATAAATTAATACTGAGGACTTTTTTATTTTGTAATAATTTGTGGCATTTTTGTTCATCTCTGGTAAAAATATCAACTAAAAAATGCTCTAATAATTAAAAATTTATCAATTTGTATACAACAGAACTAACTAAATCAAGAAATGAAATGCTCACAGTTTTCACAATTTATAAGAATTTGTACTCCAGGGGGTCTGAGCAGACTCAGGGGGCTTAAGAAATGTATAATAAATATAAAAGAAAGTATAGAAATCAATTAACACTAGCCAAAAAACTTGCTGTTGAATGCTCTATTAGTAATGCTACTAACCAATGCAGTGCTACATGGAAAGTGATTAAAGATGAACATTCACCAACTCAGAGTCAAGATGTTAATTTAGATCCTGATGAATGTAACTCGTATTTTCTGAATTCAATTAAAGATTTCAATGAAGAAATTCCTCTCAGTCCAAATAGTGCAGATCACTTTCTAAGAAAAAAGAGAATTGATCAATGTTCCTTTACTTTGTTAAAACTATCATCTGAAGATATAATAGCAGAATCCAAGATTTTTAATTCTAAAGCTATGAACTATTATTGGCTATCAAATTTTGTAATCAAACAAACAATTAAGTTTATAAGTGAACCGCTTGCTTTCGTTTAAACAATTGTATGAATGAAGGATATTTTGCACCATAGCTTAAAGTATCAAAAGTTACTCCAATATTTAAGAAAGGTGAAAAAGATTTAGTACCTACAAAACTACCGTCCAATCTCAATTGTTCCTTTTTTTCTAAAATATTTGAATCCCTTAGTACAATCAGTTAAATAAATATTTTTAATCTCATAATTTACTTACAAATAGTCAATTTGGCTTCCGCCAAAATAAATCTACAACGTCAGCAATATTAAATATAATTAATCATTTTCTAGCGGCCTTTGAAAAAAAGATTCTTTTTCTCTGGTATTGTGCTATTTGAGTAAAGCTTTTGATAGTGTACCATTCCATATTCTTATGAACAAGCTTCTGTTTTATTATGTTGAGAGAAGTTCTCTAAATGTTATTGGGTCATATCTTTGCAATAGGCTTCCATATGTTTCTATAAAAAATAAATGCTCTGAAATGAAAAAAAGTAATAACTGGTGTTCCACAAGATTCATTTCTTGAACCTTTTTTCTTTATAATTTACATTAACGATCTACCTGAAAATCTTAATATTCATTCAGTTATTTATGCTGATGACTCCACTTTACTTGAATCACCCCATCAAACTAATCTTAAACAAATTACTCAACAAGCAGAAACAACAACCATTCATACAACAAACATTTTGTTGTATGAATGGTTTTCCTCAAATAAGTTGTCTTTTAATCCTGAAAAAACCCAACATCTATGTATACTATAATTTCTAAAGTACTTTTTTTTGTCGCTACGCCATAACTTCCTTAATTCTTCACCAATTTTCATAAATGAGGTGTCATTTTAAAGCTTTTTCTACCCACTACTTGAGCAAATCTCTCATTTTCCAATAGTTTTTTGGAAAAACGACCTATTATATCATTCTGCAAGTAATTTAAACTTGAAATGTTTATTTACATTATACGATCAGCTGTAACATGTGAATTAAATAAATCAAAACAAACAGCTGTAACATGTGAATTAAATAAATCAAAACAAACAAATATTTATTTCTCAAATCCGATTGATTTGTTTTTGCTACATTTACGACGACGAACAATACTTAGTCCAAACTCAAAAGTAAGTAGCACATAGATTCTTTAGCTTTTATATTATTTCTTTATTTACTAGATAGCCTTCATTTTGACAAACCTTAAATTTACATTAGGTCAAATTGCACTCTAACTATGCGTTACTAACTATACTGTATGCACTTTAATTAAGAGGGATTTAAAGAGAATACAGTGCGAATGCTTCGCACGGGTCGGCTAGTATTACTCTTAGTCTTAAAGAAGAAATTAGTTTAGAATCTGTCAAGCTTTTAGGAATAAATATTGATTCAAAATGAAATCGGTCAATAATTCATATTAAAACTGTTTGTAACAGAGTACGTGATCTGCTTTGGAAATTCAAAACAAATATTGTATTGTCTACTCACATGGGGTCACTCCCCACATGTTGTTGATATCCTTTTAATACAAAAAAGGCTGTACGTAACATTGCAGGAGCTGATCCACTTGCACACTGCAAGCCTTTTTTTGTAGAGCTTAAAATTCCTACAGTAGTTAAAGTCTACATTTTCCAAGTTTTGCTGCAGACCAAATCAAATTTAAATTTCTTTCCTACAAGACAAGAAATACAAAAGTACTGTACTAGAGGAAGGAATAAGATAGATATACTTCCACATAGGCTATCTAAAACAGAAAGATCCTTAAAATTAAATTGTATTCATTTATTTAATAAGCTGCCTGAGGATGCTAGATTGGTTAGCATTAAGAACTTTAAATTAAAGATGTATGATTAGTTCGTCAGCAATCCTTTTTATAATAAAGATGAATTTTATAATATAGACTGTCATGTTGATGTCACATTTTGATGTACCATTTATATAATGGGATATTCACTTGAAATGTGTACACATATAGGTATGTCAATTTAATCTACGTCAGCAATATTAAATATACTGTAATTGATCATTTTATAGCTGCCTTTGAAAAAAAGATTCTGTTTCTCTGGTATATATTGTACGCATTTGTTTGTAAATATGTTCAGTTAGTATACTTTAATTTGTTTAATTGGCTATTTTGCTATTGTCATTAATTTTTATTCAGTTTTAAATCTATACTAGCTGTACCCGCCCGCTTCGCCGGTCATAATATTGAGTTTTATTTAGAACCTAATAGCTGAAAGAATTCGAGCATTTTTGCTTCTTCTACCAATATTAGATTTTTTAGGAGGCATGTCATAAAAAGTAAACTGCAAAACAAATAATTATTTATTTTTTATTTTCACGTTTCACCACATGTTTTAATTATCGAGGAAAAAAGGTTAACACCAAATACAGATCACCTGATCAAGTAAAAGTAGTGTGTGCTACACTCTCAAGGTGAAATATAGAACTACAATAAATCAAAACATATACAGTACTGTTGTTGTGAGAACTTCAATCTGCTTATGGCATGTGAAACTACCTTAAACCACACAGTCATATGTTTTTTGTAAACAATTCAGATTCTCCATTTGAATAACATGGGATATTTAGGAGCCTGTGGGGCGGAACCCTGTGGACGGATCTGCATCAAACTTCACATAAACCATCTCGGGAGTATACAGGACAACATCCTAAAGTTTCATGGCGATCGGTTGGATGGTTTGGCAGCGCATAAACTTCAAACATATATATACAAACATCCTCTTTTATAAATATAGATACTGTATATTATGACATATCATATTTCTGTAAATCAGATCAATGGAATAAATGGATTCTTATTCTTATGAAGTTTTGATTAAGTTAAAACCTCACACATGCATACTCAAACTTCACTGCAGAATCTTTATGAGTAAATCTCCCCTATACAAATATATAGGGAGTTTTTATGTTTTTTACTAGTTGTGTGGCAATAACCCTATAAATCATAGACGTTGGTAGATAAAACTTTCTTTTTAAACATTAAGAAATCATTTATGCGCAATTAATATTTCAATACATTTCCATTTCAACTGTTGTACAATAACAAATTCACTTGCAAAGGACCTAAAAATAATAGCAAAAATAGTATCATTATTGTAATATAAAAGGTATAACTTACATGTGAAACATTAAAATACAAGGGGGTAATTTTTTTAAAACTCAAATAGCCATTTTTTACAAAACAAATGAGCAGAGTGTTGTTGTTATGTAAGCTTTAAGACAATCAACAACAAATAGCCGAAAATCACGCTAAATCATTTAATTATAATAGAAAACATTTAAATTTACAGGCAAATGCTCATACACCGCTCACATATCCCCTGCTGTTATTTAAAAATCTCATATGTCTCAGCAGCCAATAAGCTGCATTTCAGTCACCTTCTCTGATAATATTGCTTGACCTCTCCTTTTTTAATATGCTTTTTTTAATCAAAAAGCATACCACTAGTCAATTATTAAATTTGTGTTGTTAATAGATATTTTCTGATCTGTGTTTTAAAGATTCTTTTATTGTGTAAATATGGATGATGAAAAATAAGCGTTTGTGTGAAGGAAGATTCAATATAAAGGTAAAAAGTATCTTATCAGTGAACTGCAGAATGAAGTTGCAAAGAATGTTGGTCTCCATCAGTTATATTCTACCCTTCTAGCAAACATAACAATACCATGCTAAAATGCTGCAAAATTCGCTGGGGAGATGCATTAGTTTAGGAGAATACCATACGGCCTAGCAAAGAATCAACAAGAGGATGAAAATTAAGTACATTGTTTGTTAGTCCAAAGTCAACAGTTTTCGAACTTGTCATAGTATCTGTGGTCTAAGCATAGGTTGATATAAGAAATACAAACCTCATAATTTCACTTCTGTATATAAATACTGTGTATCTACATGACAACTTGTAACTGTGAGTATTTCTTGCATTTCACTAAATTTATATCACATAGATTTAGATGTGGTGAGAGTCAGTTGGAAGTCTGAATTGAAAAATAATGTTCGAAAATTCAATTCAACTGTGGAAGGAAAGAAAGCCTGTCTGTAAGAAAAAGAAATTTATTTTCAAAGCGACCTTTCAATAATATAACTTTGTAGCATTTACAATAGTTCTACATGTCTTAATGTACAAGTTTAAATTTTCATGAAAATATTTTGTAATAAAATTGTTTATGATTACCATCATCTGATATTTGAGGCTATTGTACCAAATTAGAGAATAAAATAAATCTGCTCTTTTCAGATAAACTTTTTATTGAGAAACGAATTCACACGCTGAGGACAATAGATTTGTATAAATGTTATGAGGGCAAAAATTATTAAATTAAACTGTGCTTTGATACACAAAAATACAACCATTATAACACCATCCAATCCAACAAGCCTTTTATTGTGGGCAGTTGGGACTGTAGCATACATGTCTAATGAATATTAACAAATCAGACATTTCATTTATTATTTGGACAGGAGATCAAGTAACCTGTGGCTTTTCTGAGGTCAAAGAGTATTATAAAACTTTTTAATAATCCTCACAATAGAGAATAACAATATATAAATGTAATAGAAAAATATAAAAACAAAAACAGTTTGATTATATCTTTATAATTCATGTAAGATTTTCACAATTTTGTGTTCCAATCAATTTCATTTATGAATGGACACAAAATTTAATCTTGTTGTTTGCCGACTAATTTTTTGAGTCAAAATTACATGTTCCATGTTAACCTTTCAAGGTGAGCTATATTCTCATTTGTAGCACTTACTGTATGAAAAAACTCAAGCAATATTTCAAAATATTAGCCTATTTGCAGATTTAAAAAAGTGCAGATTCTTATATTTGTTCTGCATAAAATTAGTGTATAAGCAATTAAGTTTTAAGATTCCACTTTTTAAAATTTCCTTGATGATTTTTGCTGTTGTACTTTATGTGTGTGTTTGCGGATGCTTGTCAGCTTTGTGTCTTTTCTGCTCACTTATTTCTATTAAATTTGTATGATATTGCAATGATTTTACATCAACATCAGCTCCTAATCACAACCAAGTTTGTTAAATTTATACTTTTCCAATTTGTTCATATTAATAGATTTGTAATATATATAAGCGTTCTTTCTGATATTATTTTCTGTTTGTCCGAAAACACAAACAAAAGATAGGAAACACTGAAAGTGTGAGAGGAATAGTTTTCACTGCTTTAGTGTTCAGCTGAGAAATTTGAGTACATACATATAGAACGTGGTTATACTTGCCAATCCATCTATCACTGAATAAACTAATCCTTTTAGGTCCTGAGAGTTCAAGTCTATTTAAATAATTTTAAATTGCTGATTTGACCTCAGTAGAGCCATAGGTTACTTGATCTCCTGTCCAAATAATAAATGAGGTGTCTGATTCGTTAATATTCATTAGACATGTATGCTACAGTCCCAACTGCCCACAATAAAAGGCTTGTTGGATTGGATGGTGTTATAATGGTTGTATTTTTGTGTATCAAAGCACAGTTTAATTTAATAATTTTTGCCCTCATAACGTTTATACAAATCTATTGTCCTCAGCATGTGAATTCGTTTCTCAATAAAAAGTTGATCTGAAAAGAGCAGATTTATTTTATTCTCCAATTTGGTACAATAGCCTCAAATATCAGATGATGGTAATCATAAACAATTTTATTACAAAATATTTTCATGAAAATTTAAACTTGTACTTAAGACATGTAGAACTATTGTAAATGCTACAAAGTTATATTATTGAAAGGTCGCTTTGAAAATAAATTTCTTTTTCTTACAGTCAGGCTTTCTTTCCTTCCACAGTTGAATTGAATTTTCAAACATTATTTTTTAATTCAAACTTCCAACTGACTCTCACCACATCTAAATTTATGTGATATAAATTTAGTGAAATGCAAGAAATACTCACAGTTACAAGTTGTCATGTAGATACTCAGCATTTATATACAGAAGTGAAATTATGAGGTTTGTATTTCTTATATCAACCTATGCTTAGACCACAGATACTATGACAAGTTCGAAAACTGTTGACTTTGGACTAACAAACAATGTACTTAATATTCATCCTCTTGTTGATTCTTTGCTAGGCCGTATGGTATTCTCCTAAACTTAATGCATCTCCCCAGCGAATTTTGCAGCATTTTAGCATAGTATTGTTATGTTTGCTAGAAGGGAAGAATATAACTGATGGAGACCAACATTCTTTGCAACTTCATTCTGCAGTTCACTGATAAGATACTTTTTATCTTTGTCTTGAATCCTTGTTTCCTTCACATAAACGCTTATTTTTCATCGTCCATATTTACTCAATAAAAGCATCTTTAAACCTTTGAGGACTGAATGACTATATTTCGTCATTTAAGTTTTTTCCCTTAAGTACGGAAATGATGAAATATGGTCATTACTTAATGACGGTATCCAGTTATTCGAAATTTGTTACATATAACATCCAATTTATTGCTTACGGTAACTTGTATATCTTTGGGATGATACGCAGACGTTCAAGAATGTTTTTTTAACATCCGGAGCCAGCTGTTAGAATATAACGTCAATGAAAAGAACTGACAATAATAGACAGAGAGTTTATTTTAACAGACGAATCTGACAGTATTAATAAAATATTTTATGTTATAATTTTCTTATTTTCAATCCGATTGTTATAATTTTTTCTATGTTGGTAGATGATGAAGTTTAGATTTCAATAACACAGTTTCCCACACTAAAATATTTTTTGTTTACAAGCTGTAAGCGTACAAAAAAATAAATAACGTTTTAAAACAAACTACAATTCTTTTTACTAAATATAGATACTTAAAAATTATGAGATGACTTTTTGACATTTATTCTAATAAAGTACTCAACTTCAAACATTCTGGTCAAAGAAGTAACTTTGTATCTTTCTTGGAACAGATTTTATAAATAAATGTATGAAGACTTGCGTATCTCCAAATTTTCAGCCTAAATATTTTTTATGTCGCACTTGAAAAGTGAGGAAAAAAGTTAGCACTTTTTTTATCGATTCTCAAAGGGTTAAAACACAACTCAGGAAATATCTAATAACAACATGAATTCAATAATTGACTAGTGGTATGCTTTATGACTAGAAAAGCATATTAAAAAAGGAGAGGTCAAGCAATATTATCAGATCAGGTGACTGAAATACAGCTTTCTTATTGGTTGCTGAGAAATATGAGATTTTTAAATAACAGTAAGGGATACGTGAGTGGTGTATGAGCATTTGCTATAAATTTCAATGTTTTGTATTATAATTAAATGAATTGACGTGGTTTTCAGCTATTTGTTGTTGATTTTCTTAAAGCTTACATGACAACAACACTCTGCTCATTTGTTTTGTAAAAAATGGCTAGTTGAATTTAAAAAAAAAATACCCCCTTGTATTTTAATGTTTCACATGTAAGTTATACCTTTTTTGTTACAATAATGATACTATTTTTTATATTATTTTTAGGTCTTTTGCAAGTGAATTTTTTATTGTACAACAGTTGAAATGGAAATGTATTGAAATATTAATTGCGCATAAATGATTTCTTGATGTTTAAAAAGAAAGTTTTATCTACCAACGTCTATGATTTATTGGGTCATTGCCACACAATGAATACTTGGTCAATATAATGAGATTCAATATTTTGTCAGTGTACATTATACGACTATGAATCATATGAACATAATTACTTGAAATTTATCATTTTAAAAATAATTGTCAAAACCACAACATAGGTTGATAAATAACCAAACAGTTTACATTGATTTAAAAGCATTTAAAATTTAAGATAACGTTGTTTGTTATCATCTATAATTTACAAGTGATCAATTTACACACAATAAATTGATTGTTCAGAAATATTAAACAGTTTTTAACTCTAAGATGATTCTTCAGCTGACAATTAAACATAACCATTATGCATACTCAGTTCTTATCATAAAAACAATTTATTTACACTGTAATATCTTATTCTATCAATACAAATAAGTGAATTTCTATTTTCAATTATATTGCTAAATTTGTATAAACCTTTTTCTAAAAATATTGCAATTTCACAAATTAAAATTGAATCAGCATCTAAATTGCTTTGCCCTATTCCAGTGCATAAAATAACATGTTAACTGGGCAACACAAGTGTCACGAAGTTCCAAGATTTTGTCGCCCAGTGGAGGTACCTGGTGCCGGCAAATATTTTTAAAATTGGAAATTTGCCCTCATGCAAATTATTACTCTTTTTAAGCTTTGTAAAAATTATGAACAAAGGATTCGTTACAGTTAGAATTAATGAGTTACTTCATTGTAATCAAAGTCAGGTACATACAGTGTAGGCACTATGCAGTGTAGTGTGTAACGTGTGTGAGGGTGTGACAAACAAAATGTTATACAGTAAAACCGATCTGCAATAAATTGTTTACTTAAAATTTTTCTATCTACCACAGTAAAAATACAATTAATTCAAACTATTTTATCATAATTAGTTTTTATTAAAGATAAAATTAAACTAAAGCTTGGTTTCCTAACAAAATATTATTATATTTACGTTAAGAAATTAAAATGTGTAAAAATCTGAATAATACCAAAATGCTTGCTTGATTCACATTTCGAGGCTTCTTTAGTTGAAACAGGAGATTTCCTGTATTCAATATCTCCTGGAAAATGTGTATTCACCTTCTCCCCTAAGTTGCCTAGTCAAAATCTGTTAAAATATGCTCTGCCCTATACATATTTTAACAGATGTATCTGCCCTATACATATTCATCGCTGCTCCTATCCAAGTGTACTTTTAGACAAGCAAGTATACTGAAAAGTTGTTTGCATTGTTTGTTATTTAGAGCTTTCTAATCTTAAAATCCATTAATGGTTTTAACTATTCACAAGTCATCATCAACTTATAAATATAGAAATTAAACAAAAATCTCATTGAGTTTTTGGCAAAGGGTGTGATATATATCGTATGGATTTTTTGTCAGCTACCATTTGTTAATTATAGAGCTGTAATGTATATTTGGATAAATATCCAAAAGTCATGATTATATATTCATTGATTATAAAATGTAAAGTGATCTCCTGTCACAAAGCTAAGTCCAATCCATCGAGCCATCTAACACCTGCCTCACTGATTCTGTGTATGCTGACAAATCCCTCCGTAAAAAGTGCAGGAGGCACTGTAACTATATGATCCATCGTTTGGATATACTCCCAGCAATCACATGACTGATCTACTGTCAATCCCCATTTATACTTCCAGTAATTACATCTGCCAACACCAGTTTGGAACCGATTCAACAGTGTCCACTTCCTACGAGGGAGGTTCATCCCACCTACAGGTATTGATGGATCATTAGTAAGAAACTTACGTCCACCAAAACTGTTCCACGCTATGGCCCAGCTGGTATTGGGCGAGAAGTTTGATCTGCTCAAATGGAAAGCAGTACATAGAGGTGGGTTTCGAGATTTTATGCGACCGTTCTGACGTGGGAGATCCTGTATAATGGGTAAGTGCGGGGCATTCCAGATCTTATTGAATTCTTTGAGTAGTGCCTCCTGACGTCTTATCTCTGGAGAAGCTATATTGCAGGATGTGTTCATGACTAAACATTAGCTTTTAAAAAAATCTTAATCTCATGTTCCATCCTGTTATCTGACAAAATCTAGAGTCAAATTTACTATCTAGTTAAAATGTATTTTGTACTTAGATTATTACTCACTTGACTCGGCCAGTTTTTTTTGATGCAGTCAATCTGCAACAGCTGCAACCTCGGATCGGACATTGCAATTTGGTCTGAAACAAACCGATTATCACTGATCACTGAATAAATTGTTGCAACAATAAATCATGAATGGTGATGCTCAATCTTTTGAATTCAGGGTTTAGAAGCACGATTAGATTCTCATACATAATGAAATATGATGTTTTAAAGGAATATTGTTTTAAAAAATAATTAAGGAGTTTTCAAAGTGTTATGAGTTGCAGTCCCTTATCAATTAAAATAAAAATGACGAGGTTATATTGAACATCCTTTTCCAAAGTGATATTGAAACAATTCTGTTGACATATATTTGTACTGTCCAGTTATGCATTTTAATTAATTTCGGATAAATTAGTAAATTATTGTTTGTTCTTTTAATCTTGAATTATAATTTAGCAGAAAAATCTATTTAAATGATTTTGATTCAAACTGAAAGCAAATATCATGCATAATCTGGTTATTTCTTAAAAGCAACCATTTAAAATATTTTATTAGAAATCTCAGATTTCAGTTAGTATGTTAATTTAAAGTGTTGTTAAATCGATACAAAAATAAAGGCAAATAGAGTGTTGTTGTTATAAAGGCAAAAATCTTAATAATATTAATATATTAATAATGATAGTTCAAAAGTAGAAACCAATATAGTTAAAACATAACATTTATATTATTACTATAATCTTAGCTGGGAATTTTTTTAAACACTATAAAATACTAAATATATTTTTAATTTATAATTTATTTAAATATCAAACTTTGCTAACCAATTATGATATTTAATTTAAATAAGTATAATTACTGAATGCCCTTTAATTTTAAAAGTAAAATGCAAGAGTAGAGAAAATGTTCTGTTCAGAGGTCAATTATTTCTATGAAGTAAAAACAAACATTAATAATATATAAAGGCCTTAGTTTTATAGAATATTTTGTAATATGGTATAAGAAAGATATATGTATCCTACCATAATCAACGTTGTTAAAATCAGTACTTATAAAAAAGACACTCCAAACTCATATTTAACATGGCAGAGAGTGTAGGCTAGGATTCAAGCGTTTGACCCACTAATTTATCCTGGCAATAAGTTTAACCTTGGGTATATGGTCCATGATCTGACCCCAGCCAGCTTTTATCTTTCATTCACTCAGGTAGTTTCTTTTTACTAGATCTTCTACATACTTAAATTTTACCACGAAAGATTTGTTGAGCTCTTTGTTTTGTTATGGATTATTAATTGTGTAATTATTTTGTTGGTTAGAAAAATTGACTCTGGTTTATAAAGAAATAATTTAGTTAGGTCAACTTTATTGATAGTTATTATGTTATATTTCATTTTGTAACTTTGTTATAAAAAAGTACAATTTTAATTGTAAAAATTAATAAATATACATTAATACCGGTACTGAAAATAAGTTAAAAAATACCTAAAAGTGAATAACTGTAACTGTTTTGACAAAGTTATAAATTTAAAAAATAATAGTTTGAGAATGTATAAAATAAATGTATGATAAGTTGTGTAAATAAAAAACTAATCATATTTGTTCTTAAATAAAGACTTCTGGACTCAATTCTTGGAACTAGTTTTCATTAAATCATATATGGATATTGTGATTCTTGGTTCTTGTTTTCATTAAATCACATATGGATATTGTGATTCTTGGTACTCGTTTTCATTAAATCATATATGGATATTGTGATTCTTGGTACTTGTTTTCATTAAATCACATATGGATGTTGTGATTCTTAGCACTAGTTTTTATTAAATCACTTATGGATGTTGTGGTTCTTAGTACTCGTTTTCATTAAATCAGTCACTAATTGGGTAGGCCCCTGTCTCACAACAATGGACAATTTATGATAACTCCTCTCTATTGTTATAGAATTGGCATATCAAACCTTTTGTTAATAAAACACAAATAAATTTTACACTAAAATAGCCTATAAACTAACAGTTTATTTTTATATAAAAAAGTGAACTGAAACACTTTATATAAATTATGTAATAATTTTATTTATAAAAATATAAACTAAGTAAATGAAAAGTTTCTCAACATATGTAAAACAAAAAAACAATCTTGATTATTCTAAATTCCTATACATGAATTCATCTTAAATACTAATATGTTTACATATTAGTAATGTAAACATATTACATCTATTTAACAAATACTTATACTAGCTTGAGGTTTATTGTACTTTAAATAAAAATATATTTCAATTACACAAATTTTGATCCACTGTTTATTAGTAGTATGATATTCAGTGTGATATCAGACATTAACTATTCTACACAGGTCAACTTGATCTCATGAAACATCTGATATTTGTCATAAATTATACAAAAACATTGTTTTAGTCTGAATATAAAAGCACACTTTAATATTACTTGCTAAGGTACAGGTTTGTTTGGAAATGTTTTGACAGCTTATAAACTTTATTTCTTTAAGTCCTTTGTCAGGAATATTTTGATAAAAGTTTGTGTAGATTGTAAATCTATAAGTTGTTGAAAAGAATGTCATAAACATATCAACAAGTTTGTTGGAAAAAGGTTGTGCTGATAGTAGGTTAAGATAAGTTAAATGTAACTTTTAGAGGTTTTTCATAATACCTTAACCATGTCATGGGTTCCTGCAGTAAACTGTAAACAATTTAAACTAAATTAAATTTCCTCAAGGTAATGAAATAACATACAACAGAAGTATAATACAATATATGGTCAACAAGAGTGTACAGAGGGAAAAAATATGGAAACGCTTTTACAACATTATTTTGTTACTAGATTATTTGATAGTTTAATTTTTTTAAATAATTGTGTTCCATAAAGTATAATTTTTTTATGAATAATATACTTAAAACTGTTAAAAAGCGGAGAAATAATATTGTTCAAATTAGTTACTTTGAAATTCAAATAACTACTACTCTAAGAAGTCTGGTTTGTAGCAACTAATTTCTCTTGAATAGACCTTTCATTTGATACCAAACTCGACCTAGGCTTCGTTGAAGATTTTCGTTCAACTCCTCGTTAGCCATCCCCCTATAAAGATGAAATGTCGCTAATGGTGTCAAAAAGTAAATTATTTGTAACCATGATCATGTACAAGATTTAAATTGTACAAGTGAAGTCATACAAAAATTGTGAAAGCGTTTCCATTTTTGTTTCTACACTGTCTGCGTTTATTTGTTATACCACATTATGTATTATGATTACACTTGTGTAGTATGACACGTCAACTTGCTTATAATTTTGTAATATCTACCATCTTGTAGTAATATGTTAATTTAAAAATTTGAAAACATTGAACCTAATTGATTTATATCTTAATCTAATGATCAGCAGTTGACAGGCTGGATAATTATGTAGTTCTGAACATGCCAATACTATATCATTCTAGATTCATTTTGGAATCGGACCAAAATTGGGCTGTCCAATGTTTGGTCCAATTTATTTTATATTTTTTATGAAACAAGAAAGTTGAAAACAGGAGTAATTTCCAAGGACTTAAAATTTTTTATAGATTGTAAATTAATTCTCTATGACAAGTACAGATTAGACATAAAGCATACAAAATTTCTAAGGACTTCACTTATCAATCAAGTTTTCATCCAGCATTCATGGGTACAGCATGACTTCAGCGATTTATGAAGGATGCAGGTCAATATTATTGATAACTGTATTATACAGGTCAGATGAGAAACATTGCCCCCTACATCAACAGCTGATGTGCCAAGTAATAAATATTTATTGATTCTTGCCAGGTCTACACCCAATGCTGATAACATTATTTTAATAAACACTATTGTTCATCATAGTGTTATTCAGTACAATTAGATGAGAGATACTGAAGGGATTCTAACAGTTGCAGGATGTAGATTGAATAGAATTAGAATATTTACATGAAATAAAACATCACACATTTTCTGAATGGCAAATGTAACAGGTATATAATTAATAATATAATAGTAATAAAACATCATGATAGGTACAGAGTTTATATACATATATTTTGAGCTAAGTAGAGGTAACACGAGCACAGTGAGTGACGAGGTTAGCATATGAAGCGTGCAGGAGTGTCCCATAGTTTAAACGAATACATGTAAGTCTGTTCATCCTTCCTGATGATACCATTCATCCCAACATCATAACACTTACCATACGTAATTTTTTCCAGAGAAAGTTATGTATTTTTTCTAGGGAAGGTTTTAAGCATGGTTTTCTTCGTACCCTACTGTAGGGCTCTGCCCCACTGGGGATAACGTTTCAGTGGATATCTAGTAGTGTTATTTTACTTATTTAATTAAGCAAAAATAAATTAAATGAAAACTTTTAAAATAGGCAAAGTAATTATTATTGAAATTTTACATTTCATTTTAGTACTAGTAAAATAAAGGTAATACTGTTTTGCAGTAGGCCTAGTAAAGTGTATATATATATACTTTTGGATCTTGATCACAATATATATCACAGTTTTGTAAAATTAACAAATGGTAGCTGACAACAAACCAAACAATATACAGTATATATACATCCAAAAGCCATGTTAGTATATTAATAAGAATAACAATGTAAAGTGATCTCCTGTACAACTTCGGTCAGGGCAAAAACCAGCCTGCTCAACTGGAACATTAGAATAAAGAATGGGTGACATTCTATTGTATAACAGCCTTCCCAGCAACTTAGAACAAACACTAAGGAGAGATATTGGCAGTAACTTTCCACTCGTTCAGGTTATTTGCAAGGCTTCAGAACAGCTACTACTTTTGATCGCTTGAATGATTTTGGCAAATTGCCTGTAGCTAATATCTTATTGTAGACTGTTTGAAGTCACTGTTTCACTTTGATTGTTGGCACTGATGGCGCAGTGCTATAACCTAGCTACTTGGGGACAAACTGTTTGGGAGATTGTAGGCCAGCACTACGTGGTTCGGATTCCACGTAAAGCTGTAGGTCCCTTAGTTGCCCTGGCTGTTGGGCTATTAATAAATTGCCCTTTCTGAGGAACAGTTGAACTCAGTTAGTAACCAGACTACACTCATCCACACTCATCCTACACTCGTATAACCATTCATATTCGCCTTAAAATACCAACAACGTTGTGTCGGCGTCTCATATGTAAGAATAAGAATAAGAATAGGCGATAGGTTGGATGCTCGGTCCCCTTAATACCGACATAGCGTCCGCTCAATGGTTGCTATCGGCGTGGACACTACTAGAGAAGTCTGGGGTGTCCATGTTGGGTGGTAATCATTGTGTGGATGTTGTGTGGGGGAGATAACTGAGGTAGTGCTTGTCAATTAGCTGAAAATCAGACCAGCACTACGTGGTTCGGATTCACATAAAGCTGTAGGTTCCTTAGTTGCCCTGGCTGTTGGGCTATTAATAAATTGCCCTTTCTGAGGAACAGAAATCAGTTAGTAACCAGACTACACTCATCCACACTCATCCTACACTCATATAATCATTCATATTCGCCTTAAAATACCAACAACGTTGTGTCGGCGTCTCATATGTAAGAATAAGATACCAGGATGCAACAGAAATTCTGAAAAAATGCTGTCAAGACCGGTTGTTTTCCCTGCTGGTATAGCGGAAATCGCCCTGTCTATGTCTTCCTCAGTGAAATTACTGGAGACTTCCAAGGGTGCAATTTGACTCTTTTTTATTCAAATTAACTTGTAAAGCACATGTTTGTCAGAAGGACTTTGATAAGCTGATTATCCATTTCGCTATATTAGAGTCCTATATTAGAGCACCTCTCTTTGATATGGGGATTTACCAATAGAGAGTTTCCTTATAAGTGACCACGCTTTTATACTGCTCTGGGTACCTAAAGTTTATATCTTCAACAGTTTTGACCCATTTTTTCTTCTGGTACAGTGAAGATAGTACCAGGTTTTTCGGTACCATTACACTCATTGAAAAGGTCACCTGATTCCTTACTCCGTCCTGGTATATACCCTTTCTCTATCCCTTGGTATGCAAGGTTTAGCAATGCATGAGATGAGATTAGTAAAACGATCGTGATATCTTAGTGGAGGATTTCTTACCTTCAAGCCTAGTGGTAAAGGCCTCTCAGTGTGTTTTATTAAAACTGTCCTTTTATAAGACCTGACCGCAGAACAAATTGGTAGTTCTGACCTGGACACACACACATATACATATATATGAATATGTAAGTGAGTGGGTTATAGCATGTACCAATACATACCACGTATCTAACTTCATCCTCACCCACTTAAAATTAAAGCTCCCAAATTATGAAGGAAAATTTTAATTTGTTAGGAGTGTAGAAATGAGCAAACCAAGGGGGAGGGGGTCTGACAGTTTTACCTACAACTTCGGGAATTTTCGGCAACCATCGGCTATCTTCGTCTATTGTCGAGTCAGCCTCACTTGGTGTACCTTCAGAAGCAAATAAAAAAGTAGCCACATTTCAATAATTTTTTAATGTTTGGAAATTAGTGTGTTATGTTGTAATTGCTATAAAACTATGATAGTTTATGTGAAATCATTTTATAATTTTTTTAAAAATAATTAATAAACCGTACAAAACTATAAAACGTAAAATAAATCAGTCAGAGAAGGTCGGGCGTAGCCACCTGAGGAGGTGGCAGGTGGGAGGGAGGGGTAATTGGGATTTCCGGTTGAAAGTACTACGAACACTTACTATACAGGATAGGAATCAAGGAACTATATTGTACTGTCCGGCGGATTAAACTTCCTCCACCTAAAATAACTGGACGTAGTTTCAACTTCTCTCGCCAGTGTCGCATAACTTCTATATTTTCGTTCCCTTTAGAGCCCTCTTAATAGGACATAGTGAGGGCAACTGTAACACTCAGATCCTTAATTCGAACGTCTTTCCAAAACAACACCTTCAAAGTAGTAATCAAAGGTGGTGAAAATGGTCCTGAAGCTAGAAAAGAACATAATATGACGATTAGTGACGTTGAGCTCAATTGCATCTGCCCTATACAAAAAACGATTGCTGCAAGAGTATGTTGAAAGCTTTTCTGATCGGCTTTGGAGAGAGAAGTAGAGACGATCTTTATGTCATCAGCAAACACTGATTCTGACAGAACTGAATACCGGTAACAAAACTCCAACAGTTAACGATATCGTACACGAGAAGCCAAATAAGAGTGTAATTTTTGTACAATAAAATATTTGTATCCATAAATATTAAATGTAGCTTAATCAAGCCTTCAAATTTAATGGAAGAATGGCAATCAAACTAGAGTTAAAAGAAATATATAACATACTCTTACAAGTAGTAGCATAGACCTTCTATTATACCTAATAATAGGTCAAAACATCGTTTAATTTATTTCAAATAAAACAATGTTTTGATTTTAAAAATAGAAATAATGTAACTTGCACCGTCTTAAAATTAAAATAATGTTTAAAATGTTGTTCTAATTGAGTATATTTCTATTTTGTATTCACCTGAGGACAGTGCCTGTAGCACTGAATTTTGTGATATGAGATTTCTTTTTGCGGTCACTACTGCAAGGTGTTAGTGGACTTATGGTTTTAGGTAGATTTGCTGATGCCCTATCTGTCCTAATATAACTATTTAAAATAAAGTAATACATATCCTTTTAGCCTTTACACCATATTTACAACTTGTTGAGGGTTGAGATAAACATAACCAGTGGTTTTTTCGTTGTGGGCCTTGCCTAGAGTCATTGGAGTTGAGTGTATTGGCAACACTTTGTATGTAAAGTCACGAAAGAAACAAAAAACTAAGAATTTAATCTTAATTTGATTATGTTTGTTGGCCTGTAGGAGACGAAATCGAGGAGCTGGTGTTCATTCATGGCGTTTACGTTTAGTTGACTGGCTGCTGAGTGTTGGGTTGTCGATACGTCAATCAACAATGTTATTGTTTAAACAATATATATTTTATAATTGAAAATGCGACATGACAATAGTTAAAAGTTACTGGATAACGTGCCTTGTTTTCGTGTTTTTCTAATCAGTCATTCTTTAGAAATCTCTTAATGATTATTATTAGATCTTTATCGAGCACAAATTCTTTCTCTGTTAATATAAGCCTAGGCTATAGAGGTTATAATATAACCTATCATTACTTTTAGTAGGTTTATCATATTTATTTATCAAGGTCCCTTCTTAGCCTATGAGTGAATCATGACAGGGATCAGTAAATTTCAGACTATTGATATAAGTTGTATGAATTATGTGCATCCTTGGACAAGTTCTTGTGCAGAGGCTTCTGCAGGGTTGTTTCTTCACTCAGTGTTTGCATCATTGAGACTCTACACAACAGCATATGCGGTAATTATGTTTTGTTTTATGTATTTATTGGGAAACTATAAAGAATTCTTTTTTTTAAAGTTTACTTTTCATACTATTATCAAATAGCTTCATTCTAACAGAAGTTTGAAATTTATTTGAAGGAAATGTCAGTTGACAATCCTTTAAAATTGAGGTTACTATGCACTTACTTGCCACCTAACGAGTTGTGAAAACGTTCCCTTAAATGGGCTTTATATTCATGACATATTTTATCTATTGGTAATTATTCGATAGTATAGCACATTTTGCATTTTTCAGTTGGCTAATTTTGCAAGTCCTGGCAAAATCACATATCTTACTGAAAAATTGGAAAAATCCCAACTACTAACATATTTCTGTTAATTTAAATGGTATTCTAATCTTCTTTTTTTAAATTTGATGTGCTTTTTGTGCTGCAGAAAAACTACTTTCTTATTAAACTGTAATTAGCAGCCATTTCGAAATAATTATAAACACCAACTAATAACCACAAAAACCGAATGCACTGATAATTTTGCCAGAGGCCAGGCACCCAAGTTTGATGCTAATTACACATTTTCTTGAGCAAATAGACAGGATAAGTTAGGCTATGTTTGGTTAGGTATGTCAAAAGTGTATTTTTGAGGCCAGGGAAAAAATATGTTATCAAAAAACCAATTATAAGGTATTTGACCTAGGCATGAACCTATGTTCATGTTCATCATAAAAAAAACATATTGATTGAAAAATTATGATTTTTTAATTTGTTTTTTCACAATCAGATAAAAATCTATAGTAGTTTTTTTATGTTTCGGTAAAAAACCAGTTTTCAGCGGTTATTCTCGTAGATATAAACTTCTCAGGAGATATAAACTTATATTTCACCTTTTTCAACAAGAAGTTGTATTTTCGTAGGTGGCAGGTAAGTGCATAGTTACCAAATTCAACATTTAATGGGAATTTTGAGACTATTCAAACAAAAATATATACTCTTTTCTCACTTTGAGTTATAAATAAACCATTTTAAGGATAAAAAAGGTATTTTGTTAATCTAACATTTAATTAAAACACTTATGCAAGTGAAAAGTCATTTTAGCAGTTATAAGTGATTTTTTTAATACCTAGTAACGTGGTTTACCAATGATTTAGCAAATATTACAAGATTTTAATAATAAACCTATAACATATATTTAAATAAAAAATTCAACACATATTCATAAAGAAATATTTAAAATTAAAAATAAAAACCAGATAAACTCATGGAATCGTACCACAATTTATATTTGTGTACTAAAAATTCTTTTTCAACACTTGCTTGCTTGTTTATATTCTATTAACGAATTTTTTATAGATTTTATTTCTTGTGGTAAAGGATAATTTGGCAGTTTTTATTGAATAACGGTCGCTCGGTCCATTTTATGTATATTTTATATACTTATATACAGGGTGTTCTGAAAAAAGGTGCCCATAAGGCAGGGCGTGATTCCTCACATCAAAAGAAGAAAAAAATATCTAATTAACATAGGTCCAAAAATGTTTCGTTAGAGAGTTACGGCTAGCGAAAGATTTCCCCTGAATTTCAGTTCCCCTGCTGAAACGAAGCCCTACGGGTATTTGTTGGCTGTTAATTAAGATGTACAATTTAGCGTTCTTTATGTAAAATGAACTGAAAAATTGAATAAAACCGTTTCCAGACCTGTAGCTACAGTAGTTTTTAAGATATGTGACGAAATACGCGAAATTTGGTCCCGAAAAACAAGTTCCTTTTAGGTTTGAAGCAGATTTACTATGTTAAATGTACAATAAACCCAAATTTTTTTTACAAAACTTTTAGAAAATTTAATTTCGAAGAGAAAGATGTAAAATAAGTCTATAATAGACAAATGCAACCTTTAAAAAATAATCCTTAATTAGCCTACATACAAAACGCATGAAAAATAGACAAAATCTGTTAAGCTCTCTACAAATGTAATATTGAAATTAAAACAGCCGTTGTAATAAAACAAATTAATGAGTTACTAATATTTTTTATCAAGTAAACATTTTTAACAATCATAAATTATCATACATAAAAAAGTTACCTGAATTATCATTCAACAAAAAAGTTACACTTGTCCTAAAAAACTAACCACATCACAGTAGATTTTCAAAATGTTTCCCCTCATTCAAAATACAAGCATCCAGCCGTCTTCTCATAAACTGCCGAACTCTTTCGAAGATCCCAGGTGTCTCACGTATCCTTTGAATCCCATTAATAATCCTTGTGCGCAACTCTTCTATGGTATCCACAGGCGAGTCGTAGACAAGCGACTTTAAATGTCCCCATAAGAAAAAGTCAAGAGGATTGAGGTCAGGTGACCTTGCAGGCCATGCTACTGGGGCTCCTCGACCGATCCATCTGTTTGGATATGCTTCATTTAAAAATTCTCTTACTTGTAATGTGTAATGAGCTGGAGCTCCATCCTGCATGAACCACATTTTGTTGCGTGTGTATAGTGGCACATCTTCGAGTAACTCATTCAGATCAGTCGTCAAGAAATGTAGATAATTTTCACCATTGAGCCTATCAGGTAAAAAACGAATAAAAATGTTATCACCCAGAATAGCAGCCCATACGTTTATAGAAAACTGATATTGGTGACGGTTCTCTGAAATAGCATGTGGATTTTCAATTGCCCAAATGTGAGTATTGTGGGTGTTAAGAATAGCCATTCTTGAAAATTTTGCTTCATCAGTAAATAATAATAATAATAATAAATGTATTTATTGTTTTCACAGGTACAGATTAGTTTCACAGGCAAAATTATTGATCACAATAAAAAGGCACATTTGATGAAAAATAAAAAAAAAAACTTAAATAACTAAAGAAACACAATTATAACTTATGCGCCTAAATAAAGTACTCCAAATTATATAATACATTTTCGGTTACAATACAATAATATAAATACAGTTTAAATACAACCAGACTTAAGCTAAATTATTAAACATAAGATTAATTTGTAATGAAACAGATATATTCAAAAACCAAAACAAACAAAAGAAAACAGAAATACTGAAACCTGCGAAAAACAACTGCGACCCCAACAGACCAAGGGCCCAATTATGGGGGCCGCATGAAAAAAAAATATTAATAATTAAGACCTCCATGCCTGTACAAAAATAACAATACTTAATTTTTAAAATTTAAGGATTAAAAACTCTTTACTCTTCCAAACAATGCTTATTTGAATACATTAATAAAAATAAAAAATAAGCAGGCCCTATAAACAAAAAATAAAACAATCCAAGAAATGAATTTGAATAACTAAATTAATTTAGGTTGAGAAACCTAGTTGTTCCAGCAATCCTTCAAAGTATTAAGTCTTTACATGTTGCTCTGAATACTGCCCGTGACATGTCTACATCTACACCACCAGCTATGGAATTAAACAATATGATTGTAAAATTTAGAAAGGAGTTAGCATGAGCGGCAGTACGAGCCCCACCAGGGTATAACATATAGCCAGCGCGCCTACCATAAGCCGGCACACACCAGTTTATCTTACTTAAGGTCGCTGGGTCATCCACAATACCTCTCATAACACCATGCAGGTAAAAAAGTTGCGCTAATTTTCGTCTCTTAGACAACCTTTCGAAATCAAATAAATTTAACATTTCTTCATATCTAATATGCCAAATTGGATAATTTAACTGACCAAAATACTTAAAATACAACAATCGCAAAAATTTCTTCTGAATTCTCTCAATCATTTCACAATATAGTTGAGCTGATGGGGACCAAACTATAGATGCAAACTCCAATCTGGAGCGAACTAAAGATCTGAATAAAATTTTAAGTGTTTCAATGTCTCTAAATTCTTTTCCAATCCTTGAAATAAAACCCAATGAACAGTAAGCTTTCTTCACCACATTTAACATATGGTTTGAGAAACTCAAGTCATCTGTTATAAGGACCCCCAGATCATTAAACTGGTTCACTCTACGTAAGAGACAATAATTTATTTTGTAAGGAAATAAATATGGTGTTTTCTTTCTATGTATTGACATAACACAACATTTATCAATATTTAAAGTTAAAAGATTATCTTGACACCATTGTGTAATAGTATCTAAATCATGCTGAATGTCATTGTGGTCAAATGCATGTCTAATAATTTTAAAAACTTTTAGGTCATCAGCATACATTAAAGCATTTGATGTAATATGTTGGGCTAAATCATTTATAAATAAAATGAAAAACAGAGGGCCCAAATTACTGCCCTGAGGAACTCCAGACCCAGCTGAAAATAAATCAGACTTATAACCCCGATAAGACACATACAATGTTATTTTAAGACATTATTATAAGACACATAAAGATAATGTTATTTAAAAAATGTGGATTTCTGCACCTTTGGATAAGCCATTGGCATAGCTGAACACGAGGAAAGTAATCTCGAGGCAAAAGAGCCTGGACCCTTTGATAGTGATAAGAATGCAACTGCTGCTCATGTAAAATCTTCTAGACAATTGAATTACTAACACCGAAATCCAAGGCTAGTTCTCTAGTACTTCTTCCAGGATGATTCTCTATTTCGTCCAACACGCCCTCCTCCAATTCAGCTGTACACATTGTACGTGGCCGTCCTGATCTACCAACTTTTCCAGGTTTAAAGGTTCCCGTCTCGCTTAGCCTTCTATGAATGGAAGAAAACATTTTATGAGTCGGTAACTGTCTACGAGGAAAGTGTTCCTGATAGAGTCGTCTAGCCTCACGACTGTTGTAATGTGCAAGACCGTACATTAAATGCATGTCTGCCATTTCACTATTAGTGTACATAATATTCATATTACCTGCCATGATGAATAAGATATTATTAGCTATCAAAAATTAACTGCAACGGCACTCGCACTAACTTGTATTAAAGTACAGATCAACACACGCACATAATGAGCAATGGAAAAATAGCTGCTTGTCATGTTTATTTAAATTATTATAAACAATGTTACATTGTTTAAACATATGTTTTAAATAGAAATTATTTTGTTCCTTAAATCATATGTTTTAATACAACAGCTGTTTTAATTTCAATATTACATTTGTAGAGAGCTTAACAGATTTTGTCTATTTTTCATGCGTTTTGTATGTAGGCTAATTAAGGATTATTTTTTAAAGGTTGCATTTGTCTATTATAGACTTATTTTACATCTTTCTCTTCGAAATTAAATTTTCTAAAAGTTCTGTAAAAAAAAATTTGGGTTTATTGCACATTTAACATAGTAAATCTGCTTCAAACCTAAAAGGAACTTGTTTTTCGGGACCAAGTTTCGCGTATTTCATCACATATCTTAAAAACTACTGTAGCTACAGGTCTGGAAACGGTTTTATTCAATTTTTCAGTTCATTTTACATAAAGAACGCTAAATTGTACATCTTAATTAACAGCCAACAAATACCCGTAGGGCTTCGTTTCAGCAGGGGAACTGAAATTCAGGCGAAATCTTTCGCTAGCCGTAACTCTCTAACGAAACATTTTCGGACCTATGTTAATTAAAACTTTTTTTCTTCTTTTGATGTGAGGAATCACGCCCTGCCTTATGGGCACCTTTTTTCAGAACACCCTGTATATTAAAACTGGGCCGGTGTCCAGCAGTCTCTTAGAAATTTCTGCCCTTGATTGCACGGGCATAAAGAATATAACATTAAAAGCAGCATGCTTCTTGACCGCCTACCGAGAGGTGATCCATGTAGTATCACTATATATTGTGGTACTGGCACTGTTAAGCGCGGGATGAGTCGGTCGTATGGGTGAGTGGATAACGCACTGTTCTTCAGACATATGATCGACCAGGTTTGAGGGTTCGAACTCCTGATAGTGCTCGGATTTATCTCCTCTTCGGAATGGTGGAGAGAGGACATTGGCAGAGTGCGTTCGTAGAGAGAGGTCTCACACAGACTAGCCGAGTGGTAATTGGCAAATGGCCCTTGGAAAAAATTCCCACCAACAGGCATCTCCCATAGGCCACCACTGATCCCCCCCCCCCCGATATACTTTAAGGCCAGAAATGAGTTTAGCATCCTCAAAAACCCCCAAGCACTGATTTTCAGCATTATTTTCAAGCCCTTGGTGAACATGCCTTTACTTGTCACAGCATTACGGTGTTATTTATCAAAATATCATTTTGAAATTTTATAACTAGCCCTATAAGATACAGCACTAGTGAAATGCATTATTAGTTTTTGAAAATATACCAAAATTTTCCCATAGTAAATACCCCAATTTTAGGTAGGCCTAACATTAATTGCATTATGTAATTTGAGGGAAAATGAAATTTTTTCGATTGCATTTCACTAGAGGATAACTGTTCTTATAATTTGACACCTCAATTGTTATTTTAAAATGATGGAGCCATGAATAACGTTGTTCCGAAGTTAACATTGTTCTTATGGTACAAAAATCCAATATGGCGGCAGGGTATCCAGAGTATACTTCTTTGCTGAGTTGAGTATATATAGTATTTAGTGTTATAATCAGGTGGATTTTGTGAGAAACAATGAAATATATTAGTTTGATTATCTAGTAAACACAAATAAAAATGATAAGGAAAATGTTCAAAGAAGAACAAATTATATTTCCACTGTGAATAATCACATTAAAATTAAGAACTCCATTAAACAGCCATTTAATTAAAAATTTTATTTTGGAATAAGGAAAAACAAAAGTTTTTTCCCCCTAATTTTAGACAATGCCAATTAACAAAGAATTAATTTATCAATTATAATTGTATTAAAACTTACATAAAAACATCAGTTATTTTGACCGTTTTACAATTTTATGGGATGTGGTGGCCAAATGGTTTGACTTTGGGTGCTGGCCACCTAAATACCTTCTTCCTCCTACTCTACTACCCCTACCACTAACTTAGTTCAGTTACGCTCACTCCTTTGTTAGCTTCAAACGTCTTTATCTGTTGCCTCCATTCAAATATACTGTATGTTTCTATTGGTGTAAGCTTTTTGTCAGTCAAAAGTACAGTGTGTTTCTATTAACTGTTGAACTTGTATATAGCTAAGTTTATGTACACATTATATTTGTTGTTTATTGAAATAGGTTCATTGTTTGATATTGTGTGTAGATTTTTTGGAGGGATTTCGTACATATAAAATGAATAGACCAAGTACTAGTCAGGGGATCATAGCTGAGGATGACGTAGATTTTAGTGATCAAATTCGGAATATGTTAGATTTGGAGTCTGCCGGTGAAGTATCAGAAAGCAGTAGCGTTGATAATTCAGATGCAGATCCTAACTTCATACTGTCAAATGAAGAGGGAAGTGAAATTATTGTCAGCTGATCAGATGAAGAAGATGATGAAATGATCATAGAATGTGATAACAATGAAGACATACCGATTACGAATATGGTATCTGAAAATGAAGATTACGAATATGGTATCTGAAAATGAAGGCCTTCCAGAATTTTTCTTCAAACGATTTAAGAAGAAAGAAGTTGGACCTTCAATTAGATGAAACAGTGCACCTCCACCAGCAAATGTGAGAACACCAGCTTGTAATATCATAAGAACTGGATTGCCTGGGGTACGAGTCCCTGTCAGATTATTAGGTAATAAACCCAGCTGAGAAGAAGTGTGGAAACTGTTTTTTGATGAAGATATTATTTCCAAAATAGTGACTAATACAAGAAAAAGTTGAACAGTGTAAGACTAAGCATCAGATCTAACCAATCAAACTATAGAGACACAGACACTGAAGAAATAAACGCTTTGATTTCGGTGTACTATTAGCATCAGTTCAGAGAACATCAATACTAAAATCAAATAATGAACAAATGTTCTCTTTATTTACTAAGGATGAGTTCTCTCGACCAATTTATCGCTGCACAGTGTCAGTAAAAAGATACCAGATTCTTTTAGAATGTTTGAGATTTGACGATGCACAAACCCATAGACAGAGAAAAGAAATAGACAAGGCTGCCCCAATATTGGAAATATTCTATAAATTCATTTTTAATAGTCATGCTGCGTTTAGCACCTCAGAACATGTAGCCATAGACAAGATGCTTGTTCTCTTTCGTAGGTGTTGTGGTTTTAGAGTTTACATTCATTAAAGTATAGAGTGAGGATAAGGTGCTTGGCAGATTCAAAAACTTCTTATCTCTTCTATGCTTACATTTATATAGGTAAAGATAGCGATGGTGTGGGACTTACACAAGAGAAGAAAAACTTGAGTATACCAATGCAGTCACTGATAAGACTTTGTAAACCTATTCAAAACAGCAATCGGAATGTGACAGCAGACAAACTGGTTCTCTTCTATAGAAGGCGTGGAAGAATTAAAAAAATTAAAAACTAATGTCTGTGGGAACCTTATAGAAGGACGAGCGTGCCATTCCAACTGAGTTTCTTCCAAGTAATAGAAGGCCTGCCCTTTCTATGCTTTATGGATTTAGAAAAAATATGATGCTTCTGTTATTTGTTTTTTCAACAAAAAAAAAAAACAAAATCAGTTTTTCTTATTTCAACTATGCACCAGACTATTGAAACAAATACAGTTAAAAAGAAGCCTGAGATGACATGTTTTTATAGCGCTAAGTATGCCATTGACCTCCTCGATATGAAATGTGCTGGCCACTGGCTATTTTCTACAGACTGTTGAACATTGGGAATATGAACGCTTTTTAATTGATGACCTCTCGATTTGAATTCATCAAGAGTCTTGCCCATGCTGGTTATTCCTCATCTTCAGTGAAGGCTTGCTGACATCCCTAATCTTCCACGAGATCTGAAGATACTCATCCAAAGGATGTCAAAACAAGTGTATAAAATGTCACCCACCTATTATATGTGGTCAGTGTCTGCAATGAGTCTTTATCGATTGTGCTCAAGAAATTGTTTAGAGACAAAAACCGTCACTTCTATAGCAAATTTACCTATATATTGTAATATAATTTTTTTCATTATTTGCTCATTATTATACAAGAGTTTACTAGAAAAATGGTGGTATATTTTTTTCTACCCTATTAACATTTATTCTTTTTTTAAACTTAAGAAAACCCAATGTATTACATAAATTGGTAAAATTGATCGATGTTTCTGTTTGTGTTATAAAAATCATGTTTCCATTTAAGTGTTAAAATCTAAAAATGTTTGTCATCAAGCCCTAGAAGAGATGTAAGATATCTGACAGCATTGAATTGTTAAAAGTCTTGCAGGCAGCTGTCAGCTACACTTGTTATCAGTGAAGATAAGATTGATTATTTTATAAAGCATGCCCTCCTATTAATTGAACCACAATTGTTTTAAAAATATTGTGGTTTTTTTTATAGCCTATAGAAGAAATTTTACTATCCAAACTGTGTCTATGAGCACCTTAATATAAGAGAATCAGGTTAAAAACAAGATAAACAGCTGTTAAGTATAAAACAAGGTTTATTTTCTGAAAATAGTATTTCAGTTTTATTTATAGGAATATTCTTAATATAATTACTTTAAAGGATTAATCCAACAAGGTAAAAAAATTAATTTTTCTGTTAAGTTGTTCTACAAAAAAAATAAAAGCCAATATTCAAGTTGCCAGTAAGCTATGTCACTATCTGTTTAATTATTTGCTTTGTGTAGTAATTGATTACAAGGTCTTGAAAAGTAAACCTGCAATTCGTTTTGCGCTATTAATTTTGTTGGGTCATTATTTTTTGTGAGTTACTGTTGAATTTCCTTATCTATCTATATTTATAAAAGAGGATGTTTATATATATATATATATATATATATATATATATATATATATATATATACATATATATATATATATATATATATATATATATATATATATATGTTTGAAGTTTATGCGCTGTCAAACCATCCAACCGATCGCCATGAAACTTTTGAATGTTGTCCTGTATACTCCCGAGATGGTTTCTGTGAAGTTTGATACAGATCCGTCCACAGGGTCCCGCCCCACGGGCTCCTAAAGATCCCATGTTATTCAAACGGAGAATCTGAATTGTTTACAAAAAACATGACTGTGTGGTTTAATATAGTTTCACATGCCATAAGCAGATTGAAGTTCTCACAACAACAGTACTGTACATGTTTTGATTTATTGTAGTTCTACATTTCACCTTGAGAGTGTAGCACACACTACTTTTACTTGATCAGGTGATCTGTATTTGGTGTTAACCTTTTTTCCTCGGTAATTAAAACATGTGGTGAAACGTGAAAATAAAAAATAAATAATTATTTGTTTTGCAGTTTACTTTTTATGAAAATGAAAGGCGAGACAACGTCCGCCGGGTTCAGCTAGCACATTTATAAAATTATATGTTATGCTTTTTTTGTTTGATGCACTTTGATACTTATTACTTGATACTTAAAGGTTATAATAAAAAAATCGTTCAAGTTGTTATACAGGGGTTTAAAAATTATCAGGATGGAGCTATATTTTTATAACCATCAGACTTACTAAATTTAAAGTACACCTAAAAATCTACTTTTTAGTTTTCAAGTTTCCATTATCTATAAGGAATGCTGCAAGGAGTCAGAAGGTCAGAACAAAGTCCTAAAAGAGCATATCAAATTAAATGTCTTTTTGAGTAAGACACAGTGCTACAAACCTGATACTATAAGAATGATTTACAAACAAAATTACATTAATGTTTTTTTTCAATATTAGTATGGTCAGTATGAAACATGATATGACTAAATAATATTTGTTATGATTTTTTTTATTCATTCATTATTCACTAAAGACGCCGATCGTCAAGATATGGGCATATATAAGGGGTGAATGAATGTAGATGAATGAGAGTAGTCATTGTTACTAACTAAGGTCGATTGTTTCTCAGAAAGAGCTATTTATTAATAGCCCAATAGCCAGGGCAACTAAGGGACCTACAGCTTTACGTGGAATCCGAACCACATATTGTTGGTCTGATTTTCAGCCAACTGACAAGCCTTACACTCACTTCTCTTCCTTACACAACATATGAACCTTGACTACCATCCAACATGGACACCCATTTTTTTTTAATACAAGTTAAATTAAAGGGCGGATCCAGGATGTCTTGATGGAAGTGGCCTGTAGCATGGTGGATCCATCCTGGTAGAGAGGGGGAATGGTATAGTGTATAGTAGAGTGGATGACTGCCACAGAAAAATTTGCATTGCTGCTAAAACTGATACAGGGATAGTTCAAAACGATACAGATATTGATTTATGTGTGGACAAATTTATTTAATACAGTACAATTTATTTAGAAGTCTATAGTTCTCAAAAGCAACTATTAACGATTATGTTATGTCTGTTTGAATATCAATAAGAGCTAGTCTCCTAAGTGTCTCTTCTGTCATCAAGTTATTAGCCAAGTTTTTAATCGCTTTAGGGATAAAACACTGCACTTTGCAGATTCCATACTGCCTGGAAACGAAGCATAGATTTTGAGAAGCTGACAGATTTTTGAGAAAATGCCAGGGTCACTGGCAAACAATCTTGGGCTCTTGTTGGTTTCTTCGAGGAATTTATCCAGTGTTCCTGCTGAATTTGGAACTCTCCTTGAAGTGAGGGGCACGTTTCTACAAACTAACCATTCCGAATTCATAACAAAATGATCCAACTTTGAGTGACAAGTTTTCTGATTCTGCTTGTTCTCGTGATCTCTCTTCTTTGTCTTAAGTGACTTCATCTAGTTTAACCTCTAGTATGAGTATAACAAAGATCAAAATGTCCAGTATACTTTCATTAAGTCTTATAGAACTTCATCCATCGTTGGGTTGCAAATGTAACTCAAAAATAGTCCTCTACTAATTTTGATATGAAACCTAAAACTTTGCTTACAATTCATGTGCTCAATTAAGGTTAATCAAATTGAAACTTAATGGATAGTTTGTAAGCTTTAGTATCTATGTAAAACTTCTTGCTCAAATATCCCTTCATTTGAAATTTTAAAGAAGTCATAAAATTTTTATTTACTATTCAAAACTCAAGAATGCTTTAGCTGGGATTTCTTTCTGAGTAGTTCTAATTTAATTTTTTCGTGTGATACTTTTTTTCTCATCAAGATTTTAAAATTTATTAAAAATTATTTAAAATGATTTGTAATAATTCATTTACAAATGATTATTTAAACATTTTAACAAGTACGGTAGCCTACTTGCTCCCAAGAAACTGTAGGTCTTCTACACTTTACATTTAAGTTTTCTTCTGAATCCACTAAGTATATTCTTCTGATCAGCTGGAAAGTCTCTGATGGTACAAAAAAAGTTTGTTATATGCTTTTTTGATTTGCAAAGTTCAACGTTTATTGAGTTACATCATAACAATATTACCTAGTCATATCTGGATTTGTTTCATACAGACAATCCAGATATTTAAAAATAAGCTCAAATTTCTGTAATTTCTAAACGAGTAATCACTGTGGGATTGGGTTTGCGGCATTGTGTTTTACTTAAAAACAAATTTAATATGTTGCACATCTTGAACTATGCTTTTATTATGATTATCTTCTGACTCAGAGCATGTAAACTGTTACAGAACATAAATAAAAGACTTTACCTTGGACTCTTTATTATTCAGTCTCATTTAGTTGCGTTTCTTATTGTTAAAGCTATCTCAATTAAGGCTGGTAATTTTTATTTTTGTTTCAGCTCACACTCCTAATGAGAGGCAAAATACCTACAAAAAAAGACTTAAGATATACCATTTTAGGAATTATTCAGTCAACTGCATTTTTGTCTTGTCATGCCTTCGGATACGCACTGGCAAATTGCAGTATAAGGTAATAGTATTTTTTCAAGTTACTATTAATGTTGATTAAAATAAATGTATATTTTAATAATTGTGATAAAACAAAATTAAAGGTTACATACATTTTATTTATACTTTTCAACCACAATTAGGAATTGAACATAATACTCCACGTATCTATGGCCAGTTCTCCCACCCACATTTATTATTTTAAACATTTTTTCTTATTTATTATACATACACGGCAAACACCATTTTAAAAATAAATGTACAGAACAACCTCGATTATCCGGTCTCACTTTATCCAGCAGTGCGTGTTATCCGGTTCGGCAAGTAGATAACAATAAAAATTATTTACAAGATAAAATTACAATTAATTGGAAGCACCTTTCAGTTTTGAAACGCAAATGTTATACACGAGTGTTCCGAATTTGCATTTTGCAAATTGCAGGCACTGTATTGACTAGTCACCCTCTCTGTGTAGTAATTTATTAATACGCCTGAAGATCCAAGCTGGCAATGTTGTTTACTTTTGTTCAGTGTGGCTGGCTGGAGAGTCCATTTCGCAAGTAGGGGCAGCGGAACAGTTCATTTAACATTCACACTCTCGGCATTGTCAGCCTGTTGTTTATATAGTGAAGTGAACACATATTCTCCTTTTTTAAGCAGTGGTTTATTATAAGTGAGTAAGTGTTTTTCAGCCAATATTATTGAAATAAAAAGGAAAAAACACAGTAGTATTTTTAAATATCTTTCGTATTGTATTGTAAAGCAGCGTCAAAGTTAACGATTGTGATAAGCATTGTTCATTTCATTACAATTATTGCAGAGCGTGTTGCGTCACATGCAATTGTAGGTGCCCTGCATACGCGTGCTGTCTGTTATCAATCACTAAACGTGTTTCTCCAATAAAACCAAGTTATTTATGACTTATGTTTTATCCAGCTTTTATCGTATTCGGCTTGACCTTTGCCACATTAGGCCGGATAACCAAGGCTGTACTGTATATAGAAATATAACAACTAACATAATACCTCCAATGGATCCAACCCCAGGTATTCAGCCACCAACTCCAAGGAAATTTCATTATAGTTCCAACTTGCTACCAACTATCCTAACAAAGTGATCTTGAATACCCTGCAGCCTTTGAATATGTCCAAGTTGGTAAGGACACCACACAACACAGCCATTTCCAATATAGATTTAGCAAACGCTGTATAAGTTTTCCTCATTGCCTCAACACTAAGACCACTTCTAGTAGTCCTTATGATAAACCCCAGCATCTTAGCAACCCTTCTGGTGATTGTCTTTATGTGTAACTCAGAGCTTAGACCCGAAGACAGCTAACTCCAAGGTCTTTAATAGAAGAGTTACAACATAGTGTAGTATTATATAGAGAGTAATCAAATATCAACGGTGTGAAGTTCCTGTGAAACGTTACGAGAGCACACTTCTCAGCATTAACCCTTACCCAGCGGCTTGCGCCTTTAGACGCAGCGTGTATAGGTTCTATACCGCGGCTAGCGCTTTAAAACGCAATTTGCATATTTATCCCCTAAAATTATTTGTGACCTACTTTTTGCCATTTCAACTACTGCGTTATGTTGCGCCAACGTTATTCAATACATTGATGCGTAAAAACAAGGGTTTTGTGTGTTATTGACTCGTTGGCTTTGATGAATGCCGCCACATACCTGGTTGGGAGGGGTCGCCTACAGCGGCTAGCGCCTGGAGGCGCGCCATTGTTTAGTCTACCGTCTGCCTCGCTCACTGCCGCCCGCGCTATTGTGTCTTCACTGTTTGACTTGTTCGTGTTTTACTTATTGTATATATTTTGTTTTCAATATTTTTTTATAGTTTATCAGTATATGTGTGTGTTTATTTAGTGTGTAAGTGTGTGTAATAGCTTAGTTTGTAAGATGGCAAATCCTGATGATCCAGAGTTTGATGAATTATGTATAATAAATAATATGTAAATAAAATAAATAAAAATGTAATATGTGGTTTTTATTTGTTGTTATTAACCCATATAAACAAAACTAAAATTAACATTAAAAATAAAAATGTATATATATTTTTTTTTAAATGAGCAATAGCTATTAATTTAGCTTAGCGCTTTAAGGGTCAAGTCTCATTCCCTTGAGTAAACACCACTCTTAGACTCTCTTGAAGTTACGTTGTAATAAATATGTTGTAATAGGAAATAGGGCAAAAAACCTTAATATCATCAATGAATAATAAGCATCCGGCGTTGATAACATTCACCAAGTCATTTAGAAATAATGTAAACAAAAATGGGCCCAAATGAGAACCCTGAGGCCCATAAATAATAATACTAGTCATAGATATAACAAAACTGCTACATAATATTATTACTCAAGATTACAGTGCGGGTCAAGGGACTTTTCCTTGCTACAGGAGCTCTTTCAGAAAGGGCACCAACCTTGACAGCCATTTTCGAGTTAATTGGCGCTGTTTAGCATACTGATGAAACTACTCATCAAATATGATCAATTGTCATATTGGTCACATGTAAATAACATATCAACTCAGCTCGTTGGGTAGTCGTGCTTACGGCATTGTGGTGTAAGTTCAATTATCTCATGATTTTTGTGCAAGATTGTCTGAAAGAATATCATCTAACATGTGAGATGATTACAGCAGGAGAACAAAGGATGTCACTTGCGGAGCAGAGCAGGGGTCAATTCTTCCCTACTCAGATAATGGTTCCTAATACCTAATATGATACCCATAACTGGATTATTTTGAGGTCCAAACAGGGGTTATGGTGATGTATCTGGATGTGTGATGCTCGATTGCTGCTTAAGGCACTCTGTTTTGTTATTCAGCAGCCTGGTGGAGAACATGGGCGGCCTTATAACAAGCCAAAGGCGTCTCCTCTTGTTCATTATGAATGCAATACTTCTGTACAAAGCAAGAAGTACAAGCATGTGGTGGCAGTTCAGTGCAGGGCAGAACAGGGTCGCCTGACACTGCATAGTTTCAGTTGTAGTGGTCACAATTGTGGCCGGTCTGACCCCCCTCACTTGCCATTGAGAGGCAAATCATATTTTGCCTCGCCCCCGAGCCGGGAAGAAAACAACCGTCAGCAATTGCAAGAGCAGAAACCCTTCAAGCTTGGCAACAGAGATGGAATGGAGCACAGATGGTTATTGGACCTATCATTTCATGCGCGACCTATGCTTCTGGATAGATTGTGACCATAGGGATATTGACTTACATGTGTCAGTTATTTACAGGGCATGATTACTTTAGGAAGTATCTGCACAGGATGGGAAAGGTTAGATCTCCTTGATACGTATGCCTGAAGGATGATAATGATGTTCATCATACATTTTTTGTGTGAGGGCATTTCACTGAGGAAAGAAGTAGGCTTGCCTCCATTATTGGTGTTGTTTGATCAGATACCGATGTTGAGGCAATGCTCCAAACCGAGAATGAGTGTAATACAGTTTTTATTTATGTTGTCATTTGCGATTATCATCTGAGTATTATACGAAAAGGTGACAATGGTCATGTAGCTCAGACAACTGATGTGTGTGGTATTTGACAACGCGGCGCTGCAGTCTCTTATTAAGTTTACTATGCCGAGGCACAATTCACATTCTCTTCAGTTCTTCTCCCCCCCTCCCCACTTCTCTCACACTAATTTAGGAACCTGTTAACCTCTTAACACAATGATTAAATCTTTAAATTCAATCAATATTGATGGTATAGATATTCTTTTCAATTCTCATGACAACTTTAGCAGTCATGAATTGAGGTGTATTGTTAATTACGTACATTTCCTGTACTATCTTTTGTTGCTCATATTTTCATTCTATTGTTTATTCTTAGTATGTTGTTACTATTGTTTTAGATTATCGTTAAGTAGTAGGCATTATTTTTTAAGTACCGGATTGTTGCTAATCTGTTTAAATATTGTTTGGTGATGGCATGAAGGCCATTGAACTTTTGTATTTATCTGACTGCACTACTTTTTTTATAAATATTAATACTTTATTTGGGTTTAAGCCCATTTTGTAGTATTTAAAATTAAATAAATAAGTATTCATATATCTACAAGATGAAAATCAACATATCAGACTATTTTACAGCTATCTACAAAATCTTATTTTAATTGCTTTTGAAACATAACATGATACTTAATGCTTCAAAATAAATGTTTATTTATATATTAATCATCAATGAAAACTCCTTTGCTCAAAAGATCTTCAGCTCCACCAGATCTGGAAAAGGTAGAAGAACTGAAACTTTAGGCATAATCCTAGACCAAAATCTAACTTGACCATCTAAGCTTGAAACTCATATCTGCTCTTTTTGCTTTTAAAAAGATTAAAGCTACTTTCACAACATCTGCTATAAAAATAGCATACCACTTACTATTTGAGACCCATCTTCAGTACAGAGAAATCTTTTAAGGGAGTTCCTCAACAGGCAACCTTAAAAGAATATTGGAAGGTCCTTCAAAAGTGAGCTGTAGGAAGAATTATGGCTAGCCTCTCTTTCCGTGACAGCTGCAGAAATGTCTTCAAGGAACTCAAAATTCTAATTGTTACTTCAATTTATATCACCGAAGTCATCATTTATGCTACAAGTCTGAATTTATTTAGGAAGAGAGGTGTACGCTGACCAAACAAGAAAGGTTCAAGCTTATTACCTACCTGCTCACAGACTCTTCACCAAGCTGGAGTCAAACTTCTGAATCATTCGCTTTAGCCAAACTTCTGAACCTGCATCCTGAATCTATCAGGACCGGCGAATCCTCAAGCCTGAAAAAAAGATTGCACAACTGGTTGGTGAAGAAGTCTGCCTTGACAAGTTCTTCAGCAATCTTGACTCCTAACCTATTCATGTTTTTTCCTTGACTGTCATTATGCAATAAATGAATTTGTTTTATTGATTTCAGTTTTTTGACAACTATTCTGTTTTTGATGATCATGAATAAAGATTTCTGTATTCTATTTTGTATTCAATATTTTAAACATTTTCTGTACGGATATTGATTTCGGTAGTAAAATATTGACTAGTGATGGAATAATAATATTGTATTAACTTTTTAAAATATTTGACTTATAGTTCTACTAAGTAGCACACAACATTATTTGCACAGCACTAAAACATAATATGTAAAATAAAACACAAATAAATAACTTAAAACATACATTTAATCAGTCAGAAATACAAGAAAATTTGTTTAAAATCTAAAAATGCTTTACTTAGTCTTAAGTGCCAAGTCCCACTTTTTATGACTATACTCATTGTAAGAGAAAAGTTAAAGTCAGGAACTAAACATGTTCATATGATCTAATATATGTTTTTGCTAAAAGATAGAAAGATTAATTCTTAAATCAGTATGGAAAGATAGGCATAACTTTTAGAATTTCAATAATCAGTTATACAGTAGAACCTCGATACCACAAATCTGAAGGGGATTGAAAAACATTTGTGTTATTAAGGTATTCTTAATAGCGAGGTTCGTGATAGTGAGGTTAAAACTGGCAAAATTCGTAGTATTGAGGTTCTTTTTCATATACTACTGTACTGTTGAACAAATAGTTTATAGTAATTTTAACTAAGTCACTATGTACTATAGTATCTACATTGATCACATTCCTCTTAAATTCAACCCTTGAAGCAGTACACTTATTTTTCTTTTTACGATGAGAAACGCTAACCACATTGTCGATCGCTCTGAACGCTACTGATCAAACAATAGAATCATATTAAAGTGCAAAAAATCTGTTCTAATTAATGCTACCTGCAATTCCAGAAGTCACGACAAACCAAAATTAAGTTCTCCTGTTTTGACAAGAATGAATTGGAAATATAAATTCGTCTTACTGAGGTTTTACTGGGGGAATTAGTTTTATTAAGTTTAAATCCGTGGTGAAGAGGTGTTTGGCTCTTGATATTTGTGCTATAAGGATTTCTCGTTGTTTTGAAAATCAAGCAAAATTCTTATTATTGAGATAGTTGGTCCTTAAAATTTGTGTTATAAAAGTACTTTTAACATAGAGTGTTATGAGAGGTTCAAGGGTATTTTAAAAAAATTTGTGCTATTGAGAATTTCGTGCTATTAAGGTACGTGATATCAAGGTTCCACTGTATTAACTTGATCTCAATTCATTATTAGCATTGTATTATTTCTCAAACTTGTCATTTACTGTACATTACTGAAATTGCTGATAAATAAACATATTTCATTATTTGACTAGTAATTGTAGGAATTATTTAGTGAATACCCCATTTAGAAGTTTGAATATGAATTAAATATAAATGATAGTTATAATTAAAGTGTAATTCAGATATATTTATTAAAGATATAAAGTTAATCCAGTGACAAAAAAATAATAAACATTCCTGTATTAGTGATAAGTTTTGGATTGATACATTAATAAAATTTGTTGACGTTTTGTTGTATGTGTTATTTATTTATAGAGTCAAATGCCTGTCAATAACGTTATAGAAAAGATGTAATAAATTATTTTATTTAATTACAGTGTTTTAATTTCATCGCAGACTGTACAATTATATTTTAGTAATTTATAAAATTGTTATATTATATTGTCTTAATTTTGAGCAACAATCTAATTTATTAATAGATTATGCAGGAAAGATGTTTTAATCATTTACTAGTGTTGATAGTAGTGTATATACACAATTTATATTCACTGATAGAGCTTGTTGCAGACTTGCCTGACTCATCAGATAAATCTGACACATGATGAGTCTTGATATTACGGAACATTATCTCAGTCCCACAATATGAGATCACTTCCATTAGTCTGTTTAAAAGTAAAATAATTATGGGCTCTAAATGCTTTAAAATACATATCAATGTTACAAACAGCTGTGTATTTTTCTCTTATACCTTGGATTATATTATTTATCTTGCCACTGAAGATATTTCCTTACGAGCCTAATGAAGCATTGTTGGGTTTATTGAAAAAATATCAAAACCATATCAGTCTATTTGATGACTTTGAAAAATTAGGTAAATCAGCTACTTTGGCCACCTTTTAAAACTTGAAATATTTTGCATTTTGAAAGATACAAGATATGGAACATGTACTTAATGTTTAAACATGTCAATCAGGCACAAGGCTTAAGCTGTATATTGTGGTTTCTTAAATAATAATAAATCCCATAAGTACAATAAGCAAAATTTTAGATGTCGTGCCCCTAAAAAATTTCAAGAATGCATAAAAAACACAAAGAATAATTTGTTGTATGTTGATAAATTCACTCAGAACAAGCTTTTACACATACATTATTTTTTAGTTTGTTCCCTTCACAACTGTTAAATGATGGGAACTTACTGTAATCTATCAACTAACATGGGAAATGGCTTATCCTTGAAAAATTATCAGATGATATACCTTATAATTGTTTGGTTGTAGAAAACCTGTATTTTTTATTGCCATTAGGAAGTATCCCTATCAGGTATGAGTTCTCATGCGTTTTGTTGTGTCTTACTTAGTCTTTGTTATCTATTGATAAAAAAACTAAAGCATAATTTTTACAAATAAACCACTAAACAACTGACTAAATTTACTCACCTCATTATTTTACTTTAGCATAAGGAAATAAGTAATTAGTACTTATTATTTATTATAACTTTTCTTCTTTAATTTGGAGTATTTGAAAAATAAAATTGAAAAAGAATTACATTTTCAATCCCTTAAAAAAATCAACAAACATAACAAAATATAGCTTACTTCGTCAGTGTTCATCAAACAAACCATTGGTCACTGCTGCTCATGACAGTGGAAAGGGCTTGGCTCTGTGCAGCCAACCTGCGCCCCATATACGTACAGTAGTATTGACCCACCCGCCCACCCCTACATGTAAAGTGGTATTGACTCACCCGCCCTCCCATACACGTACAGTGGTACTGACTCACCCGCCCACCCATACACGTACAGTGGTATTGACTCACCCGCCCTCCCATACACGTACAGTGGTACTGACCCACCCGCCCACCCATACACGTACAGTGATACTGACCCACCCGCCCACCCATACACGTACAGTGGTATTGACTCACCCGCCCCCCCATACACGTACAGTGGTACTGACCCACCATAAGAAATTAATTAATTAAATTACTTTTAAACCTATTTATTGATTTGTTGTTTTTAAATTCATCTGGACTTAGACTTGTATTACAGTGTATTAGACTTGTAATACACATTGTGAGATAATCTAAGTATTGATTTACTTTGACTAATTATCAACAGATCAAATCCAAAACTTGAAAGAAGGATTTTGGAGAAAAATAGTTCTATTTAACCCCCCGTCTCTCACTCAGTCATGTTTTGAAACATTGGTTTACAAAAAATATTTTCCCTTAGTTCTTGGGGTGGTGGTGTCCGTTGATTTTGATTTTTCCAAAGTTTGTAGTATAGTAAGTTTCAAGAGGAAAATAATAATCTCCAAAAAATATGATGCTCACTCAATATCTTTTTTCAAACATTAAGGGGCTTACAAAATATTTGCCCTTTTCAATTTTCTGGCAACAGAGTAATATATTTTAATTTTTTCCTAAGTCTGAAAGGATATTCGTATTCAGGAGAAAAATACCTTTACTCCTAGGTGACAGCTATATTTTCTCTAAACTGGGGCTTTTTTTTTGGAGCTTTTTCAAACTAGAAAAAAATCTAAATTTTAAACTCTTGCAACATCCAACTAGAAACTTACATAACATTGCTATTAGTAGTAAAGAAGTTTGTTTTAGTCAGAAACGTAACTAGCACATGTAATCAGGAAAATAAACCAGTTAAAATCACCCTATTTAATATTGGCCAAGTCACATGGGCCAGTATTAAATAGAGTGATTATAACTGATTTATTTTCCTGATGTTTGATGTTGTCCTGATGGATTGACAGTAGATCAGTCTTGTGATTGTGGAGAGTCTATCCAAACAATGGATCATATAGTTTTAGAGTGCCCCTTGCGCTGTTTTACAGAGGGATTAGCTAGCATAAATAGAATCAGTGATTCAGGACTTTAATGGCTTGACGGATTGGATTTAGCTCTGTGACTGGACTGGATACATGTTTACTTCCATTAATATCTAGTGACTTTTGGAGTTTCTCCATGTTAAACACAGCTTTTAAAAAACGTAGCTGACAATAAACCCTAAGCTATATACAGGGTGTCCCGGAACTCTCTGAAACTGTTCATAAAAATTGTTCCTTTGGTCAAGGCAAATATTTCACAATATAAACATGGGTCTACAGTGACTAGTTTAGTGTCTATCTGTCTGAATATGTTTTTTACAAATTATTTTATAACCCAAGAACTATTTAAGATAGAAACTTCAAATTTATTGTACATGTGTAGCTTAATAGTTAAAACAAGGGAGTAAAATATCATTGCTGTAACTAAATTCATTTTAAAATAGAGGCATTTTAAATTCTTTTAAATTTCATGAAAACCGTTATAGCAATAAAAAAGTTAAAAGTAAAGTAAAAACTGCACAATTAAGAAACAAATCAAACAACACCTTATTTACTGAAATTGAATAATAATTAACCCAGGTGTGGCAATTTTTGTGAATCCATGTAATTTCCATAATACAATAATACATACCTAAAACATAGTTTAACAGCAAATATCAGGCACTGCGCATCATTAATCAGCTGTTTTATACCCATTTCATGTCAACAGTGAGTCAGCTGTTTACTATTAAAAAATTATTTATAAAATAGAATGGCAAATATTTGAAAAAACAAATTTATATATAAACTTGTTGCTAAAAATGACGGCCAGCAACAAGATTGCATAGTCTCCAAGATTATACTACAGATCGATGAACTTGTTCAAAAATATTTACATTCTCCTGAATTCTTGCTGCAGCTTCTACAATTCTGCCAACCAAGTCAATTTAACTTTCCACTGGTGTGCTGTGTACCAGTTCTTTCAAATGCCCCCATAGAATAAAGTCTAATGGTTTGAGGTTAAGGTATCTAGCAGGCCAATGTACAGATTCACCACGTCCCATCCACCTCTGCTCAAATGTAACATTTACCATACCTCTGCTCTTGACGCCCATACCAAAATGAGCTGGAGGTCCATCATATTGAAACCCCATATCATGTCTGATAAGAAGTAACACATCTGCTATTAATTAATGGAAAATGTCTTTGGGAAAAACAAGGTGCATAGGGGTGTGAAATCTGTTAGGTAAAATGTTGGGTCCCATTAAAATATATTCAAGCTTGTTTTGGATTCCCATCAGCCACGTCATAAGTTCCAAATTTCACATGCAGTTCATAGTTTCCTCAATAGTATCGTTATCGATATTTTAAATTAATATTCTTAGCTGTTTTGCTAAAAAAATAATACTACTGTATTAAAACAAATTGTTGGCACCTAACAGTTATTGCTTACTTTTCTTTCTATCAACAATGCGTTACAAATAAACAGCTGATTCATAGTTCAAATCAAATAGATCATTATTGTGGACTCATTCTTAACATGAAGTAGATATAAAACAGCTGATTAATGGTGCGTAGTGCCTCATATTTGCTGTTAGACTATGTTTTAGGTATGTATTGTTGTATTATGGAAATTACATGGATTTATAACAATTATCACACCTTGGTTATTTACTATCCAATTTCAGTAAATAAGGGGTTGTTTGATTTGTCTCTTAATTGTGCATTTTTTACTTAACTTTGAACTTTTTTATAGCTATAACGGTTTTCATGAAATTTGATATTAAAGAATTTAAAATGCTGCCATTTTGAAATTAATTCATTTACAGCAATGATATTTTACACTCTTGTTTTAACTACAGTAAAAGCCCGAGTTATCTGAAACATGATCTAGTGAGAAAAGGAATAATCAACATTAATTGTAAAAACACTTTGTTAAAACAATTGACATTATATCTGTCAATTATTGTGTTCTAAAACAACTACAAAAATAAATTAATTAATACAGTAACCAGGTAGAGTTTAAAAAAAAAATATACATGAATTGTGCACTTTTACAGTAGTGTAGGTCTATTGATTTAGGATGTCAGCCAAACAAACAAGAGTAATTGTAACCATTGAAACAAAATAAAATACTTTTTAAAATGATTTAAAAAATTATAGTGTACTGTATTGTAATGCTCTACATATTTTTAATACTTATTCAATCTGGGTACACATTTACTGTTCACAATTACTAAAATAATGTAAAGTCTGATTATCAGAAATTTCCATTATCGGAAATGGGTCCAGCCCCTATTGTTTCTGAAAATCGGGGTTCTACTGTATTAAGTTACACTGTACACTAACCCAAGTTTCTATCTTGAATAGTTCTTGAGTTATAAAATAATTTGTAAAAAACATATTCAGACAGACGTAAAATAGTCACTGTAGACCCAAGTTTATATTGTGAAATATTTTTGCCTTGACCTAAGGAAAATTTTTTGATGAAAAGTTCCAGAGAGTTCCGGGACACCCTGTATATATTGGCCCAGTCATAATATTTCCAGATAAAATCTACATGATACTAGATGGAAAATCTGTGAGCTATCATGCAAACGATATAAGTGGGGATCATATATGACTTTTAATAAAAATATGAACATTAAGGTATTTTTCATATTTTTGCTTATTTTTGTGATGTTGCTCTTAATAAAATTTTTGTTTCAGGGCCCTTTTTGGTAACTACAATTTTTTTACTGTATCTTTTGTTCCGTCATTCTTATCAAGCTTGGTTGCCATCATGGTAGAGAAGCCTTCAAGGAGGAGTCTCCTCAGTCTTTATGTTACAAATGTGGTAAGTTCTGAAGGCAAAAAATGTAAACAAATCTTCATTTAAAATGTTAACTTGTGACATCACCAATAAATTAAATCATTCAATTATATCATAATTGTAAAATAAAATCAATATTAGAGCTGATGTCCAATGCTATCCTGAACAGACAAAAATGTCCAGGGAGGTGTATACAGTAATGCTATTATGTCTCATAAGGTCTTGATGTTCTTAAAATCTACATGTTAGGTAATACTACTTGGATAATTACTGCCATTACTACATTTAGATATGATAATTTAATCATTAAAAGTTTATCTATGTGAATAAAAAACAGAGTTTGCATGCTCATTGCTGAGAATAATTTTAATTTAGCACATCTGAACGTTTTGATGACGTCATTTATTTAGTTTTGTCTTAACTAACTTATTATCAGTTGTTATGGTAATTTAACATTAGATTGTTGACAGTTAATTAAAATAAAAATTTGTAAGATATATTATTATCTCTCTGAAATGAATCTCATGAAATTTCTCTCATGATTTGGATCGCCAGCTATCATATCTAGAGCTGAAGGTGAAATTTGTTGTCGTAGTTTATTTGAAGAATGGCTTTGTGCAGTTGTTTAAATTAATAGCAATTAACTGTTTCATCATGGTACATATTGCTAGAAAGGAAGTTCAAAAAAAGGATATCTTGTTGAGTTCTGGTGCCAGAAGTGTATAACTGTGAAGTTTTGGCCTGTTAAAGTGTTGAAAATGTCAGTAATAAAGCCTATTTTAACCCTTACGATCCCGAGGTTCGTATATACGAATCTGAAAAGTATCTGCAAGAAATCCCGGCGTTCGTATATACGGACCTGAAGGGTATCTGCAAGAAATCCCGACGTCCGTATATACAAACCTTCGCAAAAAATTTTTTTTCTAATATTAAATTATGATAAAATTACACATGTTTTATACTAAGCTGACCGTAAAAAATCATAGTTTATGTATAAATTATTTCTGAACTTTATATAGCACGTTGAATTATTTTATAACCTATAATCAACTGAGCATTGCAATTCGCGTCGATCTCTATGGCGGTCAGCTGACAGCTTGACAACTATTATTGTCTATTTTATTTTTTGTGATGAAGTGATGAAATTTTATGAAGTTGTTAAATAAACAATGGGCTTCAAGGTGATACAATCACATTTGTCATGTCTAATTTGTTACTACTTCCTTCATGGACAAAAAGTGAAAAGTTTTCGGCAAAAAACTTTTTTTTGGAAAGTACTTTTTTTTACAAAAAAATTTGTTATTTGAATACTTATTTTATATTTATGTAGTTTTGTAGTACACTTTATTTGGAATAAAGTGGTAAAAGAATCATGAGGTTTTATTAAAAAACAAGCGAAAAATTAATTATTTAGTAAAATACTGCGAAATTGGCAAAATAGACCCGGGATTTTTGGCAGATACCACAATAAAAATGCTAGGATTTTTGGCAGATATTTAAAAAAAAAAATACCCGGGATTCAAAGGGTTAACATCACAGCATTTATAAGCTAGTTGTGAAAGGAACATAGCTTCAGTAACAATATTGTAACAACATAGCCTACAGATTGACGTACATTTAAAACATGTTTGGGTTTTTAACCCCCTCTGTACAGCAAAGGACAAAATTAAAATAACAACCTTTTTTAAAATTTGTAACTAAAATTAGTATCGTTCTTCAAAATGCATAGTTGGTGACCAACAAATTAGATGAGATTCAACTTTTTTGTGAAGAATTATAAACAAATGTTCTTCTTTGTACCAAAATAGCTTGTTATTACATGCCAAACATTGTCCTATATCACTTATCAAACTTCAAATGATCACATTCATTCTCTCGACAACCCTATAAAGAAGGTGGAGTTGCCATTTTTGCAAGGTAACATCTGATGTGCAGGTCGCTGCAGATTGACAGCCATAGAAAAGCATTTTGGCTGGTGTTAAAATCTATTCAAACAAGTCAAAGTCATTCATAATTAGCATATATAGGAGGAAATTAAGATTTTTTTAACAAATAATAAGGTTAACACACCTTTTGTTGTCTTCAGCTACAAAATCCTATTTATTGGATAACCGGTTTCAGAGTAAAAACTACATGTTCACATCCATTGTATGTTGTCAAAAGTCACATTAAAAACATTCAATGTTTTTATATATATATTTATAATTATATATATATATAATATAATTATATATATAATTATATATATATATATATATAATATATATATATATATATATATATATATATATAAATTATATAACAATATAATTATAAAAAAAATTATAAAAAGATTTTTTTAAAAATTTGAATTATACTGACAGACGTAACCAACAAACACCACTGTTTCATGGTATTGGGCGAATTCATCATAATTCTCACAACACTAACAGCTGTTCTACTGAACATTTTATTGATTTACTAAGGTCATTTGCCCTTAAGTTATCGATCTCTTCGCCAACAAGGGTTACAACCTTGACACAAACAACAATTGAAATTGTCATAACCAATATTCCTGATGTTTTCGTATCTGTGGTCAACACCATATGACCACTATGGCCATGAGGCCATTGTTAGTTTAAAAGGGAGCCTAAAATTACCAATAAAGTGAGAGACACTGGGCCAGGTAATATAGTACTTTTAAATGCTTCTCTCGCCAAAGAGGAGTGGTTGTTCTTAAATTCTAATTTGTCTGGAATAAGTTCAATACGTTTAGTAATTGTTTGTCTTTTGATATTGACAGCTTGTTGTCCCATGAAGATAATAAAAATTGGTAATGAAAAAAAATAAAAAATCGATCACAAAAGGGTTCCTGGTCTCAAGGGTTCGACTAAAATTTCTCTCAGAAATTTACAAAACAACGAACAATCAACATTTCAAATTAGTTTTTCAACATGTATAGAAATGTAATTCAAGCAGACATAGAGTACAATGTGTCAAACAGTTCTCTAAAACAGCTTGGGATATAATATAAAATAAGAGCAAACAGCAAAAAGAAATAAAGCTAGTGAAAAAGAAATAAATTGGTGACACGTTGGTTAGTGATACTTCAATTCTGGCTGATGAATTTAATAATTTCTTTGCTGCTGCCATAGACAATGAGGCTCAATGGCTGTACACATGACATCAAGAAGGCCAAGTCCAGTACCATCAAAGGCACTGAGTCTTGGTTTTGAGGAAGAATTGTTTAAAATTATCAAAGAGCTCTCAGCAAAAACATCATCAAAAACATGACAAATTTCATTTCATTGGCCATAATAAAGAAATGTTCCAAGGATATCTCAAGGCCACTAAATTAATTTGTCTTTTCAAACTGGAGTTTTCCCTCTCCTAAAAACTGCTAAAGTAACCTCAATTCATAAAAGAGATCCTTTTTTTCACTCAATAAATCTTGGCCCGTCTCAATTTTGCCAATATTTAACAAAATATTTAAAAACCTTCCTAACAATAATGTTACATTTTTTAAATAAGCACAACTAGTTCTATGAGTACCAATTTTTATTTAGAGAAGGCAAATCAACTATAGAGACAGTTGTGAGACTAATCTATATGGTTGTTGAGGGATTAGAATATTGTTAATCCACCCTTGGTGTTTTCCTTGACTTTATCGAAAGCTTTTGACTGTGTTGATCATAAGGTACTGCCAACTAGATTGAAATCCATGATGTAAGAGCCTTGCTCCTTGACTGCCTTGGTTCATACATCAGCCAAAGAACTCATTTAATTTAAATGGAATATTATTCTTCTAAATTAATCAACCTGTGCTATGGCGTCCCTTGTGGATAGATATTATCTAACTTAGGCTAAAAGACAAGTTTGTGTGAACTTTATTAAGACAGCACCAAACAGTTGTAAAGCTGCCTGGGATGTTATTCGACAAGAGCATTCGCCTAGTCGTTCACAAGAAATAACACTTGACCCCGAACAACTTAATAGATTCTTTCTTGACTCAGTAAAGAATCTCTCACATAGCGTTCCTAACTCTAATACCTCTTTTTATGATCTCCTAAGTGAAAGACCAATACCTGCTGATACATTTAATTGGTAATCCATTGGTTCGGAGTAAGTAGCTAGTGCCATTTCAAAACTATCCAATTCTAAAAGTATCGATGAATATTTCTTATCAAACTATATGGTTAGAAAAACAGTTGATGTTATTAAACAGCCTCTTGTATACTATCTAAATGTCTAGAAGCAGGGAATTTTTCAGACTTACTTAAAGTGTCTAAGATAATTCCAAATTATAAAAGGGGAGATAAACATCTACCCCAGAACTACTTATTCTCTAGAGTTTTTGAAACTCAGACTCTCTTGTTATTTTGAACATTCAAATCTAATATCTGAATCTCATTTTTGTTAGGGGTGGTCAACAACAACTGCTGTCATGGAAATAGTGAATCACTCTCTCAACGTGCTAGATAACAAAGAATGCTTAGCTTTATCACTAATGGATCTCAGCAAAGCGTTTGATTGCATCCCTTTTAACATTATTTTAGAGAAACTCAAATTTTACTGGGTATCGGAACATGCAAGCCAGCTTATTTGAAAGCAATATGTCACAATTAAAGGGTTAAATTCATCAGTGCCAAACGTTACAAGAGGCTGCCGCAGGGGTCTGTTCTTGGTCCTTTTTTCTTTACAATAATGACTAATGACCTGCCAAAAAATGTAAAAGTGGGATCTGTTGTATACGCAGATGACACATATCTTTTTACCAGTAATCTAAACTTAATTAACCTACAACAGTCCATTGATTCAGCAGAACTTAATGCGTTGAATTGGTTTTCCTCAAATAAATTAATTTGTAATCAAGAAAAACTCAAAAAATGGTAATCAGTTTATCTCCTCATGGTCAAGATTTTCAATCATTAAAACTACTTGGCATACATATAGACTCGAAATTGAATTGGACTTCTCATGTCAACAGTCTGTGTTGTAAAACCTCCCGAGTGAGCTATCTTCTATGGAAATTAAGTGATATACTTTCTGTTGAGTACTTAAGAATAGCTTATTTCAGTCTCATATATCATATGGCCTAATCTTTTGGGGTCATTCATCAGCAGTAAGAGATATTTTGTGCTGATAAAAAGCCATAAGAATGATTTGTGGGGCTGGCTTCTTTGATCACTGCAGACCATTATTTGTACACTCTAAAATTTTAACTGTTATAAATTTATACTTATTTCATATATTAGTTTACACAAAAACACATCTAGACAATTATTTACAACCAGAGAAGAAATCCACTGCCACAATACAAGAAATAAAACTAAGCTAAATATTCCTCAACACAGGCTGACAAAAATTGGATTATCACATAGAGCTAATTGTATTAAATTATTTAATAAGCTGAATGAGTCTGCCAGAACTGTGTCAATTGTTATTTTTAGGAATAAACTGTTCAATGGCTGTTAGTTAATCCTTTCTACATTATACAAGAACTCCTTAATTGTGACATTGACTTAGTTTTTTGATTCAATGTTGATTATTTTTAATTATTACTACTAATTAGTAGTCCACATTGCTCCGAGTGATGAGTCAGACTCGGAGCAGTGTGGACGATCGGCATTATCAGTGGTGTATTGATTATTGACAGCTGCCGTGTTAGTTCGTGCATGTGCATGTTTTGAATGCTTTTATACGTTGTAATTAATTTATGGTTTAATACCATGAGTGTATTTTTCAGTATTTAATATTTTAATTATTAATTATTTATTATTTATTTTTTATTTTTATTTATTTATTCATAAGACGCCGATCGTCAAGATATGGGCGAATATGGATTTCGAATGAGTGTAGATGAGCGAATGTAGTCATTGTTACAAACTAAGGCCGACTATTCCTTAGAAAGTGTCATTAATTAATAGCCCAATGACAAATGAACAGCCGGTGGTTATCATATGATCCTTCTCAAAATGTGTTATGACTCTGATTGGGATCGAACTGAGAACCTTTAGCTTATGAAGCTGGGATTGAACCAACTACGCTACCGACCAATTATTGTCTTATTCAAACCAGCATAGATTTTTTCCCATATTTTTCCCAATTTTTCCAATTAAAAATAATAATCTCCGATTCTTGTGGTCGTTGTGTTAAGTCACTGAAATCAGTTAAGACTAAAGTGCAGTGGTTCGATTGTTAGAGTTTCTTTCATCCAAAGTGTGTGGATCTGTCAAAGGAGGACATACGCTTTATGGAAGAAAATGAGCAGATCTGGAGGTGTGACTCGTGCGCGCAGGTGCGTAGGAGAAGCATGCGGCTCGAAACCAAGTCTGATGTTACGTATGATGATATAATAACTCTGTTTAATGAGCTGAGATCTGATTTCAAGCTTGTGGAGGACAGTCTTAAGAAATCATTAAGTGTATGTCAAGATGAACTGGCTGAAACCAGGGCGATCATCGGCAGGCAAACAGAGGAAATTTCTTCTTGCATGGCTAAGGTCCAAGAAGATGGCTGAAAATGCGTCGATGAGCAGACGAATAGTGGTGTTGGAGACACGGATTGATGATTCCTAGCAGTATTCCCGCCGCAACCTGTGGAAATCCACGGTGTTCCCATGGAGAAGGGTGAGAACGTTGTCTCGGTCATCAAGGCTGTGGGATGAGTGCTAGCACACCTTGTAGATGACAAAATGATTGACGCTTGTCATCGCCTTCGCACCAGAACAGAGGGAAAACCACCAGCTATTGTTGTCAAGATGGTGAGGAGGATCGACGCCGATGAACTGGTCCGGAAAAGAAGAGTGAAGAGGAATCTGTCCACTCACGATATGGGGTTGACGTCAAGACCAGCTGAGCCGGTGTACGTCAACAAGAGCCTAGCCGCGGCGAGGCGAAGACTTTTGGGGGCAGTCAGACAGGTGAAGAAGGATAAACATTTCACCTATCTGTGGATCAGGAACGGGAAAATTCTGATGCCGAAAAATGCTGGTGACCGTGTTGTGGTCTTGACTAAGATGGAGGACCTTAAACGTTTGTAAGTTGGGATAGTAGAAATTGTCGTTATTTTTTTTCAATATTTGTTTTTATTTTTGTTATTATTTTATATATTTCTTATTAGATGGGTTATTTATTTTATTAATTTAATCTATAATCCAGTTAGTTGAGTCACAAAACTTTCTTTGTGGTCTTCTTTACTTTGTTGCTATATAAAAAAAAAATGGTTAATTTTGTGTTCCTTTATAACAATCTTAAATGCAACATTAAATCACTATCTTATTTAATAGTAGTTTGCTCAACTTCCATATTAATAAATTATACTATTCCATTGCCATTAATTAATGTTTTATATTTCCTTAATTAAGTACAGCATTTTCTTTTAATGTAGAATAACATTTTTGGATATGATGTAACATTTTTACTTATTTATATCTTAAATAAAAATTGTTTTATATATTATTTGTTACTTTCTCTTTAAATACTTGAAGTCTATTGGGCAAATTTTTGAAATGTTTCAATTTCTTAAATCCAATCATTAATTAAATTGTTTATGTTAAAGTATACCTTTTCTAAAGATTTTACATTCATTTATTTCTATGGTATTATTAAGATTAATACCATCAATCAATTATTATTATCAGATTGCATTTCTATATTTTGTCTAGTGTAATAAGTTGTGTTTGTGATATCTGTATAGCTTGTATGGAATATTTTTGGTAATTTCAATTTCAGTTAAACGTGTTCGTACCATGTGAGCAATATCTTGATTATTTTTAGTATCGACTTAATTGCATGATTATTTAGATACCTGCTGAGTTATTTAAAGCACTAATTTCAATTATTTTCTTTTTAACTTTTTCTATAACAATTAATGTGTGTGTATATTCATTCTTTATTCTTCCTTATATGAATAAAGACTATGAGACTAATTTACTTAATCAATATTCTTTAAATCAAGATAATTGTTCATATATATCTTATCAATCAAAATATTCTAAGACAAAACTTTAATGTTTTTCTAAGTGAGATTAAAATTTTAGTTTCTATCCAGATATTGTTATACTGACTGAAATTTGAATTACTAATGATTAACACAGTCATTATAGTCTAGAAGGTTACAATTCTTTCTTTCATTGCAATGATAGTTATTGGCCAGTTGGTGTTGCAGTATTTGCAAGAGATTCTTATCAGAGTTCCATTGTAAATAGTTTCACTGAAGTAGGGTCAGCTGACTGCCTCCACCTCACCTGTCGCACCGATAGCGTGGACTTCGACCTCCTCGCTGTGTACAGGCTGCACAGGGTCTCTATGGCACAATACCTTATTGATTTAAATTCAATATTGACCAACATAAATGGCAAAAACATAATATAATAATAATAATCTTTATTTTCCAAAAAACACAACATTACAAATTTACAAACAATACAATAAATATAATATCTAATACTAAGATTTTTGTGATATAACATATGACTTGTGCTGAGGCTGACCAACAAATATGCAGTATTGAACAGAATTACATTCACTGATTATTACAAAAATACTAGATAAAAAGTTAAGTAAGAATAAAGTGTGTTTTACTTGAACAATATAAAGGTTGTGTTTTTGGAAAATGAAACCTCCAAGGCAAGGCCTGTTTGGAGGAAATAGTATAAAATAATTATTCAATTTGTTGCAGTCTATGTAATACGAGGATTTAAATATATAGTAATGTAAGGCTTTATTATATAATTTACGGCTTTTAATGAAATTTACTACAACTCCCATTAAAAAATATACATTAATTTTATCCAAGAATATTTATTAAAAAAAGAAAAAGGAAAAAAACACTTTATTGTAGGCCACATTCAATAATATGATTTTATGTTATAAATATAATATAAATACCTAATGTTCTTATAATAAAACACATGTAAACAAAAACATAAAAATATATTTACATCTCAACTCATATAAATTCTTGCTCACAAACATAAAGAAAACCTCAAAGGTATATAATATTTGAACATATAATGACCTCTGTTGTACACTCATACACACACATAAATATACACACATACCTATATATATATATATATATATATATATATATATATATATACATATAAAAATATACATGCATAAGCATATGCAATAGAAAAAAAAAAATTACCTTTGAATTTCGAATAGTAATCTATTTACGTTCTGCACTGTAAGTAACCAATCCCTTAACTTTCTAAGAAATGTTTGCGAAGTATCAACATTTTATAAATCGTTAAATGATCTATTGAATGTCATAGGGGCCAGAAATTTATATGTTTTAGTACAAAATGTTTTCCTTGGTCGAGGCACTATTACATTGTCAGAGTTTCTTAGTTTCATTTTATAAGCATTTATGACATAACTATTTCTACTCCTGTTAAAAAAAACTTTCATGACTTTGTATATATACATACATATTGCGCAGTGGTAATATTTTCAAAAATTTAAATATTGGCCATAATGAATCATATTTGTTTGCTTTATTTATTATTTTTACAAAATATTTCTGTATGGACATAAGTGGTTTTAGATTGTTTATATATGTTCCACCCCAGCACTCTATTCCGTAATTTATTCTACTATAGAATAAAGAAAAATAAAGAGTTCTCATTAGGTCATTTTTGCAAATTTTTCTTAAAAAGTAAAAAAATCCTTAAAATATTAGTTAGTTTCTTCTTAACGGATGAAATACGCATTTCCCAATTTAATTCTGAATCAAGTATCACACCTAAATATCTAATGTGTTCCTTTTGTTCTATTTCAGAACAATAATCACTACATGTTCTACCATTACACAGGCAGCTAACACATTTTTACACAATTTTATCAGGAAAAGTTAATTTTTCTCGGAAACTTAAGTTTATATAATTGGTTTTACTTACACTAAGAACTAAGTTATTATGGTTAAACCACCATCACAAAGCTTCCAAGTCAGTATTAATTTTTATTATAATTTCGGCTAGACTATCATCAATATAAGTTAGAGCTGTATCATCAGCGAAAGACATCACTTGTCCATAGAATTTCCCTTTGCATAAGTAGTTAATGTAAATCAAAAACAATTTAGCCCCTAACACTGATCCTTGTGGTACTCCATATTTTATCGCACCAAATTGACTCAAAACTCCATTAATTTTAACACATTGCATTCTATTCGATAAATAACTTTGAAACCAATCGTAACCCACACGCCTTATACCACAACTTGAAAGTTTCTTCAGAAAATTGTATGATTAACTGTTTCAAATGCTTTTGTGATATCCAAAAATAACCCGCTAACACGTTTACCATCATTTATACCACTAGACACTCAATCAAAGCTCTCTCTGTATTTAATCCTTTGCGAAATCCAAATTGGTTATCACTGAACAATTTTATTTTATCGAGAAATTTTACCAGTCTTACTTTCATTAATTTTTCAAATATTTTAGAAAAGGATGACAGCAAAGCTATTGGTCTATAATTGCTGCAATCTGTTTTTTCATTTTTCTTATGAATTGGAATTACAAGTGCTTCTTTCATTTTATTTTTGAAAATACCTGATTGAAAACTAAAATTGACAATATACAACAAAACAGGTAAAAACCTATTATACGTTTTCTTGATAAGTGTAGAGCTAATAGCATCAAGCCCAGGGGATTTCCCATTTTTTAAGGATTCAATCACTCTTATAAGTTCATGTTCTAAGACAGGCTCTATAAAAATAGATTCTGCTACGGAAAAGTCACTAAATTGATTTCTGATATCAAGCGATTGAAAATTAGTTGTTTTATCGTTACTCTTGCTTAATTTATCGCCCATTGATAGAAAGTAATTATTAAATTCATTGGCTACTTTACATGGATCACTTACAATTTCATCATTAATTACTAATTCAACATCTGCATTATTATTAACTGTTTTCTGACCAGTCACTTCTTTTACTAATTCAACATCTGCATTATTATTAACTATTTTCTGACCAGTCACTTCTTTTAATATTTCCCACGTGCGCTTTGGATCTTTCTTATTATTTTCAGAATTATTATTATAATAATTAGTTTAGAGTAATAATTATTTTTCAAGTCACGGATATCACTATTTAGCCTATTTCTGAAACTCTTGAAATATTTATATAAAACAGTATTGTTGGGCTGACTTCTAACTTTTTTAACAATGTATTCCTCGTTTTTATTCGTTTACAAGTATGAAAATCAATCCACGGCTTTAACTTAATTAATTATTGTTTTTTAAATTTAATTTCTTCTTTACGTCGTATAATTAAATTAATTAATATTCTATGAAAGGTGTCAAAAGAACGCAAAGCATCTGTTTGCAAACATACATCACCCCAATCTGCAGTATTCAGTAAGCTGTCAAGTTTGTTGTAGTTAGTGCTATAAGCCAAGGGTGCAGCCTTGACCTCCGCAGTATCAGCTGTTGCCCCCTCCGTGCCCCTCAGCCACACAGCTGTCATGCAGTAGTCTGTTATGTTGCTTTCTATTATTGCAGCGTCAATCAAAACTTTATTTAAATTACTTATTTTAGCAAGCACATGTTCAATGCAGCTTTTGGATCTTTCTGTTATTCGGGTAGAAGAGTTTATGAATGTCTGAAGTCCATTGTTAGCTATTAAATACCTATATTCATCAGTTAATTTATCAATTTGTAATACATTTAAATTTACATCTCCTATTACTAAAAAGTTTCTTCAAGATTTTATAGAACTTCTAGAAAGATACATTTTTAACTCATCTATAAAAAGATTATTAGAATAATCGTGTTGTTTATATACAGCTATCAGATGAAAAATACAACCTAATTCATTAAATACTAACTCCAAAACGTCTGCTGAATTGAAATGTACGGGTAACGATTTAACGTTTTTTTATAGTTTTATGACAAAATACAGCCACTCCACCAGCTCTATGTATTTCAGTTGTTTTTATGTGGAGATTGTAATTCGGAATTTGATAAAGTTCAATTTCAAACTATTTAACCCATATTTCTGAAAGAATAAAAATTTTAGGTACATTTTCCATACTTGCCATTTCTACTAAAAAGGAATACAATATATACCACGCCAGTGGTATAAATTGTAACATAATGATGGACGATAATGTTGTTAATGAATATATCACCCTCTTAGCTAGCCATGGTTATAATTGTTTAATTAATGAAACAACTAGAATAGTTGAAATGAGAGGAGGTTGCATTAATCATTGTTTTGTAAGATTTGACACTAGTTGTAAAACTTTAATAAATTATGATAGTAGAGTTCTACACATAGGTATTAGTGATCACTCTATGACTCTATATTAAAAGTCGAAATAAGACAGAAACTGAGAACAAATATGTCTGGTGAGAGTACCTCCATAAATTTATTAAAACTGGATAGACTCAATTCCAATTCAACAGATTGATTGGATTGATTTATACGCAGACGTTACACTAACAGAAAGTTTTAAAATTGTTATAAATAAGATTCATAATGCTATAGAAGTGAGTACAGAGGCACGAAGATAAATAATAAGAGAACTAAACTAACTCCTTGGATTACAGACAGCCTGTGCGCTGGAACGTTGAGAAGAAGAAAGGTGTATGCACTAATGAAATCTAGACCTCATGATTTGAGTTTAAAATGTTATTACAATAAACTGAGGAATAGACTGAAAAATCAATTAAAAGTAGCTAAGGATAATTACTATATGAACAGATTTGAGAATCATGCCGGAGACCCTCGTGGGCAGTGGAATATTGTTAACGATATCATTGGCGATAGAAGACCTAAGATTAATATTAATGAGATTAATAAAGGCCCAGATGTATTAAATGATAAAACGATGATTGCAAATAAGTTTAATAGTTTTTTATTAAATGTGCTGTATTCAATACATGATTCAATTAATAGTTCACCAGCAATTGGTATTAATTACTCCCACTATTTTTCGAACCGGCAGTACAGAGATTTAATTTTCTTTTCACATTATTGATCAATCAGAAATCCAAGATATAGTAAGAACTTGGAAAAACAATAAATCTCCTGGCCCAGATAACATAAGTTCAAATATTGTCAAAAGAATTTTGCCTCATATCATCAATATATTGGTATATCTTTTTAACAGACGCTAGAAATGGGTGAATTTCCTGGGTGTTTAAAGCTGGCTGTTATATTGCCTATATTTAAAAAGGGTGATGTTAAACAGATCAACTGTTATAGACCAATATCTCTAATTTCTGTTTTCTCTAAGATATTGGAAAAATTAATAAAAAAGAGATATTGAAATTTTTGAATAAAAACAAGTTCTTTAGTGATAATCAATTTGGATTCAGAGAGGGGTTGAGTACTGAGGATGCCTTACTAGTATTCTTCAAAAATGGTACAAGTTTTTGGACATTAGAAAAAGTTGTGCTGCTCTGTTTATTGACATAACAAAGGCATTCAATACAGTAGACCACCAAACCCTGAGAGATAAATTGATCATAGCTGGTATTAGGGGCTTGCCCCTAAACTGGTTTATGAGTTACCTTTCTGATAGGCAGCAGTTTGTAAAACTTGATTCCAACTGTAGTGATAGAGGCTATGTGAATTTTGGAGTCCCTTAAGGTTCTGTTTTGGGACCTATTTTGTTCCTCATATATGTGAATGATCTGTGTTGTATAGCCCAGTCAATAAAGGTTTTGTGTTGGAAGAAATTAGTGACAAGCAAAACTATATACCACTAGATAGTACACAAAAAGATATACTTTTTTCCAAAAGTCCCCTAAAATCCCCCCGGTGCTTTCCCCCCACCCCCCTCAAAGTCAGGAATTGCAAGGTTTTACTAAAATGCTCCTATATCTGAAACGGTTAAACCGATTAAGATAATCTATAGCTCGTTGTATTTATTATTAAATTGTCTAAAATAAAGGTTCTTAACATTGTTGCGATAAATCAAATACTTTCTTCAAAATTTAATGATAAAGTATAAAATGTTGCGAATCGTTACACCGATTTTTCAGTTTTTCTGCCGTAGTTTTTTTAAACGCAGGAAAAATGAAAACACTCCCTCTAAGGATTGTAGAGCATGTCTTCCTGGACATTTCAATAAAAACAAGTATGGGATTATGCTATAACCATGGGCAGGGAGACGGCCAAACGAGACGAGTGCGCGAGCCATCGGCGGGCGACGCCACGCCGTCTAATAGCCGCGCGTTGTTATCTATTGAGGCTGTTTTAACTCATATTATTAGGGATTACGTAGTAGTATTTGATGCTATAATTATTATTTATTAAAATTATTGTAAATGAATTAACACTATACATACTTATTTTCATAGCAATAATATATTTTAAATTAATACTGAGTAATAGTATTACGATTACTATATACATAATTGCAATATTATATTTTATCATTATTTTATATTTATAGTAATAGTAATATTATATATTACAAATAGTAGACATAATAATTATGTATATTATTTTTTATGCCAGTTTTGGTTCGGGGAGTCTTGCTCCTAACCCTTTTAAAGGGTTTTCCATCATCCACCACCTATGGACCCGCCGTACGCATAGTATTCTATTAAATAGTTGCTGTGAATTAACTGTGACTTCTTGGGACCTAATTTTTACCTTTTTCTGTTTTGCCTGCGTTTTGACCTTGTCTTTCCTTTGTAGGTGAAGTTCACCAAAGTTTTGCCCATTCATTTTCTCCATAGCTGTGAAGACACAACCCGATGCTAATGATATTAATTCTCCTGATAACTTGGTAAAGGGATTGTGAGCTTTAAGCCACTCTGTAAACTTGCCTAAGTTTATTTCATCTCTTCTTTTTCTTGACTCTCGGATTTCCACATGCTGTTCAGAAAAAACCAGTGAGGTTCCAAGGAACTCTTCTACAGCTTCGTGGACTTTCAAAAAGTAAGGTATTCCATGTACCCACTTTTGGAGCGTGCTTTCTGTTATGCCTCGCCCATGTGTTAGTCCACCAACAGACTTCATTGGACACATCAAACTTTGTTCAATGCACAATGTTCAATCTGTCCATGTACCAGACCACAACCTTTCGCCTCGCCTCACAGTAAACATCCCTTTCTTTGTAAACAATTCAAATTCCTTCTCTGTTGCATATGATTTAATATCAGACATTTTCTGTACATACAGATGTGCTGATTTAGCATAAGGCAAGTGGCCGGCTGCATGGAAAAAAGGGAGCATTCTCAAGGTTGTTTTCAAAAGCTTGTCCCAGTCTCCGGATCTTTCTGCATATATAAACTGTAAAATAAGGTCTATGCATTTGAGCAAGTTGATCCATAGTTTTGCAGTGCGACTAGATGCTGTGATGTTTTTCATCGTGCTATCAATTCTATTACAAGCATCAATAACATCTTTTTCATTCAGTGTATCTTGCGGTTGACTTTCGTGGCTTATGAGAAGCTTATTGAACTTTTCTAGGGTTGAAAGGTCCTTTTTCAGGTTTTCGTCTAGGTTTGTCATAACGTTGACAATCGCAGACACAGTCAGTGTGTACGCTCTTATACACCTAGCGTAGACATGGCCGTTCATCATATGTTTCAATTTCAATTTCAATTTCAAAATTCCTTTATTCATATAATATACAGTTGTACATAGAATAGTGTCACTAATCCTATAACAATACATATAAAATAGTATTATAATTATTTATTAACTTGGCTATCCCAAAATTCTTCAAAGGAATAAGGTGCAAGTTTTATCAAGTAAGTTTTCAATTGTTTTTTAAAAATTTTCATATTTTTTTCTGTATTTGTATTTGTAAAACTTTAATAAATTATGATAGTAGAGTTCTACACATAGGTATTAGTGATCACTCTATGACTCTATATTAAAAGTCGAAATAAGACAGAAACTGAGAACAAATATGTCTGGTGAGAGTACCTCCATAAATTTATTAAAACTGGATAGACTCAATTCCAATTCAACAGATTGATTGGATTGATTTATACGCAGACGTTACACTAACAGAAAGTTTTAAAATTGTTATAAATAAGATTCATAATGCTATAGAAGTGAGTACAGAGGCACGAAGATAAATAATAAGAGAACTAAACTAACTCCTTGGATTACAGACAGCCTGTGCGCTGGAACGTTGAGAAGAAGAAAGGTGTATGCACTAATGAAATCTAGACCTCATGATTTGAGTTTAAAATGTTATTACAATAAACTGAGGAATAGACTGAAAAATCAATTAAAAGTAGCTAAGGATAATTACTATATGAACAGATTTGAGAATCATGCCGGAGACCCTCGTGGGCAGTGGAATATTGTTAACGATATCATTGGCGATAGAAGACCTAAGATTAATATTAATGAGATTAATAAAGGCCCAGATGTATTAAATGATAAAACGATGATTGCAAATAAGTTTAATAGTTTTTTATTAAATGTGCTGTATTCAATACATGATTCAATTAATAGTTCACCAGCAATTGGTATTAATTACTCCCACTATTTTTCGAACCGGCAGTACAGAGATTTAATTTTCTTTTCACATTATTGATCAATCAGAAATCCAAGATATAGTAAGAACTTGGAAAAACAATAAATCTCCTGGCCCAGATAACATAAGTTCAAATATTGTCAAAAGAATTTTGCCTCATATCATCAATATATTGGTATATCTTTTTAACAGACGCTAGAAATGTTGAACTGTGTTTGATCCATAACATGTCTCCCACAAGGATTCAAGGCCGCTTTCCTCCATTATTAGTCCTACAGACCCCATAAACGACATCAATAGATGGAAGCCTCCAAGTCGTAGGATAATTTTGGAAACGTCACTGCTTTCTTCAGCTGCGGCTACAATTTCTGACGCCTTTAGAAATAGGGGCTGGTCGAAGGTAACAATGCATGACTGATTTTGTTTCCTACTTTGTTCAGAAGCAAAAGTTAATGCAGAGAAAATAGTGGACATGTTCGAAGCATCCATATTGATAAAAGGTAGCGTCATGATGTATGTTGACTGGACATTCTCCGTTTTATGGATTATTTGCATATAGCCACTCCACCCTGGTTGGGTTTTCACTCCCGACAGCCAAATAGTGTTGAGTGGGAACAGAGCAGATGATTTAAAGTCACCATTGACATTTAATTTAGCCGTTAACTGTGTATAGCCAGAAACTATTACGTTTTTCAGTCCAACGCGAGATTTTTTGTTTGCATATGACTTTATACTTATTGTCTGGGCATTGAAAGTTCCTGTGGCAATCCTATCAACCTTTGTCTGTACTTCAACGCTAGATTTCGGCGCCATACACTGAATACCTCCCATAGCGTGGAAGGTATTCAGGCCGTCTAATGTTCTTACATTAACATCGGCGTTGTCAAACACATGCTGTATAAAGGCTTCTTCCTTTATTACTGGCGATCCGGCACTTATTAGTGAGTTTAGATAATTTGAGGTTTCACTGTAGGATGCACAAATTCCCATTGAATTAAGCATGTTTATCAAATGCTTGGAACCAAATAACCTATGGAGTGTTAGACTGAGCCCTAATTGTACTGAGGACAGAAAAGATCGGGGCCTGACAGCTGAAATAATCGCATGATTTATAACAATACGTTTCCTTTTTATACTACTTTGCTCTGATGATGTTCTTTTCTTAGTAAGCCTACTGGTGAAGAGTGCCAATGACTCTGGAATCAAATTTTCATCCCCACATTTGATTTCATCAACGCCTGGATAAGACTGTGTGCCATATGTCATCTTTTGAATGTCTTCCTTTATTATATCAGCTGCTGTCATCACAGTCCTTAATTTTTCGGCCTGTTTATCACTTTGTCGATCTCTATACCAGCTATCAATAATTTTATGAGCTGTATCAGACAAGCAGATCACATTTTTTTTGCCTGACACATTAGACACAAATATACGATCTTCGTATTTTTTTACAAGTCGCTCTTTTAGCCATCTGTCTGAATACGTATCTGTTTCCCCCGTGATACTGCTCATTAAGTCTTGAAGTTCCCTAATGGTGAACTGACATTCGTCACTTTCGTCAATGTAGTTACACAGCTTGGCAAAATTATCTTCGGCAGTAGCTGGCCTTCCTACAGAGCCCTCCCCAGATGAGGAAAACAATGTAAAGCACCTTTTGTGATACCGAGCCTCAGGTGCAACAAGGTCACTCACGTGTAACAAACGAGCTCTTACTCTTTCTCCCCACTCATCACTCCGTTCTTCACATTTTTTAAGAAAATTCTCCTCAATTTCTAATGTTGCAACAGCTCGAATATCTTTCCTTCGGTTCAGGGGAGTCTTGGAAGTGACTAACGCCAACTCTCCACAAATAAAACAATTAGTTTTGAAGTCGAATACTTCTCCCCCGCATTGTCGTGTTGATGTCGACGGAATAGGTAAGTCTGATTCGCGTGATGATGACGAAACCGCAGCGGCGATGCTTGAAGGTCTGGTGTAATCCTGCCTACACTTTTTATGAACTCTAATGCTGTGTTTATATTCAATTTTTTCGTGAACTCCATCTTTTCGCTTTAAGCTACTTTGTACAATCGTGTTTAGTCCTTTTGTAACTTGTACAATATCACCATCGAGGCTGTTGTCACACAACAGACAAAAGGCATCTGCATCATTCATATTAAAAGATAAAAACTAAACATCACTCAGTCATATTTAAAGAAATCTAAAAACTGCTATTAATGAATCCTTAAATATAACAAGATTAAATTACCACGACTATAGCGCTAGACAGACGCCGATTTTTATAGAAATTTTATAGGATCTCGTAAACTATTGTAACCAACCTTCTAGTTAGAATATCCACATAAAAATAACTTTTCAATCAAAACTACTCAGTGCTATACCAATTGATTGTACATCACAGCACTAATAAAGAAATAGTTTTTACCACTCACAACTTTGAAAACTCTCCCTCGAAATCAAAACAGCATCGGACACAACAACACTCCCACCTGACACCTGACGAGGAACTGAATATCGATCGACAGAAAGACGCTTCTATAAATAGCTATAGTCGTGGCCACTGTTTCTTGAGGCAGAGGGTGAGGGAGCGATTGATTCCTAGTAACTGCCCCTCACTGAACTGCACTGGTGATCCAAATAGTGACTAGTAATTTTTGTTATTATCAAAATTACAACAAAACCAACGTGATATTGTGATTTCTCTTGAAATATCATGCATTTTTATACCAAATTTCACAAAAATCGGTCAACTTATATCATATATTTTGTATACTTCTTTCATTAAATGACATTACAGTGTTGATTACTATTAGCGAAAATTACTTGTCGCTATTGGGATCACCAGCTTTTATAAATTATAAATAGCCTCAATAGATACGCACGGCGCGGCGCGGCGTCGCCGGCCGATGGCTCACGCACTCGTCTCGTTTGGCCGTCTCCCTGCCCATGGTTATAGCATAATTCTATACTTGTTTATATTGAAATGTCCAGAAATACATGCTCTACAATCTTTAGAGGAAGTGTTTTTCATTTTTCCTACGTTTAAAAAAACTACGGCAGAAAAACTGAAAAATCGGTGTAACGATTCGCAAGGTTTTATACTTTATCATTAAATTTTGAAGAAAGTATTTGATTTATCGCAACAGTGTTAAGAACCTTTATTTTAGACAATTTAATAAAAATTAAAACGAGCTATAGATTATCTTAATCAGTTTAACCGTTTCAGATATAGGCGCATTTTAGTAAAACCTTGCAATTCCTGACTTTGAGGAGGGTGGGGGGAAAGCACCGGGGGGATTTTAGGGGACTTTTGGGAAAATGTACACCTTTTTGTGTACTAACCAGTGGTATATAGTTTTGCTTGTCACTAATTTGTTCCGACATTGGTCGTTTTTCTGTCTTTATTGACTGGGCTATGTAGTAATTTTAATGGTCGCATCACTGCATTCACTGATGAAGTAGTTTTTACCTACTCTTGTGATCAATTCAATTTAGTCTATGATAAAATAAGTAGAGACCTGTGGCTCCTACGTATATGGTTTCGCTACAACTTCATGCTTCTCAGTGAAAACACCAAATATATGATTTTGATTTTAAATGTACCAGAAGTTTTAGTAACGATTTAATATATCATGAACTCGACTATTTAAATCACTCTTCTTGCCAATGTCTTGTTATTGGGAAAGTTGATATGATTAAGTATTTGGGATTGCACATTGACTCGAATCTATCTTGGAAGACTCATGTTTTACAGTTGAAACATCAAATACTAAGAAGTGTTAAAGGCTTTTATCATCTACAAAGTAAGTGCCCGCAAAATTTATTGATATCAATATACCATGCACCATGTAGGCTCCAGAATTGGTTACGGCTTGGCATGTTGGGGAGGAACATATGTCACCACGCTATATCCTATAATTATACTCCAAAAATCCTTCCTCCGCATCCATCACCTTTAATCCCCAATTCACCCCTAGCTGGCCTCTTTTTGTTGATTTGAACATTTTGCCAATTCTAAATCTTTATATTTATAGAGTTATAAAATTGTTTTTTTTTGTTAGAAGTTCTGGTTTTTCTATACATGGTGTTAAGTTATGTAATTTTAGACGCTTAATATTTGAAGGTCCAAAAGCAAATTTAACTGCTTTTCAACATTTTTACACGTATAATGCACCTCGCTTTTACAATATAATTTGAATACATATTAATAATATAATTTCATTAAAACCTTTTTTAAAACAACTTAAATCTTACCTTCTTACAGTAAATAACATGGAACAACTTTTAAGCATAGTACATTGATTTCGAATTTAATATTTTATCGTACTTGCCATTTGTTATTTTCTTGCAACATTGATTACTTAATTTAATTAAATATTATATACGTTTTTAGTTATTCTTTTGCACTGTTATTTTTCTATTATATTTTGTTTTATTCATAAGAACTTTTAAGTAATATTATAATATTAAATTTTTATGCTAACATGACGTGTTCTTTAACATAGCAGACTACAGAGTTTTTTCACGACACGATATAAAATATAGATATAAAAATGTTCAGGGGAAAAATAAGTAGTAAAGTTGTACAAGGTTCATTTTCACATATTAATTAAATAACAACCAGTGATTTGTTAAACAATGTATTAATGTATTTAAGTATTGAGATCTGTAAAAAAAAGCCTTATATAGAAAATATTTAATAACAGCATCATGTGACTTAATAGCCTGGTGCGCCCACTACAATACAGCCTGTAGAACGCCTGCAAACCAGGGTTTGTCGCATTCATTCAAGTCTGTATCTATCAGTAGTAGTTATTTAAAAATATACCACTGTTCCAGTTTCTGTTTTTATATTAAATCAAATGTTTTGATGGCCACTCCAAACTGGTTGTGTTACCTAGTGTATTACCTGGTGTATACGTGTGACCTTCTTATTCCACAAATATTAAGTTTGATTAAGTAATATCATTACATTTATTTTATTTATTAATTTCAATTTTGATGTTATCATTTATATTATTTTAGAAATTAAGACATTTGGTTATCTAAACTGTACATATATGTGTAATCAATGTATGTGGAATAAAGTTTCTTTTGAATTTGAATTATATTATACTAATATTTTAAGTTGACTTGGGGATGGATGGATTTGTATGGAGTTTCTAGCTGTACTATTGGACTTGTGTTGTAATGATTGGGATTTGTATTCAATTATGACTATGCCTATTTCACTTGTGGTCAATGACAATAAAATATTTGTATTTGCATAAAAACAAGCAATGAAAAACATGCAAGCTCACTGTCTGAATACCTGAGGCTGTTGGCACGTTGTATGACTGCTGTTTTGTACTCTGTATAATTCACCAGGAAAATACTGATTGATTTGGATTATTAGTTCCAGACGTGTGGAACCGCTTACACTTTCCACTTGATACAATTTTCAGGTGGAATATTTTGTTCCGAGGTTTCAACTGGATGCACTCCAAATCTTGAAGCTCATTCACCTATGGGGATTGTCGTGGATATACTGGTTTCTTTTTATACTCACCACACCGCAGATTATTGGATCTAAAACTATCAAACGTAAACAATGGAGTCTTTCACCGTTTCACACGAGTGTTTTAATGATGTCACATTGTTGTAGATTTAGATTTCAATTTACTGTATAAAGATTCCACATACAATTTCTTAGGTTATGCTGTTGGAACATATCCATGGATCCACAGTCACAGTAAAAAATTAAAAACAAAGCTATCTTTTTTTGAAAAAAAAATTATGCTGTAGGAAAATACTTACCTATGTTCTTTATAGGTTATGCGGTTGGAACATATAAATGGATCCAAAATCCCTGTAAAAAATGAAAAAAAGCAAAGTTATCTTGGTTTGAGAAAAAAATTATATTAATAGAAAATACTTACCTTTGTTTTTATAGTAGGTTATGTTGGTGCATATAACTTGTTGTTATTATTATTAAACATTTGCCAGCTGTATAATTAAGGCAGAGATTTATGATGAGAGCCGATCTTAACCGAATGTTGAACAAAAACCGATGTAGAAGAATCTGATAGAAAAAACGAAAACTAGGGAAATAAAACCTTGTATCGTGAAATAATAGATCATGATATCTCATTAAAAAATTAACCGATTTAGGTCATCGACCTATCATTTGATTCCTTATAGGCATAGTGTGTAATGAAAGTGGTTTTGAATTTTCAAAATATTTTATATATTTCAAGATATTGAAGAAATAAGTTGTGGATGATGTCATAATCGCTGGTTTTCCTGTAAATGATACGTGGCATTGTCTATTTAATGTACTTAATTGAACAGCTGTTTTTGATTATTTTTGTGTCTAATGTTTTTAATTTACTTGGCGCAAGATTCTACTGCGTCTCTTGATACTCAAAGGACTTTGTTTATAAAAACAAAAACCTTTTTTTCTTTTATCTCATTTAATCTCAATCTTTCTAATTCATCAATATCTTTTTATGTACATAATCTTTCCAAAAGTCAAAATCTATATACTGACTATAATGCTAAAGATCGCATATTACATAGTCATATCCTTATATATAATACGTGAAACAGTTTTTTATCAACGCAACTCAACCCTTATTTCTTGACCAACCAAACGATTGAGGTGAAAAAAAAATGCCTCTGTTCGTAGTTGTGCATTAAGGTTTTAATCCTTCAAAATTTATACCCTGAAGGGTTTGGGAAGCCCTCAAAGTACGTTTTTTGGCCATAAGAATAACATGAGAAGAGATTTAAATGAGCCGAACCAAACAGCTGTTCAAATGTAAATAATGATTTCCAAAAAGTTTTAACAACTGTTTGTGATAATAACAAGGTTAGATCTTTTATAATGATGTAACCAGTGAAGGATATAAAAGCATGGTTTTATTCACATTCGATTGTAGGACTCCGCTATACTGGACTTGATGGTTTAAATAATTTAAACTGTTATTATAATCTATAATATATCTATAATAATTATATAAAAATATAAAAAAATTATTGTAATCTAATGCAGTTATTTTAGTTATTTAATTAATCTTAAGCTGTTAAACAAAATCAATGAAATGAAGTAGTTTGAAATTGGCTAAGTAATATCATTGGGTTTATAATACTGATAAATAGGTAGCAAAGCAAGTAATGTGAGATTCTGTAAATACATTTAATATTGTTATTTTACGTTATACTGTTAACCTACTATTATTTGTAGTGAAAATTCACATCCCAAGGCCAAGGTGTATTGAGCGCAGCGAGGAACAGGATTGGCACACAAAGCTTGCAGGGGTTCCCCTAGTATCAATAAAATTACATATTCCACTGGTTATAACATTCAGTTCAGCTTTATTATAATGTTTATGAAATATTGTGTATTGTGTAAGCTAATGCTCAAGACAACAGCGTATGCCTGGAAACAAATGGATTTAAATTATGGGCTCTATATATAGCTCACATTGTTTATGTAATGGGTTTTTACAAGATGATGGATTTTAACCTTCATTCCTTGCTTGGTGATTAAGATAATGCCTCTAGACATTTTATATTTTGATTTTTTTAAACTGTTAATATATTTCCCATAAACATTGGATTATTATTGTAATAGTAATAGAGTATCCAACAAATTTGTCACTAAAATCTTTGTTGACAGGCATCAGAAACTTTATTCCGTATGGCCGTCTGGAGGAAATGGGTAAAGCCAGTTAGGTATGGAGAAGTCTTGATATTTTCAATATCAACCTCCATTCTACTTTACTTATACAGAAGTGCTCATAATGACAAAGATCCAATATATTCTTTATTAAGGTATGTCAATGATTATTTTACAACAGTAACGCCACTATTAGTATAGTGCTAGTTTTATGATTACAATTCTTCTTTCCCTTGAGATGTCCATAAATTGTAATAAATGAACTATTTTACTATGTTTGTCATACTAAATAACTTTGGCAGTATATTACATTTGCAGTCTTATTGTCATATAATTCTAAATATGACTTCAATCTTAACATCAGCTTAACCTTAACTTTGTTTTGAACAGACTTGATTGATAACTGGCTGTAATCAGTCATTTTAAGACAGGTCAACATTGTATTTTGAGCACAATACCTATTGAATATTTTCTCTTTTAGTAATGTGTCCATGTGTTAAACTTGTTCTAGAAATAGATATTACTAGAAATTCCAAAACATAGGTAAAATATGAAAATGGATTGTTACAATTTGAAGACATTTCTTTAACATTTTTGCTATGCAACATTTTATAGTACTATTATGAGAACAATAATTCATGATGTTGCATTCCACTTGATATGCCAAACAGTTGTGTTTGATTTAGGTTCACACTACCATCGCCCTTTTAAATGAAATGAAATGAAAAATTACTTTATTGATAACCAAGTGTACAAATAGCGAGGTTAGGACTAGGAAGTCCTCTCTTACACCTAACAAACCTATTTTAATGTGTATCTAAAGAGGAAGTCAAAATTAATATGCTCTAGTTTTCAAGTTGAGATAATGAGGTTAGAAGTTTTAAAAGATATATTTTTCCTTACAAGAGACATTAACCAATTACTTGACCATGGAAATGATTGTAGTGACAACAAATATTCATGGAGGCAATTAAAAATAAAATGTTTAAAAGGAAATTAAATAAACTATAAATTACCAAAGAAAAGAAACCATTAGTCATTGATAAAAGGGACATTTTGCATAGGAGGCGCAGGGTCCTGAGAGTCCAGGAACCTAAGAGAAAAACCCTTTGTAACAATAATGACATCAAACATTTGGAATGAGTGAAAAGTTTTTGATTTTTAATTAGAAAAAAACTTAAAGCAAGAAAGCTATAGATATTGGGTTTTTAATTACCTATTAATATATTTTAATAGGTAATTAAATATATTAAGTTGACTATTTTTTCATTTTTTAATGGTTAATTCAGTTTGTTGGTGCACAAAGTGTTTTAATTTCATCCTGACTCAGGTTACACATGTGTACCCTCTTCCCTCATCTGGTCAGGAGGTACAGTACCAATATAACAGCTCAGCACTTGCTTTTTTGTATAATTCTGGGATCTCTTACATCTCTCTCTTCTCCTGGTTGCTACTCCTCCTCAGACCCCCCTCCCCTCAAATTGAACACCCCCGAAAATTGAGTCCTGCATACGTCACTGCATGATCAGTCAATATTTGTAGTACTGTCAAATGCTTGTAATTGTCTTACATGTTTTAAATCGCTGTATTTTAAATCGTTGTCAGGTGTTATTAAACCATCGAAAGAGTGTGATAGAATATTACATTTAAATTTTATAAAGCTTTAAGTGTTCAGCAATTGAACCAACAACAGTATAAATATGTATTATATTTTCTAGTTAAATAGTATAGTGTGTCCCAGTAAGAAATCCAGATTTAAATTATGAACACAATGTGACTTAATTTGTAAAATGCTTCTGATCCTCGCATATCACACCTAGTCAAGACTTTTTGATAGAAATATTCGTTGTTGATAAATCAGGGATATCTCTTATGAATTCTCATAAACATGTTACTAAATGAAATAAATTTCAGTTTGGTTGATTGTGCTTATAATGAAGTGGCAACGATATGCTACATCGGTGCCCTTCATCTTCCATTACATGTAGAAACAATAGCCAACTACTAGCATTAATAATTTTTGAGTGGTCAGTAGGTTTATTTGTATAAAAGTTGAGGGCCAGTACAACAAATTTCTTACTACAATAAAGTTCCCACATATCAGTTTCCTGGGTATGTTTAGTATAGTAGAGCTCCAAATTAATATAAGTGTTGTGTTGATTGATGTATCTTGTTGTTAGTATTTTAAATAATTTCATTCTCAAGAATCAACACACCATCGGAACCTGGTGTATTAAAAATTAATATTTGCTACATCTCAGATTTTAAATATATTTCAATAATTCAAATAAGTTATCTATTTTTAGGTTTTTTGTAGGCCCATCTGAAGAATATGGGTACAGCCGAGAGAGTGCAGAGAGACCAATACCCTCCGCTAGCTGGGACCAGATGAGACAGGTGCCTTCTGCTAGCTGGAATCAGATGCGGCACCCTCTCTGTCCCCATTCTAATAGCTGTGTACACTCTTTTTTAAAGGTAATTGTAATGTGGTATATTATCATACATTGTAATATTCTTACTTTTATCTAACCTGGTCCAGGTATTTTCATAAGTTGACAGTATACATAAGTGAATTCATGGCTCCTCAGCAATCTTAGACATCATAATATTCAGTACATTAAACTAAGATCAATAGTCAAGTTGACAAGTTCTTTAAATTAGAGTATGCTATGATACATTTTACAGCTTGTACTCTAACATATTTTAGACATCTGGTCTTTCATTGGATTTTCAGTTAAGTTCTTAAAAATACTTTTATATCCTCAGGATTATTTTATCATCTCCATGCTAGGGTGAAAAAGATATAGCAGGTAAACTGCTACTGCTGATCAAACTCCCTTGCTAAAGAGCCGGAGTGAAGACGAAACAGACGTAGAACACAAATATGTCAAGAGATTATGCCCAAAGAATAAGTATGCGACTGCATTTGAATGCAGCAAAAACAAAACTTTTGGTAGTGGATCACTGAACTTTAGGGTAAACGATCCAGAATGGCAAAAGCTATGCAAACAATTGTGCTTTACCGCAAAATAGGAAGATATTTGGATCTAGTTTGCGTTTGTTTCTATTTCTGTTACTACAGAAGTCATCAGCATGGCAACCTTTGCAACTTTGTATTCAAAATGCAGCAAATACCTAACTTTTGGTAATGGATCCCTGAACTATTGGGTAACCAATCCAGAATGGCCAAAGCTCATCCTGAACTGTAATGCTAGATGATTAGATATACTAAAACCATTTATTCGAAGATCTTAAAATATTGTAAATATAAATATTATTTCTGAACAAACAAGCAAATCTGGCAATATTTTCTGTTATTTAGAATGTTTCAGTCTGGGACCTTTCTTGCAGTTGGCAAAGCATTACATTTTGTCTTATAAATGAGGTTAAAATTAAATTACTTTATTGCTCTGAGGAAGGTAAACTTGATTTATTGGAATAGATCACCGTAATATTTGAATATTTTGTACTTACACTGTAGTAAATTTGTGTTGTGTGATGTCCAGTTGTTTTTAAAATAAGGATAACAGTTTGAGGTCTCTTTTGTGTTGCAGTTATGCAAATCTTAGTTGTTAGTTAATAATTAGAAGATGTGATTCTTAACGGAATCTATAAATTATGATGAATGAAACAGTTATAAGTCGTAAATCTTAAAATTTGTCTTTAGGGTCATGGTATTCAATATTTGGCAAGCAGAAGAATGCCTATTACTATAAAGTCAAAAACGGTATTGCTCTGATTTCCCCCAGAATTGATTTTACCATTTTTTAAAGTATTAAATAAGTAGCCAGCCTTCATAAAATAAATATACTTTTGATATGCACACAGATACTCTCTAATAATAAGAGCATTAGCCCACCCTCCCACCCCATACACGTACGGTGGTATTAGCCCACCCCATACACGTACAGTGGTATTAGCCCACCCTCCCACCCCATACACGTACGGTGGTATTAGCCCACCCACCCCATACACGTACGGTGGTATTAGCCCACCCTCCCACCCCATACACGTACGGTGGTATTAGCCCACCCTCCCACCCCATACACGTACGATGGTATTAGGGGTGTATGGGTGGGTCAAACCACTATACGTGTATGGGTGAGCAGGTGGGTCAAACCACTGTACGTGTATGGGTGGGCGGGTGGGTTATTATTGTATGTAATACAAGATGGTTGGACTATTTAAGATCATCTCAAGGAACATTTTATATGTTATATATATCTCTTTAATTCTCTATAAAAATGATAAAGATAGTACAGCTGGTTACTAATATTTATTCTTTTATCTTTGTTTCAGAGCTATGCAAAGTTATTTAGTATAGGTTGCGGACTTCAGATATGTTTGAAGTTACTTTTGCAAATGAATCGGATCATGAAGAAGCCAAGGATAGTCTTTCACAGTATATTTAAATTTGATACATTAAGACTTGGAGCGTTTTTTGCTGGGTTTGGCGGTCTCTTCAGGGTAAGATTGATTTATGATTATGATCAATTGCCGGCGTGGTGGCTCAGTGGCTAAGGCATTGGACTGCGGAGGGCAAGGTCCAAAGTTGGAATCCCCACTGAGCCAACAGTTGGCAATTCACTCGTTGAATAAAGTTTATGCATAGGCCTGCAGGCCCATGTAAACTGGCAAGTGAAGTTTAAATTTATAAAATAAAAAAAAGATAGATAAATAAAAAACAGATCTAGTCATTATTATGTTTTTGTATAAACTAATGTTCATTGCTTTATTATATTCGAATGTATTATACTTAATGTTATTCAATGACAGATTTTCAATATACCTAGTGACTATGGATTCCAACTAGTCTTTAAGTCTTTCCTCAGGATATTACCTCATATAAAATTATTTGTGCTCTTACTAGCAAACTCATCAGTCTCTAGCAAATCAGATGTATAAATATAGTATAACCTTTTATATCCAGGCTTCTGATAACAGATCATCCAATACCTGGATCGGTCTTAGGGAAAAAAGAATTCAGTACAGTATTCTGAACACTTCAATTTAGGAAATATCTTAAGTTCAGATAGTACAAAACAGTATTTTATAGTCAATTAATAGTCCCTGATTCTGCAAAATCCCTCACTGCTGGTGCAGTAATTTTATTGCAGACATTTTTATAGAAATTCATGGTGATTGGGCAGACATATTGGGTTTGTAACTTTAACAAACATTAAATGAAGTATATCTTGGTACATTTAACTCTTATTGTATTTTTCATTTAAAATTAAGTTTAATGATGTTTTAAATTTGTTTATATATTTATGAGTTTTTTATTTGTACGTCAAAAACTTTGATATTACTTTTTCAGAAGTTGAAGTTTTTTATTTATTAACCCTTTTAGTGCCGCACGACATGCTCCGTGTCGATGCATTTCTGTACTAAAAATGCCGTCGACACGGAGCGTGTCGATCCGTATTTAATTTATTGTAGTACTATCTTACTGTATTAACTGGCTAGTAACGATGCAAACAGCTTCTAAAGGCATTGAAGTACTTGTTTCGATCGATGTTTTGATGTACTCTTCGATATATCGATGTTTCATTAGTTTACAAAGTTGCGCTATTTGTTTGTTTACATTGTACCGATCGGAGTTTGCGTGTGTTTTCAAATCAAAGTTTTAATCATTTTTACTGTAAAATGGATAGAAATAAAGTAAACTGTGATGATTCTAGTTTATTGAGGAATCTTTTAGATGACGTTGCAAGTGGTGAAGAGTATCTGAATTGAATATCTGAATTGAACAATCAATATGGTATGTAATGATTTATTTTCTATATTATTCTTTATGATTACTATGGTTACAACATATTTTAGGTATAGAATAGGCTCCAAATATAGTAATTTACTTCTTGTAACTTTGTTTTTTATAAGAATACAGAGAATACATTTTTTTCATAACTTATATGTTTTTGCTGTAAATTATCGTATTGTAAAATATTTTTATTTTGCAAAATATTGGGAATTGTTTGCATGAAAGTAATATTTGGTATACTGGTTTTGTTCAGTTTTAGATGCACTATAAGACAGTATTACTGGAAAAAATTAAAAAAAATACTGAAATATACATTATGGACTCAAAAGTCAAATTTTTTATTTTTATTTTTATCTTTTATACATTTTTTTTTAGTTTATAAATACTTAGAAGACAATATTTTAAAATAATTTACAATCAAAAGGTGCAATAGTAATCATAAAATAAAACAAAACTTATTTCAAAGGTTTATGACCAAAAATAAATTTAATATGATTTTTTTTGTAAACCCTTACATTTTTGCTCAGAATTGCTCGGCACTTTTCAGCATAGAGGCCGTTCAAGGTCACGGCACTAAAAGGGTTAACACATTTGCTGCGGCAGCCCCCACCGGTGCGGGTTGGGTCTGTATCCGAATCAGCACCCTCACCGGTGGGAGCGTAGTACACTGTTTACTAGGAAGCTCAGTCTGGCCCAGCCATTCGTTGTATGTGTTTTGTTCCGCCTTGCATGGTTGTCTTACTTGCGCATTGTTAGTTTCGAGTTCTACAACCTCTACCATATGGTTGTAATTGAGCTCTTGCTGGAGGTTGCGTACCGTGTCACGGTGTTCTTATAGACTTATACTTATAGTTATATTCCTGGTGCATTGTGTTGTGTGTGTGTGTGTGTGTATATATTTTATTACTGTCTGTAAATATATTTTAATATTTTATTTATTGTGACTAAATTATTTGTGTGTATTTTGAAGATTATTTTACTGCCGAACTCTGGAAATTGCGTCGGACTACATTTTGACTACTGAGGACATCTAACTTGTATAAATAGTGTTAAATGTCATTATATTTGTATATATACTATTTTCCATATCAATAATAATGGATCCTAGTGTTCCTGGGACCTCAAGCACACCATATGCATGAGTCATTTCTGAATGAAAACTCTGATGACTCTGACATTTCAAATAATGATAGTAGTTCTGATTCTGAGTTGGATATGTATAACTAGTGATGATGACCCTGAAGTAGGTGTGTCGGATACAACATAGTGCATAACTACTAGTGGACCTCGCCTAATTCAATTTACTAGATTGAATAAACTACTAGTGGCCATTCCTGGGGATAGACTGATTGACTGGTTCAATCTATTGGTGGATGATGTCTTCCTGGAAAACATCGTAAGTTATACAAACTCTCATGTTCTATATGTATATTTTGATTATTGAACTTTGGATCCTAAATCCCGAATCAATAAGTAGAAAAGTGTAACCGTATCGGAATTAAAAATATTTGTAGGCCTACTAATTCACTCAGGCACAATTAGGCTAAATCGTATCCAGGATTATTGGAAAAAAGATTGGTTATTTGGTCTGAAATGTTATGCTGATAGTATGAGCCGCAATAAATTTTTATTGATTTTGTACACCTTGTACTTTCAAAAAAAACATAACAATGCAAACAATCCCATAAAACAAGACTGTTTAGATAAAGTAAGAAATGTTATTGATTATTTCAACTCAAAAATGATATGCATCTATTATCCACAGAGAGAGCTATCGCTTGATGAAGCAATGATACTGTGGAGAGGACGTTTGCTCTTTAGTCAGTAAATAAAGAGCAAATGTCATAAATATGGAATCAAGCTGTACAGCCTAACAGAACCTCATGGACTGATTCTAAAATTTATGGTTTATTTTGGTGCCAATGACGAACTGTCAGGTAAAGGTCACAAAGAAAAGCTGGCGATGTATCTGATGAAAGAAAAGTTAGGCCATGGTCATGCATTATCCATTATTGTACATGGATAACTTTTATAACAGCTACTCACTAGCTTCCAAGTTGTTGTCCAGAAAAACCTACTGCACTCCTGATTTGATTTGATCAAAAACCTCTTAAGAATTGATCAGAAAAATGTCCCTGTAGAAGTAAAAAATACTAACCTATAAAAAGGGGAGACAATTGCTAGGTTTGGAGAAAGCGTAATGATAGGGAAATGAAAAGACAAGAGGCAAGTTTTGTATACATCTACAGAATTTGAGAACGACATGGTTATGTTAGTAGACAAGAGAGTGCACTCGAAAGAAAAGCCATTACCTATAAAAAAATATAATGTGCTTATGAAGGGGGTTGATCGCTCAGATCAAATTCAAAAAGAACAGCATACTACCCTTTTGAACGCAAAACATTGAGATGGTATAAAAAAATATTTGTACACACCATCCACATAATGCTTATAAATGCACACAAACTCTACTGTATACATATAAAAAAAATGAGATTGTATGACATTAGATTGAAAGTGATCAGAGGCCTTTTGCCACAAAATGCAGCACTGGTCTCCAGCTCATCAGCATGTAGAAGAGTTACAAGTGTAGCTCACATGGCCAAAAAAAGTGAAGAGTGGGATGCCACAAATAGACTGAAGAAGGAAGCAATGGAAGGTGTTTCACTAAACAAGGCAAGAAGACAAAAACCTCATACTGTTGTAGCGAATGCCCAGAAACTCCAAGCCTGTGCTTCGGAGAATGTTTCAAATTATTTCACGAAGTTGCATAAGATAGTTTCATAAATGGGTGGGTTGTGTATATAGTGTATAAATACATGTAAATAAACATTTTTTAATTTTTACAAAAGTTATAACATATAAAAGTAAGATAAAAACATTACCACTGTTTGAACATTGATAGACTCTCAGTGATAATAATAAGTGTTTTAAACTATTTTATATATTGCAAATAAGGTGAACTACAAGTATTTTACATATAAAATGACGTTTTGTACAATAAAACGACATTCCAAGTGATTTTGTGTGGGTCAAACAACGGTGATCAAGCGCTAGGTGCTGTGCCCCCACCGGTGGGTGCCAAACTTATGACGTCATTTCTACAAGGAAAACGTCAAAGAATCAGGCTGTTGCCAACTTCATACACCTAAAGGTAAGTTTTACTGTAATAAAAATTTTCAGCACCCTCGACATCCAATTGGTGAATTTTCAACAGAAAATGTGTTCAAGGCCACATCTTAGATTATATTACAGATACAAAGTTGTTTGATATACCTAATTTACTTCTTTATTTACCAAACACGGGTTTTAAAGGTTTATAAATATCTATATTTAGTAATACACTTTATCATTATTAGATAACTAATTCGTAAAATTTACTACATTGACAAAGGTTGATGGTTCCAATGACCCCATGTACATTTCAGCTTAATTCATTCAAACTATTTAGCTATAAGAGTTGGCAAATATTTAAGAAGTTCAACATTAAATAGACTAATAATTTTTTTCTCTGTTTTAAATAGACTGTTCAAAACATAACAGTTTTGAATATTTAACAATTATTCATATTGTCCAAAGACAACACACGTAAAACATTATAAAACAATCTGTTTAGAGGAAAAGCTAGTACAATTCACAACATTGTTTCATTATTTTCTTGAAAGTTTATAATATTTTAAAACCATTAATTTTTTATGGTTTTAAAATATAACCAGTTTAAAATAATAAAACTAAAAAATTTAAGAGCTCATACTATACTGGTTATTGTAACCCTTTTTATTTAAAAAATTAATTGTTATTTGAAATTATTCTGAGTTTTTTTATGTGTTAAAAACCTTGACAACACCTGTTTACTGAAGTTAAGGGTTTTATATTATTTATTAGAAACTGTACTTAGCATTATGCTAAAAATAATGTTTTGTTTAATGGGCTTACTTTTTGTATAATGGCCCAAGAAATTAATCCAGCATCAGTCATACTGTGGGTTGTAAGTGTTGCCAATAGTACTAGGCTTAGTAAATAAGTCTTCAAATACAAGTTGACATGAAAGTCATGTTGAACAACATTGCTGGGCTAACAGCCACAAAGAGTTATTTCTGGATTGAATATTTTTGAACATCTTATGCAACAATAATTGTTTATTTACTCATCTTAAATGTATATTTCAAAGTTTCATTCCCAAAGCTGAAAGAGAACAAAATTGTAAAATTTTAAGATTGATTTAATTCTGAATTTCTTTATTTTAGAGTTTAGTTATATATGTACTACTAAGGGTCTTCTTACTTTAGTAATTAAACTCGATTACTAAATGAACATTAAATCCAATAAGTTGACCTTTGGCAAAATATCAAAAATATATCAGTTGTTATCAAGACTTCGATGAGTGAGGACTGCTTATCGGGCTTGCCTCTCGTTATCTGATTCAAAAATTATTCATTTTAACATAACCAAGTCTGTACATCATGGAAACATTAATCTACACACACACAAATAAAGCTTTTCATCAAAATAATTCTGTAACTCACAATTACTCCACCCGACAGAAAGAAAAAAAAACAGTTTCCCCATCACAGACTTAAATTGTTTGAAAGCACTCCTTTTTACGCAGGTACTGTTTAATAAATTACCACCACAAACACAAGTACAACAGTTACCTATTAAAAGATTTATTTTGGTTCTGAAGAAATATTTCTTGGAGACTTTCTATTCTGTGCAGGAGTTTTTAGAACAAGAACAAATTGTAATTCATCTATAATTAGTATATGCTATTAATTTATAATTGGTATAATATGTTATTACTGAATTATTAATTTGACGAGACATTTGTTTCTTACAGAAATTGCTGAATTGCAGATGTTTTTATGTCAATTAAGAAATTTGAATTATTTATTTATGACATCTAATTTTCTAAAGGATCTAATACAATAGCTGTAAAAGCTAATTCAGTTGTGTTCCTTAAGAGCATCATAGTACAATTATGGATTTTATTAACCCTCCAGTACTTGCATGTGTTTAACCCAACTACTAGCAACTAAAAACCATCTATTTGCAAGCCATTTTTTCAAAGAATTACCAAAAATAGTAAATGTAATATATTTATATATTTCTACACATATTTTTTTAAGGAAATTGTGAATTTTATGATTTGAAAAATATGATTTTTATAAATTTCATTAAAAAGATTTTTTGTTGAATATTTTGCAAAAAACCTTCTTGTATCTGGGGGGGGGACCATGCAAAGAAAATAAGTAAAAATTGAATAAATCAAAATTCCAAAATATACCAATTGGCAGAAATGTTATGTAGTTTCATAAAATATATATACATTATTAGATATGTTTATAAATTAAATTTGTACCATCCTGAAATCACAACTGTGCAAGAAGTATTTCCTCATCAGAGAGGAGCAAGGAATCACCATGATATGAAATGTCACTCTCTGAATCAGATTCTACTGGTTCACTCTGTATTAAATCTCTTATACCGCTTGAACGGTCTAAAAAATCTCTACCCATTTTAAAATCTATTTAGAAAGTCCAATATTCAAATATAAAATATGTACTATGTTCTAAAATACTAACATCATATGTGTGAGTGGCTTACACAGCGGTAATGGCGAAACTGAAGTCTGAACTACAGTATTCATTCTGTAGTTCAAAATATGAAAGAAATCCATATCGATAGATCAGTTCATCTAATATCAACTGATACCAACATATCGCAGATAAAACATTATCGTTACCATAGGAACTGGTTTATTTGTGGCAATGTTTGACCGTCAGATTTTCGACGGTCACAAGTTGTTAAGAGTGATAGACCGTCGAAAAATCAACGGTCACTGTTAGTTGGATTAATCACACCACAACTTGCGCGTGGTCAAAAAGACTGTGCAACACTATTGATGTGAGGGTGAAAGAAATTACACTTGTATGTTGCCTTGAATAGTATAATTTATTATTATTAAGTGTAAAGAACATATTTAAAAATGTTTTAAAGAAATCAATAATGAATATTAGGCAGTAAACTAAATATTTTAGAAATGTTGAACAATATATTCATTGTATAGTAAACCATAATAGTTGACTTTTAATTAATAAACTCATTTTACCTAAAGAAAACGGGACTAAAGATGACCATGTTTAATCTAATCACTCATCCACACTCACGTTATCAATTTTAGAGGAGCATTGTTTACCAGTTCAATTTGTGAGTCTCTATAAATGAAACGTAAATATGAAGCACACTTTGTTTTGGTATAGCGATTCGTTTTTCTATCACAAAAGAAACGGCGGCTGGTATCTCCTTCAGCTGCAGGTGGTGCAGAATATTTTTTATCAACGCATAAAACAGAATGAAAACATACTTTTATGTCATATGCAGTACTCTCAAGAGTCAGGCAATGAGTTGTGAAATCATGTAGCAGCATTTTAGACAGTAACTTCAAGAACTGCTGTCGGTTTATTTCATTTGTATTTGGTCTGTCTCTAAATGTAATGTAGGAATTTATGCCTAATATGTTCAATAGCATACAGAAAAGTATCAATAGCCAATGGTTGTCCTGGAAGCAGAATATGCAGTCTTCAGCTTATCAACTACGTCAAGTTTTGTATTTGATAAGATGAAATATTGTGGATTTACAGTGGGAATTCTTTCCACCTTAACACAGACTGCAACTAACTAGTACAGTAGAGTCCCGCTAATCCGAACTTCGGTAATCTGAAAATCTGCTTAATCCGAAACAGATATTGGCAAAATATTTTGGAAAAATAAAATTGTTGTTACTGTAAGAACCATTACTTTATATATCTAAAAAAGTAAGAAAATATTATTTAAGAAAATTAGACTGGTCACATTTCACAAGTAGCGTAACCAGTAATAACATAAGAAATAATTAATTTTAAGTAACTACAGAGTCCAAATAATTACAAAATAAACTATAGCTGCACTCTGTGTATCCACTCGGGGTGTTGCTCTGCATAGCGTAGTACGAGATCCTACGCAGCCGCAGTGTCTGTATGGGTTTCAATAAAACTGAGATAAATTAACACACGTGTTCGAACTGTTGATGCGAGACTTACAGTAGGAATAGGGAACAGTGCTATCTCATGTCGCATGAGAATAACGGAAATATGTACACGACTTCCGTCAACTGATATGTGGGCCTAGTGGCGAATGCAATGCCACCTAGTAGTGTTGGGCCCGGGATCAATTTCACTAGTAACTCAATTGTTTGTCTTGAAAAATGGTGTTTAATCGTACATCTCAGATGAATGTTTTCTTCTATTAAAGGGTTCATTATCTCCAACTTATTATGATAATCTCTTATTACGTTGAAAACTAAAGTACTGTACTCAATGTTAGGCATATCAATTTATTTTTTATTAAAAAGAGTGTTTTAAGGAAATCCGTTTAATCCGAAATGGGCTCAGTCCCAACTATTTCCGATTACCGCGACTCCACTGTACTGCTGTCTGCTATGGTTGATAGTTTAGACTGAATTTACGTGTTGGTTAGGTATGTGTAGATTGTGTAATGCAATGCGATTTTTACTATTATGACTTTTCTAAAAGATGTGCAAGTGGAGTTATTTCATTTTTTCCCAATGTTCAACATAATACATTGGATGGATTTTAATATCGATCAAGTAATAAGTTGGATCACCAAAGTAAGAATACTTAATTATATAATTACAAACAATGCAGACTGAAAAATTAATTAATCTTTATATTAATTATATTTATATATATAGTTGAAGGTTTACTCTTTCGGGTGGGTACTTTATTTATTATTTATAAAAAATTAAGTTAAGATTTAGCTTAAACCTCAGTCAGTTATATTTTTGTTAACTTTCCCAAGTATTTTTTCCATTTATAAGTAAATCACAATGCACTTATTGGACAATTTTTTTTCTTGTAAAAAATGTTATCAGTATTTTTGAGGATGGCATGTTTCTAGGTGGTAAGTTGTGCCTTACGATACTACCGTAACCATGACTCGGCATTCCATGCGGTACCGGCTGGTCTAGTGGCAGGTCTGGCCTTTTTCTTCTTTAGGGACAATACTGCAGCTCTTTATGTCATGTGGAAAGTAATCCAGGTATATAAGCTTATAATCTGAACTGTAAGAAATTGTTAATTCAGTTACTTTAAGTAAATTTGTGATTACAGGTTGTTTTCTGTAGACAAAAAATATTCCTCCTGTGGATGTTATTTTAGCTAAAAAAATTGAGTGGATTGATAGTAATTTAATTTTGAACCAACACTTAAAATACAGTAAAACCTTGCATATCTGGCGCTGTGAAATCCGGTACCTCTGATGACCAGTCTGGACAGCTCTGTGATAAAGAGAAGTAATATTAGTTCCCAGAGCTGGACCTTGGGAAAGAGGTGGGGAGCACAATGAAGGATTTCCCCACAACAAATGTCACCTATGCTATTTTTGCAAACATTGGTGTGTCCGTAGATCAAACAGTTGCCACTGTGTGTTAGAACGAGTTTTTCTAGAATACTGTATTTTACTATTTCATGTACTGTATGTAACCAGAAAGTACCTTAACTAAGAAATATCATTTATTATATACGGCAATAAATGACTATCGTGTATAATCAACGTAAATATGATACTAGCAAGCCAACAGTATTTTAGATTTATTTTTGTTTAAAAAAGTGTGCTATTTTTTAAAATGATTATTAAATATTTTGTAAAACCCTTACAGCTCATTATTAAACAATCCATTAATTACGTAGTTCCTTCAAAGCTTAACCGGAATACCCGTGATACATTCGCTAAACAAAGACTACGCTTTTATTATGGTAATTCCATATCCGACTTCAAAGTTATTCGGCTTACGCTGGCGCCACATTAGACCAGATATGACAGGTTTTACTGGAAACTGTCACAATTGTTCTGATTTATTGCTCTGATGGTAATGATAAAAATTAGTTTTTAATTAATATATAATACAAGAGAGCTCTATATATATAATTAATGTTTACATTTTTTTATATTTTAATTGTGAATCTAGACCTTCATAGATAGGTTGCCACAGTCCTTACTAATTCTGGTATAGACTTGGTCTGTGCTAGATGACTGCGACATGGAGTTATGGACAATTACTGCTGACGTTTTAGCCACATTGCAGGAGGTCATCTTCCGGACTGGTGGGGAGGCTTGGTGGCTGTTGGTTCTGCTCGAGCTCTAACGCTTCTAGAACATTCCACACTGCTCAGGACGTTTTCATTATTCTGACTAGTCACTTAATTTTCCTCTGCAGTGTAATTTTAATTTACTTATAATGATATTCCATGTTGTGCTTGTTTCCATTCCAGTGTTTTTTTTAATTTTTTTATTATTAACATATTTTTTTATTTCAATACATTCTACAATGTTTCTTTCAAAATAGTTAGATGTATAAGTTAAAACTGTTGTACTATCAAAGTTTATTGCATGTTTTTTTCTAATTTAAGTGGTCTGTGATAAAGTTGAGTGTTCTTTGTCTGAAGTTTTCGTACATATAATATCCTCTTTTTATATTGTAGAAATCAATCTTCCAGTTTAACTGTAAGATAAAAAACAAGTAACTGTTATGAATAGACAGACAAACATTTCAAGAGAAAGCATTATTCAAGTTCTCGAGCCTACTCATAGTGAATGATATTTGAAGATGTGTAAAATATTAAATTCCAGAAAATATGACCTTTTGCACAGTTCTAAGAAGTGATACGATTCCTTTTATATTTATTCAACTGTAATAACCAACGTGTAAAAGGTGTAGGTTCCTCAGAAAAACTAGTGTTTAATTTGATGTTCATTTTCTGTGAATGGAGAAAATGGATTACAAGTATATTTTGCTTTTTATTTTGGTGATGTTAATTGACAGTAATATAGTGATTTAATGTACTAAACCACAATGTAGCCAAAAGCTTAAAAAGATGTAGGCTATGTTAATTTTCATTTAATTATCAATGTGAAATTTTAAATTAAAAAGCATTCACAGGGAAAATTAGAATAAATAAGTCAGGTCTTTGTGTAGGCCTTTATAAAACCAGCACTTACACAATACTTTGACTTAATGAAACCAATTAACTTTCGTGACATAAAAATTCTATGCAAATTTAACAAAACCCAGAATGAAAAAAAACAATTTCAGAGATTTTAATGCAATATTTATGTTTACACTGGGAAGAAAAAAAAACTAAAAAGTTGTATCTATTTAGCATATTTATCAAGACAACCTTTTTATTTCTAAAATCAGCGAGTGACTTAACTAAATAGCTAGTTTAAAAGAAAAAAAACTCCTAATTATAGACAAACTTTATTCCTCTAGATTTTATTATTTACTGCAATAATCTGAATCAAATGAAAGGGGAAAAATAAAAAAAGCAAATCACTCCCACATGGACTGCTTTTCTGATTGTTGATGTTGATAAGTCAACAATGCTAACAAAATAATAAATTACATTAGAGCCTCTTCTAGGTGTGACGAAAAGGATGAGTCACTACAGGCCTGGATTCTTATATTTCCTCAGGCATGGTGGGTTTGTCTGCGATAAATTAGGCATAGCCTAACACACCCATTAACTGTAGCAGAATACCGGGGACTTGCACCATGAATGGGGAGAGGGACACAGCATTTCACAGGGCCCACTAACTGTAGCAGAATACCGGGGACTTGCACCATGAATGGGAAGAGGGACAGAGCATTTGACAGGGCCCGCTAACTGTAGCAGAATACCGGGGACTTGCACCATGAATGGGGAGAGGGACAGAGCATTTCACAGCGAACGCCTATGGGTGGCATGGGCATCCCTGTGAAATGTTGATGTGTAAATGCTCTGTCAATGTGCTTAAGATAGTAGATTTTTACATGATAATGTGAGGACAGGTTAAAATAAAGATTCAAGTGAGTTTTCTTACTACTTATAGTATGGCCTAATATTCCTAAAACATCCAATTACTATTGAGTTTCTAATTAGTAACACATCCAACAAATAGCGTTTTCTTTCTTCTTCAAACTCTATATTTAATTTATTTGAGGTGAGGAATATTTTGGTTTAGAATACATATTCCATGATTACAATAGTGTGATCCACAAAACATAAATGATATGGGTTCCAAATAGGCTGATTCACATGCTTTTTTATTAAAGGTTTGCATATAATAGGTAGTATAACAGTTGTATATAACAAGTGAAAGTGGTGTTCCCTCTGTCTGTTTGTAGAACGTATCATCAAAATAAAAATATGTTGATCAAAGGCACAGTTTCTTATAGCTCCAAAGCTCTGGTGTTTATAATCCAAAATGTAACTACGGTGTGTGATAAGTATGTGAAACTGGAACATTAACACTTTGAAGCCTAAGCCCGAAGATAGATCGGGTGACGCAAACTGGCGTACTCGCCGACGCCCGAGAATAGCTCGGGCGCCCATATTTAATTCATTATATCTTTATTATCGGCATATAATCGGGTTTAGGTTATCTGAATATGTCTTTTAGTTATCTGTTATTATATTTTATCGGTCTATTAATTTTTTTTATCTACATCTGGTCTTGGATAAATAATTATCGTAACAGCTGACGTGAGACTTGGAATGAGCGCGCGCCGAGCGGTATTGTTTATGTCAGCATTGTTTATGTTGTTATATTTTGCTATTATATTTATTATATGTTATTATATTTTATCGGTCTATTAATTTTTTTATCTACATCTGGTCTTGGATAAATAATTATCGTAACAGCTGACGTGAGACTTGGAATGAGCGCGCGCCGAGCGATATTGTTTATGTCAGCATTGTTTATGTTGTTATATTTTGCTATTATATTTATTATATGTTATTATATTTTATCGGTCTATTATTTTTTTTTACCTACATCTGGTCTTAGATAAATAATTATCGTAACAGCTGACGTGAGACTTGGAATGAGCGCGCGCCGAGGGTATTGTTTATGTCAACATTGTTTATGTTGTTATATTTTGCTATTATATTTATTATATGTTATTATATTTAGCTTATATTATTATATTATTTATATTTAGCTTATATTACTTATATTATATTTAGCTTATATGTTATTAACTGTTGGGCATAAACATTGATAGTAAATTGTGTTGGAAAGACCAAATCAACAATATCTGTAAAAAAATATCCAGAACAGTATTTTTATTTTGGAAGCTAAAGCCACTTGTAAATTTAGAATACTTAAGAATTGCATACTTTGGCTTGTTTCAATCGCATATCACCTATGGGTTGATACTGTGGGGACATTCTCGTTGTGTGCATGAGATATTATTAATACAAAAGAAAATTGTTCGCAATATGGCAGGGGCAGGGGCCCTGGAGCACTGCAAACCGCTTTTTGTTTACCTTAAAATCTGCACAATTATTAACCTATATATTTTTCAAGTCTTAATGTATGCCAAAGATAATTTAAATTTATTTCAAAAAAGGCAAAACATACACAATCATAAGACTAGAAATAGAATCAATCTGGATATTCCTCATCATAGGCTTACCCTTACAGGCAAGTCCTATAAAATTAATTGTGTTACATTTTTTAATAAGCTCCCCGAGATTGCTTGGACATTACCACGTAATAAATTTAAAACTGTCATTTATAACTGGCTTCTCAATAATCCATTCTATTCTATTTCCGAGTTTCTAGAGTCTGACTTGAACATAACTTTTTTCAATATGTAAATGTAATAGTCTTTTCTGTTTTCTGTTTTAAGTATAGATTAATTTAAATATGTGTATGTTGAAGAGTAATTTATTGTAAAATTTTAATATATAGTAATTTATTGTTGAATCTTAATATATGGTAATTTTATTGTTGAATTTTATTATGTAATTATTTATTGTTAAATTTTAAGATAATATAGTGATTTATTGTAATTTTAATATGTAATGATGATTGATAAGCAAATTTTGACAGAGTGCAACTGCCTTGTTTTAGATTAGATTTGTAATTGTAGATTGACATGTCCTATTCGAACTTATGTTTGTCAATGGAATAAATAATTCTTGATTCTTGATTATATTTTATATTGTTATATGTTATTATATGTAGCTATTTTTTGTTTTACATATTTTTGTACTTATTTGTAGCTTCTGTAAAAAATTAAAAAATGTACAACACCTAAAGTTTTGCCCATCATTGAAAAGAGAATTTTCTCCCCTTTACAAAGATATATAATATAACCTTTTTTTGAAATTTATAAGGCATTTAAAATTTTTTTAATGTGAACATAAAACCCCCAGGATTCCATGCCAAACGGAGTATTAAGGGCCCAGGCTTCAAAGTGTTAATTTTTACGAAATTAGAAGAAGATATTAGATGGACGAACAATTCTGACATAGAACACTCACCTATCGTAGACTAACTCTTTGAGAATAAACATTCATTAGAATTTGATATTATTGTTTGATTGTTTATTTTTTTTTAGAATTAGTTTATATGTACACGCTTTTCTTAATTTTGTAAGATTATAAATTGTTGGTTTATCTATTTATTTGTTGTGTGTATGTATTTTATAGGTATTATTGTTTTTTTATTATTGCTTTTCCTTGACAGTTTACAACTGTTATTGTTTGATATGTAATTATCTTTAAAGTGTATAATTGTTATTGTTTCTTATTATCTTGTAATATTGTGCATTTCTCCTTTATTATATTTATTGTATTAATTATTACTAGGGGACACCCCCTGCACACTTAGTGTGCCATCCCCTTCACTCAACTGCGCTCGGTACACCTCAGCCTTTGGCCTGTGACTTGACTACAACTAATAGTAGGTTAATTGTATAATGTAAAATCACATTATTAAATTAATTTACAGTATCTCACTCACATTACTTACGTTGCAACCTATTTATTAGTATAATTACCCAAGGATATTACTTAGCCTATTTTAAACAGAGAGGAAATTCTAGTGACCAGTCAGAATAATGGAATTATCCAGAACAGTGTGAAATGTTCTAGAAGTGGAAGAGCTTGAGCAGAACCTTCAAGCAAAGACCAGATGTCACTGACCCTCCCCACCAGGTATATAAACTCCGAACTTGGCTAGCCCCTGCCAGTTGAAACTACACTTACGTTGTATGCTCATTTCGCCCTGAAGATGGCCTACTGCAGTGTAGTCGAATTGTCAGAAATTGTAGTCGAATTGTTCATACTGTTTAAACTCATCACGCAGTTGACTTCCAAAGACCAGGTTTATATTAGTGTGGATCTAGATATTCAATTTCATTTATTATAATATATATAATATTGATACTGAAATAAAAATTCAGCCCTTTGTTTTTTCCAATTTGTCCAACTTGAAACAGCTCATTGGTCAATTTAACCTGCTTTTATAGAGTATGTTTAAAACTGCAAAAGTAACGTTAGTACATTTTAAAATTATGTTTTCTAGATTTTATACAACATAGGAGTGAATAAGGGATACTTGCCTCCATTGCCTGGAGGAACTATCTTTTTTTACTCCCTTGCAACTGCTACTTTGTTTCATGCTGCTCTTATTGAGCCACACAACCTTCGCCCATCCTATTGGAAATTTCTAACCAATATATCTGGAACCAGGTAATTCACATTTATTTTAAATACTCTGTTTTTCACTAATCTTTTGAAAGCGTTCAAGGTAAATTACTTAACTTGTTCTTTAGGTTCTTAGTAAATTTATTAACATTTACAATTGTAGTAGCAATAATATTTTCTAACCTCATACAAAATCATTGAAAGAGTCAATTATAGCGAGAGATAATTAAAAATTTTTTTGTTTTGTGAATAAAATTGCTATATTTTGATAGGGATAGGTGTTGTTTACGTCTGCAGCAGTCTTTAAGCTGTACATGCTCTCTTGATTGTTCTACAACTAATAGCTGGATTGTAAGGAGAATGGCTTAGATTAAACTGAAAGCTACCACCCTCATAGCTTTTTTAACTGTATTTATAAGTTGCTGTTACAGATATTGATTACAACAGAATATCTCCTATTCTCAATGACAGTATCCCTGAGTTTAAACCTGTTCAAAGTGTTTGCGTCTCCTCATTGAGGTGGCTGGAGGTTTCACTGACAATGGGTTTTTGAATAGAAACATCAGCACAGAGAAAGGGCTTTTTACTTGCTGTCAGATTCAAAAAGCAATGTACTCGAGTTTGAACCTCTGCTACAAAATAAATACTCATTCGATTTCGTTGTGCTGTACATCAAAATTTAGCTTATTTAATTATACGTAATGTCATATAACAGATATATTTTTTGAAGACTTCAAGAATTTTTTATTACAGGTAGAAAACAAAAAAAATTACACGAAATTTTAGTACTTTTGGAGTAAAGCTCAACTTTAAACATGTCTAAACCAAAAAGTACTAAAGACAAGTCAGTGAAACTTTAACCACATGTGAATAAGATTATTGTTTGTAGTATGTCCAAATTCTAGAATTTTTACTCTTTTACAACATTTTCTGTTGTAATTTTTGTAAACCCTTGCAATCTTAAAAATGGCTGATCATACGAACTTCCAAAACGGTTCAAAAATACCGGATTGAAAAATTAAGTAAGATTATAAAACGGTAAGTGTGATAAAAAAATTATTTTATTTCACGTGATAATTCAACAGACATCGATGTGTGCTCATGTGTAAGCAAATCCCCTCGGGCAGCACTTCAAAACTAGTTTCAACTGAGCATTTCGGTGTTGCCGATTTGTGCACCTGAAAGTGTTGAAACAGTGCATGAAAGGTTTATTACTGTTGATGTATTGAACAGTCAATCAATTATGTTTTCTATCAAAATTTAAATCATTTTTTTAATCACCTCATGAGGGGCTTTGGACTTCCAACGACAGGTTTGAAAATGTTATAGCTCTAAAAAGATTGTCAAATTAAAAAATAATATTTACAGGATTTACAATTATATAAATTTCACATGTAACAAGCTGAATGTAACGTGAAAATGAGAGCCAGCTATATATATTGGTGATTTGCAGGATGTACTTATCAAATTTTAATAAGTCTTATTTATTGTACTTGCCATTTTATAATCTTACTTTATTTTTCAATCTGGTATTTTTAATCGTTTTGGAAGTTTGTATGATCAGCCATTTTCAAGATAGCAAGAGTTTACAAAAATTACAATAGAACATGTTGTAAAAGAGTAAAAATTCTAGAATTTGTAGAGACTACAAACAACAATCTTATTCTCATGTGGTTAAAGTTTCACTGACTTATCTTTAGTACTTTTTGTTTTAGACATTTTTAAAGTTGAGCTTTACAACAAAAGTACTAAAATTTCGAGTTTTTTTTGTATTCTACCTGCTATACAAAATTCTTAGTCTTCAAAAAAATATGTAAGTTATGAAATTACGTAGAATTAAATAAGCTAAATTTTTGTATACAACACAACGGAATCGGATGAGTAATTATTATGTAGCAGTGATTTTGTAGCAATGATTTTTACATTGCTTTTTGAATCCGACAGTAAATCTTACAATCTGACTTTACCCTCTTAATGTGTTTTCTGAATTTTAACTTCAGTAACAAGTTATATTAAATTACTAATATATGTACTGGTGTACTGTTTTTGCTCCTCTTTTACTCAATGTATATACAGTAGAAACCCTATTTTCCGTCAGGGGTCGGGACCGCGGCCTTGACGGATTGCAGAATAGACGGATCATAGAGAATTCACCCAGTCACACCTATATCGCTGGAAACTTATTATTAGTGCTTATGCACGTTAAATTTAAATGCTGTATAGTACATATTGAATAACAAAATGAGAATGAAAAGGTTAGAAAAAAGACATTTTTATAATGTATCTATATACTGCAGGTCACAACTACGCTTTTATTACAGTAGGCATAATTTTAATGTAAAACATAAGCTTGTATATTATGTAATAAGCAGAAAAATGAACTATCAACATTATTAAAACTAAACTGCAGTACAAAGTAACATATTAAAGCCTAGTTCCCACGGCTTGTGTTTTCGCAACACAGGCCCGATGTCGGTACACGGGTAGTGTGTTGCCGCGACTCACCTGTGTATCATCAGACAGGACTGTTCCAACGGTCCGTGACCTATGTAGGCATCGCGGCTTAAAATTTCATCTTCAAAAACATGCCTTTGTACCTGTTCAGGCAGCCCCGAACTGCCTGTCTGTACGTCAGGCGAGCTGTTCCAGCGACACGTTATCTTTTAGACGGCAGATTAGGTCTTACGGATGGCAGGCCGTTGAAAGTTGGAACTAGGCTTATGAGGACTAGACGGCTGGAGAGGGAAATTGTCGTCTTCCAGACGGATAAGTCATACGGCAACTGTCATATCGTGAACCCAGACACTGATGAATAACAGAACCTGGCGGAAAATAGGGTGACGGATAATAGGGTTTTCACTGTACTGCTGAAATTCCCACTACCAAATCAAGAAATTTTATTTAGGCAGAGATATGCTTCTTACTAACCATCTGGAAGACATATCAAAAACATAAAATATACACTTGATTTAGACACATTAAATAATCATTTGGATCCTAGAAGCTTAAATCCAATTAAAAAAAAAATAGAAAAAAAGAACCAAGTGGCTTTCATTTGAGTTATATATTAGCCAAACATATATATGAAACATTCAATAGTGTATGTAGTAACATAGTGAGCATCCATCCACATTATTTAGGAGTTAGTCGATTTCTTTCATTTTAGTTTCAAAGTTTTTAGTCAGCAGGATACTTGCACTGGTTAGCCTTGTTTAAAGATATATCAAGTTGTTTTTGCACTAAAAAAATGCAGTCTGTTGAGCAGGTCTCTGTCTTTTGTTTTGTGACCAGAAGTCCTTTTTGTGTTTTGTGTTTCTTTAAGAAGTCCTAAAGTGGCTATTGAACTAAGTGACCTTTGCATTGTTGTCAGATAAAATAACAATTCCATATCAAGGAATATTTAAGGTAAAAAAAGAGCGTCATGATCATTATATGTTAAATGTCTGAAAAGTCTGGGTACGGCTCAATATTTAATAAACCATAGCAGCTAACATCTATAAACTTTGCTCAGTGTTATATGGATATATAAACTCTGGCCCACAGAGGAAGTCATACAAATCTTAAATGTAAGCATAGCATTTTAAAGGGTTTCAAAGATTTTAAACCGCTACCATTTTGTAACGGATCCAGCTTTTGAAGTGCGGTTTGCAGCATTCTTCTTTGCTTGATCGTCCCTTTAGAATGATGTGCATATCAACATATGCTTACATTGAAATGTTTCTACTGACTCCTCATGAACCGTTCCCAGGAATAGCAGGACACTGAATACATCTTAAAATAGGTGTTTGTGTACAGTAATAATATGTGAAGTTATGTGGCTTCATCTGATAAGGTTACAATAAAATTTAGCCATTCTTGAAGCATATAAGATCAGTATTGAAACTTTTGAATGCCGCCATTTTGTTCAGGATTAATCTTTTGAGGTCTAATTTGTGGCATGATGTTCTACTAATTAAGACCTTTAAAATATAAGTATATAAATACAGTGAATTAGGTTCTGTTTATAAAGACCTGGAGTAGGTATCTGGCCGAGGGTAGCTACTAGATCATCAATAGCAATGACATGAACCCAAAGTTGGAGAAGTGGTATTTTGATGGTTAGCATGCAGTGGTAGTATAGTTTTGTTATTTTTATTTAAATTTATTTTTAATTAAAATGTCAAGTTAAGCAGGTTTCAAAAGATCAGTATTAAACTCATCCTTAACTATGACATTGTAGCTAGCCATGATATCTAGCAGTGCGTATCCAAATTCTGCTAGATAACCTAGATTAGATGTCTTATAACACTGATGACAATTTGTTTTCCTTAAAGACATAAAGAAATATGAATCTGGGTTTTGTTTTCAACCCCCTCTCTGACATTATCTCCACCCAGTGTTTCCAACAAAACTGGTAGATATTTCCCGAAGGTTTATACAAAAATCCACGAAATTCCCTTTATTAATCAGAATTAAAAACCCTCGAATTTCCCTATATATGACACCAACCTATAAAACAGGCACAAAATAATTTAAAAATGTTAAGTTTGTCTAATGAAATAACAGGCTGTGTTAAATAAACAGAAAGGTCTTGCAATTAATTAAAATGATTTTTTTTATTTTAAACCCTTATCATTCATTATCTAATTTATCATGGTTCAATTTTTAGACTAACATAGAAAACTTAATAAAGTAGTTTTTGGGAAATATTTAAGATTTGCTTCAAAAAATGAAATGTTTTTGAAATACAGGTAATAAGTATATTGTTTTATCAGTACAAATATTTAAATGAAGAGTTATAAACCAACAATAATTATATAGAGCAGGGGCCTTTTCAAATTTTGGCAGATATTTTAGCATGGAACATGCTTTAGTCTTGACCTAACTGCCTGAAAACGTTACGCGGGAGGGTGACGCGGGAAGGTGACGCGTAACCATGAAAACACAATGACATATCAGTGTTGACTTCAATAATGATTTTATTTGCAAGCGTTCATCAAAGTACATCTTTAGTTTCCATGACAACTCTTGTTAAAAATATACAAAATTAAGTCCTATAGGATTATATAAGATAATAATAATAATAATTAACTTCCTTTCAAGGTGGTAATGAGTCATCGCGTGAGTAAGAACCTGAGCCGCGAAACAATAAAATTTAAAAAGTAAAGATATATTTATATTTTTAAGATATGTTTATATTTTTTGTAATTCCTTACATGAAATCTAAAATTCGTTGTTTTCAGCTAAAGCATGTTCCATGTTTCTTGAATTTTAGCCGTAGGCTCTAAGCAAAAAGATCTGGGGGTCCAGGGGGCTTGCCCCCTGGTGAGGCCCGCAGGGCCGAGTTTTTTTCATTGTAGATACATACTTAAGAAACAAGAAAAAGGGGGAAAATTATGAAAATGAGAAAAACGGAAAGATATTGTTTTGTAGATATAGCAATTTGGGTACTCAAATTTGCAGAATTTTGTCCTGATTACGAATACAGCAACAATTTTGCAATTGGGTCATTTTTAAATATGTTAGTGCCGGAAATGTCCCTTTCAGTAAGGTTATGTTTTGTTGAGATAGGGCTAGGTTGGGTTTTGATGGGTTAGGTTGAGTTTTGATAGGTTAGGTTGGAATGTGTAAGGTTATGTAGGTTGGTTACAATTTGTTGTTAGTTTTTAAGAGGTTAGGCTGGTGTTTTAGGTTAGTTTTTGCTAACCTAACCTAACAATACCTAAACTACGCCTATCCTTTAAAAACATAACCTTACTAAAATCGACACATTTCTAACGCTAACATCCTTAAAAATGCTCCATTGAAAAAACGTAGCCGTATTCGTGATTATGACAAAATTCCTTACAATTTGAGTACTACCCACATTGCTATATTTACAATAATAATGTTCCCCTTTTTCTCATTTTTGTAACTTTTCCCCTGAAAAAAATAATTGTTTTTTTTAGTCATAAAAGAATTGAATAAAAAGAATTGAACCAAAAAAATCTAAAAGGCCCCTGTTCTAGATAAATATAAATTAAATAAAGTAGTTTTTATGAAACATTGAAGCCTTTCTTTTAAACATGAGATGGTTTTTTTTTTAATACAGGTAATAAGTATATTAATTTCTCAGTACAAACCAACACTTTCATCATCTTGATGAGTGATAAAGGGATTTGAACTATGGAAACTTAAAGCTGAAATGAAAATAGGCCTAGAGTAAAATGAAACAAACATTCTTTCAATAATTTTTGTATTAGGAATTAATTTTTATTGCTACATAAGAAATTACACTTACATTGATTATTAGTAAATTAGTAAAATATTACACTTCCAAAAAGTAGCAAATGGATAATTAATAGACCTGGATACAATGCTCATTATAAAACCACATCTCTGAACTAGAAATTATGATAATATGTATATGGCAAATATATTAACAAAATTATATTAAAATTTTATAGGAAAATATACTTACTAGACTAACAAACACATATCTGAACTAAAAAAATTATGATAGTATACAGCAAATATATTCACAAAAGTACAAACAAGAACTTGAATCATATGCTGAATTTCAAATTATTCTACCAAATTCAACAAAAAAATTAAACTAATCATAAACTATTATTGAAAATCTTTGTACACTATTCAGAAATAGTTGTCAAATTAAGAGTTACAAAGTAAGATTATGCGGTATGAATTTCTAGAAATACAATTATTTTTAATACATACAAACATAAATTAAATAGAAAAAAACTTAAGGTTTTGGGGCCTAGTGTATGCTTTATTTCCAAATTTTGGTTTTAATCATTGCTGTTGTGAGTTCAGATTTGGAACATCCTCCTTTAATTACAATTCCCTCTTTAGTTGTCATCAGTGACACAATAGTTTCTGTTTTCAGATTATTCCTACAGTTTTTATATTGTTCAGTACACTGAATACTCGCTCAACTGAAGCGTTTGAAAAGGGCAGGACCATAAGGAGTCTGATAACTTTTTTTAGTTCACTAAACAAAGGAACCAACAGCATTTTTTAGGGAAAACACCTTCGTCCAATATTTTTCAGGAGGTAGATTAGCGTCCAATCTTCACGTTTTATTAAAGCATGGTTGCACCACTCCTGATCTGCCTTTGATTTGTTGACACTCTCCTTCAAGCATCTGTATACTCTGTCCAGTGATCTGATTGTCATGTATTGAGCAATTGCTGAATCTGCCATTTCTACTATTGAAAAAAATTCCATCTTCCTATTGAAAAGCAAATGTCTTCCTAGTTTGACTTATAGTCTCAATTGTAGAACTGCTGACAAGTCTTGAAGAAAAGATTAAGAAGTTGTTGTTTTGGAACTTCTTGATCGTTCTTGAGCTTTTAAATACTTTCATGAGCATGAATTCCCAAGTAAATTTCTTCTTTAACAAGAAAATTATTAAGACTTCTAGAATGTCTTGGCTTTTAACATAACATGATTGTATTTAGCTACGACACAATGTCTTCAAGATTTGTTGAATTTCAGGTTTTAATTTGTACAAGAGAGGGCTCTTTGCCTGAAACATCATTTTAATATTGATAAATAGCCCAAGGACTTAAGACACAAATTCTCCATAAACTTACAATTCATAGTGTTAAGCATTTCTTCTGTTGTTTTTGAAGGGTCGTCAAAAGCTCTTTGTCTTAAATAGGCATTCAGTACTGCGTACTGTTCCAGTAACCTATCCACACATGCTATTACAGAAAGCCATCTAGTTGTATAAGGAGATAGAATTTTGTGAACTTCAACTCTAAAAAACTGTTGAAATTCAAGTATTTATGCTGCCTATGGTAGCTTTGACCACCCTTCAAGAAGAAGATCCTCCACATTTCTTGGTAGCTTCTAGCAAGCTTTTGAAGCCACGAAATGAATAATGATATAATAATAATGACACAAACACTTGATAAACAAAATATCAGGCAGCTCAGTTTTAAAAATTGAAACAACAGAGTGATGTATGTTCACCAAACATTACTTTGGTTGTGTATGAGGAGATTCCTATAAGATTTGTTAGTGGTATATTGCTTTCATTTAAGGTATCTTTTAAACACATAAATAAATCATCAGCAGTAAAAGATTTCAGCTTTCATATCAAAGAAATTTTTTCTGATTTCATTAAGAAGATTATGTTAGTAAATAACAACAAACGCACACTGTTTTGTTAAAGTCATGTCTGTTTCGTCCATCACTATACTGAAATAGCTTCCTGGTGAACTCAAAAAGTACGTTCAGTTCCTTCTTAAACTCAAAACCAATAGAGTTTTTTATCACATCGGTGTTTTTTATCCGGTGCTAATGAAGGCTGTGCAATTTTCGAATCTGAGAATATGTTTGGCATAAGTTCAACAAGTCTAGCTATTGTTTGTATTGGTAAGTTATTTTCAGTTAAAAATCCAGCTAGCTGTATTTATGCTCTTCTTTGATTTAAGCTAGTTGATTTCATAACCATTTCTTCAAGGTTTCTTTGATTTCTTTTAAATGAATGACATGTCTTTCAGACTTATGGTGTCCAAGGATATCGTTTTTTGAGGTGTGATGTGCACTTCACAAAGTTTGCAATAAGCTAGTTCATGCTCCCCCCGACTTCTTTGAAGATTTTTCTAGCATTCTTTAAATTCTGGTGTTTATAGCCATTTTAATGAAATTTATTAAAAGTACTTTTTAACTCCTTTTGTTCCATGGGTTGGCCTACCCATTTTAGATTGAGCAGTTGAAGTCGTTTCCTCTTCAGAAGCTCGTAATGGTCTGTTACAGTCATCACTTGATAGCACATCTGTAAATTTTGTTTGCTTTTTTGGACGTAATCCTGATGTACCAGGTCCCAAAAAGTAAATGAATAACAATTTATGAAATGGTTCAGTATATATCAAACAAAGTAGATCACTCACAACAAGTATCTATGTAAACTGCATATTTGCCTCAATCGGATATATGCTTACAAAAATCACAATAAATATGAAGGCATATATTATAAATAATATTATTATGACCCTATGAAGGCCTTTGAAAATAAACATTAATTAAATAATCGTATCAATATATTATGTTTTATTAAATATACAGAGTGTTGAAAAAGTATGAAACCCCCTTCATTTCTTTTAAATGGTTCTAGATAAATAACTGAGATTTAGTATACCTCTGTAGAAAGTTTTTTATATCTTTTGATGCAGTTTGTAATTTTTCTCAACCTAGCGGGGAGGGCCCGTGGAGGATTTTGTAAAAAGATTAAACAAAAGCTATGACGAGTTGCCCATTATTAAAGCCTATTTTTTTCTGAATAAGAAACCACAAGTCAGAAAAGGCGATTGGTTAATCTTTCTTAGCAGAGGGCCTTGAACAAGTATGAACCTACATTCATTTCTTTTAAATGGGTCCAGATAAATAATTTAGATTTAGTATAACTCTGTAGAAAGTTTTTTTAAATCTTTTGATGCAGTTTATAACTGTTTTTTATCTAGAGGGGAGGGCCCGTGGAGGATTTCGTAAAAACTTTAAATGAAAGGCTACGATATGTTGCTCATTATTAAAGTCTATTTTTTCTGAATAAGATGCCATAAGTTTCAAGTCAAAAGAACCACCCTATCAGAAATGGCGACTGTTTAACCTTTCTTAGCAGTGATATTTGAGTAGGAATTCGATATGTTGTAAAATACAGTTCTGTTCTAAGAGTTGTTTGTACCATTATGTCAACTATTTCATTTTAAAATAATTTTCTGTTTCTTTAATCAGATGCCTAATTTCATAACTGCCTTTTACAACATGTCGAATTCCCACTTGAATATCACTGCTATGAAAGTTTAACCAATCACCATTTCTGATAGGGTAGTTCTTTTGACTTGAAATTTGTGGTGTCTCATTAAGAAAAAAATAGGCTTTAAAATGATGGGCAACTCATCATAGCCTTTCATTTAAACTTTTTACAAAATCCTCCATGGACCCTCCTCTCTAGATTTAAAAAAAATACAAACTGCATCAAAAGATAGAACACAACTTTCTACAGAGTTATATTAAATCTCAATTATATCTGGACTCATTTAAGAGAAATGAAGGTGGTTCCATACTTTTTCAACGTCCTGTATATTTGGAGGTAATAAATAATAATATGAAAATGTTGTATTTAATGTAAGCAACAATTACTCTTATCTTTAATTTATTCAGTAAAAACAGAGGTTTCTTTAGAATAAAAACCATTTTCCCAGACACCTTTATCCATTAGTGGTGCAAATTGCCTGATTCTAGAAGAAGTGTGTAACTGTTTTTACTGAATAAATAAATAACAATAATAATTAATTGTTGCTTGAATCAAATCCAACATTTAAGGTGTCAAAAAAAATTACCTCTGATAGTAGTTGTGCAATAAGGTTTAAGTTGTGACAGCTGTTGCAAAGTAAAAATAATAGTGTTTGTAATATTGAGAAGGTTAGAACTTTAATGATGTTAAACCAGGGAACCTTGTAAAGAATGTTTGATTTACATTTGATTGTAGGGTTATGCTCTACTGGATTTTAATAGTATAGGAGCTAGCAACGTTTTCGTGAGAGAATTTTAGAACAGTTGGTTTTTTTATATGCTGTCTCTCTTGCTCTTTCGGTTAGAGTCCGGGCTACCTGGCTGGCGGTAGTGGTTGCGTTTATTAGTGCGCATCTTATCTGCACAGGTAAAAATCTTTAACTTTAAAAGAATTTTTTAAAGTGTAATTTTTAATTTTTTGCCTTTAGGTAGATCCACCAGACATAAATTTTTTATTGCCAGGCATTTTTGTTGTTGTTAATTATGTGCCATACGCAATTTTTTATTTTTTTTTAAATAAAAAATTCAAAGTATTTTAGAATGTCTGTAATTTTTATATTACGTTCTTTAAACATATAATAATCTAAAATTAATTAGCCAGGTGTTAATTCGATTGTTAAGTATTAAATATAAATAAAAAAGTAATGAAAAGTATTGCAGTATGATGCCTGTGGTTAGAGAGAGACAGTGTAAAGTGCAAGAGAGATAGAAAGCGACGGCAGCGCATCAGCAAATGGACAATATGGCGTCAGTATAAAGTCACATGTTTGTTGTGTTTACATTATTTTGTAATGTTTGTTTATTAATTTCGCCGATGCGCTGCCGTCACTTTCTATCTCTCTTGCACTTTACACTGTCTCTCTCTAACCACAAGCATCATACTGCAATACTTTTCATTACTTTTTTATTTATATTTAATACTTAACAATCGAATTAACACCTGGCTAATTAATTTTAGATTATTATATGTTTAAAGAACGTAATATAAAAATTACAGACATTCTAAAATACTTTGAATTTTTTATTTAAAAAAAATAAAAAATTGCGTATGGCACATAATTAACAACAACAAAAATGCCTGGCAATAAAAAATTTATGTCTGGTGGATCTACCTAAAGGCAAAAAATCAAAAATTACACTTTAAAAAATTCTTTTAAAGTTAAGGATTTTTACCTGTGCAGGTAAGATGCGTACTAATAAACGCAACCACTACCGCCAGCCAGGTAGCCCGAACTATAACCGAAAGAGCAAGAGAGACAGTATATCAAAAAACCAACTGTTCTAAAATTATTGTTTTTCAAACGTTGCTAGCTCCCGTACTATAAGGTTTCATTGATAATCTAATGCAGTCATATTATTCAATTAATTTTCAGCTGTTAAACAAAATCAAATGATATGAACACGTTTGAAATAGGCTAAGTGATATGATTGGGCTTTTATGTTAATAAATGGGTAGCAACGCAAGTAATATGAGTTACTGTAAATAAATTCAATAATTAACCAACTATTGTTTGCAGCCATGTCACAGTCTGAGGTGTAACGTGCGCAGTGAGGGTCCGGGTTGGCACGATAAGCATGCGCGGGTATCTCCTAGTAACTTATTTACTTCATATAACCATGAAAAATGTAATTAATGACCTTTTTCAAACGCCATTCATAACATTATATTTATTGTAATTTTTCCAGGCATATGTCCAGTTGAGCTAAATATGCAGTTTCTACAGCTACTTGTTGTGAATGATCTGTTTGTTTGATAAATGCTAAACAATTTTATAAAACAAACAACAAGGAATAATTGTTGACTGAATTAAATCCAACATTTTCATATAATTATTTATTACCTATTAATTAATTAATTATTATTTTATATATATATATATTTAAAAATAAAATACATAAATTATTGATTCCAGTATTTAATTTATGACTTTTTCAAAGGCCATATATAAAGTCATAATAATATTTATAATATAGGTTAAATTTATTGTTATTTTTTAGGCTTATGTCCGATTGAGGTAAATATGTAGTTTCCAGAGCTATTTTTTGTGAGTGATCTACTTTGTTTAGTATATGCTGAACAATGTTATAAAAGCAAATAACAATGAATAAATTAACTAAAAGTTAATTGGAAGAAGCAATGTTATTCTAAAGCATTATTCATTTATGTTACATTAAGTGCATTAATATAAAATAGGCATATATTACTTTTTCTACTAAATTTGCTTGAGTTAAAAGTTGACTTATTTGATGAAACTCGAATTATCTTACCTCAGGTTTAGATTTTCAAGTGATAAAGTGATCCATTAGGTAGGTTTGGTCAACAACAACAAACAACAATGTCACAATCTTCAACAAGGAACAAATTGACAATCTTCCTCTCCAGTGCTCCAGTACTCCAATTTTAAAACTGACCAAACAAAATTAAGAAGCAGGAGTCCATATCTTGTACAGTATTTATTAAGTCAGCTGGTCTTTTAAATGTTACTTGCCCATTTCAGAGTTGCATTTGATTTGAACTTTACTCCGCAACACTAAAGCATTAACCCTGGAACCGGGTTCTACTTTTTCCTTTACCGTCACATCATTTTTTGCGCATTTGCAGACATTTTTTCAAAAAATGATAAAAAATAGTAAAATTATATAACCCTACTTGTATTTGGTATTAGTGCACTCCTAATAAAGGCTATCTAATAATAATAAAATATTACATCTTTGGGGAAAACAAAAAATTTTTATGACTCATGATATCTCGGACAATGACTTTTGTAAACATAAAAGGGGGGGGGGTCACCTTGAAAACAATATATTATAGCTAAATTCAAAATTCCAAGATAGCATAAATATTACAAATTTCATCTAGTTTCAGGATATATAAAGGTTTTATATGTTATTTGAAGTATAAAAGTAATTATACTTACAAAACCTTGTGTAGTACAATTTATGCAAAAATTTGTTACTGTGGTAACATAATTTTCAAAAATTTGCTAAAAATTCTATATAATCAGTACAGACTTCTAACTAGTACTAAAATTTATATAATTACTTGTTCTATAAATAAAATATATTTGTAAAATGGTTACCTTGGTATCCTCTGGCTGTGAGCTTAGGGGTCCACAGATGATGATGAAATTTATCCGGCGTACGCACACAAATGTGATATTCTTCATGTTCAAAATTGTTTTTCTTTTATAAAAAGGCTTCAATATAATTTTTTGTGTGTTGTATGTATATACCAAAAGTAATGTAAACACAATTATATCATAATAACACCATAATTACGTATAATAAGACTTACAAATACAATTGAAAGACAAGTAAACAAAACTTCCAAGGCTAGCGTCAGTTTGAAAATCGCTTTCACATTGGACAACGAATATTCATCATATTATTTTCCATTGTTCCCGTCATCTTAGAACCAAGTCAGGCATACCACTACAATCGGTAACTCTTCCCGTTTCCAGTGGTATATGAATCTTGTCAATAGCGCTAATAGGTATACTATAACAAGTGATAATATCGAGCGATGTCAAGTCGACAATTTTTTGTCGATTTCCAGTACAGAATCAACACAAGTCGACAATTATTTGTCGAAACGCGGCACGAGGGTTAAAGTCTAGCCTAGTTGTTTACTTTACTATTTAAACATTTGTATGATTGTCTGTTAACCTTTAACCAATGAGAAACTTCAAGAAACACGCTGGTTCGACTAGTTCCTTCACATCTAATGTTTAAGTGTGCCTGAAATCAGATGTTACCTTAAAATTATTTAAATTGAATCTTTTAAGTTAATACTTTTTCATTTTGTGTTCTGTCAAATCTATGATATTTAATTTTATTTGCTCTAAGGTTATTTCTAAGGATTCTTTTCTTTGTTCCAGTCTTTGTTCTGTGTATTTTGATGGATAATTGAGAAATTTAGATTATTATTAATTTTCTTTTGATTTTACTAAGTTTTGAGGCTCACTGAAATTCATATTGTATTGTAGTATACTATCGTAGAAGAGTTTAAATTAAAAAAGAGTTGAGGTCTCCATACTGTGTTTTGACTTAATCTCAGGTTGAGGTTGATTGAGCGTAGTAGTAGACATGACTGAAGTCTGCAACTGTTGTTGTGGTGAATGTGGATTAGTAGTTCCTATTTCTACATCGTCTTGGCTTGGACAGGTTTCTGTAGATAAAGAGGAATTGTTTTAAAAGAGTCATATCATAGGTCTCTTCCTACTTGACAACAGCATTTTTCAATGCTTATAAAAAATGATTATGGGAAAGATCTCTTCTTAATATTCTTGTAGATGTTTCATTATTGTAGGTTATCTTTAAATGTTGGCTTTGCTGCAACTCGGTAAGTTTTTTATGAAATGTTCAGGTTGTATCTTATCTCTAATGCAGCCCATTGCGAGACAGACTAGAATTTTTACACCTTGTCCCTTGAAATCATAAGTGAGTTGCGAGAATGCATTTTCACACTTGTTTTATATCATTTTTACTTCATGCTGGTTTTGTAGTGTTGATATGTAATAATTATGTTTCAGTATTATATTGAAAAAGGCAAAATTGGTAAATAAAGTGTTGTTTTTAGAATAAACATAATGGACCGTAAATGCCTGGATGTGTATGGACTGGAAAGCAGCAAGTCACTTCAAGTTGCCCAACAGTGGTTAAAGAAACACTAACTTCTCTTGAGTAAGCCTGAATAAATAATCATGTCTTTCTATTATTGATAGCACAAAACATAATTATTTGTAAATAATATTAAAAGTAAGTTAAAAATAAATCTAACTCAGACATAAAAGAACAAATTCTAAAACACTATGTTTTTAACTAGTGATGTATAGAAGGAACTTGTACTTATGTTAAAGACATTTCTGAGGTGCTTAGTGTATATGCCGGGAATAGATAGATCAATTTTGTATTTATCAAGTAATTCTAATTCAATATATTCTTTTAAAATTATATGGTAGGTTGTTTACAATTAGCACACTCTGAAGTTATATTCTTTATATGTATATAATATTTATAATTTTAAGGATCAAAATAATTATTTGTATTACTATTTTATATTGTTATACAGTATATATATATGTAATAAGATTCTTTATCAATAAATACATTAAAAATTTTTTAAATTTAGTAAATGTTTCAATGTAATGAAATAATTTATTCAAATAATATCAATGTAACATTTCTTACATCAAAATCAACTCTTACCTCATTACACTTTAACCCCATTGGCCTACCGGTTTCTGCAGGTATTGAACTGCACATGTAAAATCCTATTAATTTTGTCCAAAGTTACAGTCTATTACTTTATTAACTTTGTTTTAGTTCTTAGATTGTTATGAAGATTGGAGGTTGGTTAGAAATATCCTAAATTTGCTTAAAATTAAGAATACAAATTTAAGTGTTGATGTTTATGATAATTTTTGAATGAAAACCAGATTTACTACATCTCAAAAATACTGTTTACAATTCCACAACAAAATTATTCCTAAAAGTACAGCAAAAATACAATTTAATAAATGTGTTAATTATATTAATTTTCCAAATCAAAATAAACCCCTATATATCAATTTAAACATTTATTTAAGATATTGTTAGTTCTATGCTTCCTAATTAAAAGGTTGGGGTAAAATTACTTAAATGACGTGATTACAACAAAATTAACATGTAGATTATGTAATTTCACAATAAAATCCATATATATATTTTAAATTTTAAATATGTAAATGAAAACCAGAATCTTTCATTTAATTAAAATTTTTCATTTGCACATTACGTTTGATGTTGTTACAATGTAAGACAAACTGGTGTATAATCAATAATGTAAGTATTATAATAAATATACATAGCCTATCAATACGTACAATTATATTTTATGTACAAATTTTAAATTTCTAAAATGTATAAGGTAGGCAGTGTTAATTATCCTAAATTTCTAAATAAGGGTTGGCAACTTGCTCTGTGATAAGCTCTGGATATTATTCTTATCACAGAGATCTTTTGATGTTTACATTATCAAATCAGTCGCCACATACAGCAATGCCATTCTTAAGTAGTGACTGTATATATCCTCAATAAACAATTTTATAAGTTAAAATTGAAGTGAAATTTACTAGCGTTCCCAATACGAATATGTAACTAGAGACAATATCTTTAATTATATAATCTTGGAGATCAGTATTTGCGTCAAGTTAAAAATCATTCCTTATAACATTATGGAAATTATCATATATAGTCATTTTGCTTGGTTTAAGGATGTATCTTGAGTCCAGTGGTATTTTCTTTGAGTTTTCTTCCAGTGAGTAGAAAGGATTCTTCAGTAACCAGTTTTGTTAGGTGTTTGTTTAGCTTGTGAGGTGGTATTTTCTTCGAGTTCTCTGGTAGTAGATAGTCTGAGGCGTACCTAGTGTAATGCTGATGGATATTCCTTGTGTCTTAGTTGTTTTGTAGAGACTGTTTGGAAGATAACCTCTTGAATGTAGGTCTTCAAGAGAGACCTACATACCTCTTGAATGTAGGTAGAGTGACACTCAGTGAAAATATTCAGCTCAACAAATGTTGTTCAGCAGCTCTCTCTTTACTCAAGCCCTGCAAGAGATCTTATATCTTTCTTTTGATGAGTAAGGACTATAAGGATCAAGGTTTTTTGCAGACGTTCCTCCCCAGGTTACCATGCCTGGTTGGAGTTAAAGAAAAGCAAAATAGGCAGTTTCTGCTGCCTCTGAGAGGTTTATTTGCTTGAGCCTACAGATCAAGAAAGCACCTGTGCTGATCTTTTTACACAGTCTATATGCAGCTTCCATGAAGGGCTGGAGTCCATGAAAACACAGAGGTATTTAGTGTTGGTTTTACATTCTATCCTGCCTATATTTGCCTCTGTGTTTTTGTTTTTGGTGTTAAAAACTATTTGAACAGTTTTATCATCATTATTTAGTAGTAAAATGCGGATCGTCAAGATATAGGTGAATGAGTGTAGATGAACGAGTGATGTCATTGTAACTAAGACCGACTGTTCCTCAGAAAGAGCTATTTATTATTAGCCCAATAGTCAGGGCAACTAAGGGACGTGCAGCTTTATGTGGAAACCAAACCACATAGTGTTGGTCTTTTAGGCTAACCACAAGCCTGACACTTAGTTCTCTTCCCTACATAACATCTGAACCTTGCTTGAATACAATCCAACATGGACACACCAGACATCTATAGTAGTCTCTACATCGATGGCAACCATTGAGCTAACGCCATGTTGTTATTAAGAGGACCGGGCATTAGGTGTGTGCGAGTAGCTCGAAATTCGAGTTATTTGTTTTAAAAAATCTTGAATTTGAGTCAAGATTTAAAAAACTCGAAAAAAAATCGAGTTGAGTTTTGCCATATCTTTGAGTGTAAAAGGTTATAATCAAGACAAAAGTTCCATTTGTATAATAGATTATAAAGATAATCATTTTATGTAGGCAACTGTATTTAAAATATGATCATAATATCGTATTTATAACCTGATATATTCTCGTGATATATTCAGATTCGTGATTCACGCTCAAAAGTCTCGATCGTACGTCCATGGCGATTACGGCGAAAAGTATTCTCGTTATTTATAAAGAAGGGGCGACCAAATAAGCTGTTCCAAATAGCTGTCACTAGTTTTTCATTCAAAACGTGATAAGAGATCACAAAGAAGTTATGTAACGAAGTTGATCTCTGCTTCAACTTCATAACCTTTGGTTACTTGGAACGTTATCTAGACCGTTAAGTAATGTCAGGCCATAACAGAAACAGAATAACTGTCTGGAACGTCAACGGGTCGGGTAAGAGGTTACAAAAATAACAGATTATTATAACACATTATCAGAACATAATAGAATTACGTAACAGGTTATCGAAAAAGTAACTGTAATTCCCATCTCTAGTGTAAACTTCAACAAAAACTCAAAACAAAATGGATACAAATCGAATCCAAGGCTAGCAGTACATTTTATATTGGGACTCGTTGAGTCGGCGAGGTACTGGTAGTAGCTACATTAATTGTTATTTTATTAGTCACGGTGCCGGAACGAAACTGTTCTGGGCATTCTATCTCAAATTATTATAGCTTTTCAATTTCAATAGTTTACGTTCTATGCATAGTTTATGTTACAGATTGAACACGATTTAATTAAATCTGTCCGAAATTGTTAGTCTTAGAATAGTTTTACTCATGAACTTTTGAATTATGGACCTGAAATAAATGCAACTGTTAATTTCAAATTTTGGTAAAAATAGTTATTGAACCGTTACATAACTATTTTTACCAAAATTTGAAATTAGCAATTGCATTTATTTATTTATTATTATTTATTTATTTCGTTCCGGCACCGTGACTAATAAAATAACGATTAATGTAGCTACTACACCTCGCCGACTCAACGAGTCCCAATATAAAATGTACTGCTAGCCTTGGATTCGATTTGTATCCATTTTGTTTTGAGTTTTTGTTGAAGTTTACACTAGAGATGGGAATTACAGTTACTTTTTCGATAATCTGTTACGTAATTCTATTATGTTCTGATGATGTGTTATAATAACCTGTTATTTTTGTAACCTCTTACCCGACCCGTTGACGTTCCAGACAGTTATTCTGTTTCTGTTATGGCCTGACATTACTTAACGGTCTAGATAATGTTCCAAGTTACCAAAGGTTATGAAGTTGAAGCAGAGATCAAGTAAGTTTGTTATGTGGTTGAGGTTATGCCTTGTTATTTATTTATTTTTATTTATTCATAAGACGCCGATCGTCAAGATATGGGTGAATATGGATTTCGAATGAGTGTGATGAGTGTAGATGAGCGAATGTAGTCATTGTTACAAACTAAGGCCGACTATTCCTTAGAAAGTGTCATTAATTAATAGCCCAATGACAAATGAACAGCCGGTGGTTATCAGCTGATCCTTCTCAAAATGTATTATGACTCTGATTGGGATCGAACTGAGAACCTTTAGCACATGAAGCTGGGATTGAACCAACTACGCTACCGACCAATCTACGTTACGATATCGATAATGAGTTACCGTCATTGGGCTTTGCTTGCCCATTATAGAGTTACTGCTCAAAGTTCGCTCTGTTATCGATAATTTAACTGTAACTGCTTTATGTTATGATAATGAGTTACGGTCGTTACGGCTTTGCTTGCCCATTACAGAGTTACCGCTCAAAGTTCGTTCTGTTGTCCCCAAGTAGCTGGGTTACAGCACTGCGCCAACAGGGACAATTATTAAGAACTACATTTTTTCATTATATTGAGAGCTGCTTCGATGTTTTTGGTCAGTGTCTTGCTGTCATTTTCTGCGAGTGTGATAATCGTATCGTCTGCATACATTACTGTATGAGAGGGCCCTTGAAGGTAGATTGGTAGGTCATTTTTTAATAGGATAAAAAGTATTGGCCCCAGGGCGGATCCTTGCGGTACCCCCTTGTTTTAATAAGTGCAGTAGATTAGAGTGGTGGGATTAGAAGTAAATCAGGATAAGACAAAATATATGCATATAACCAGGAGAAATGCTATTGGGCCATGGAGAAATTGCTTGAATCCAAGATATTGTCTAGGAAAACCAAGATCAAAATCTACCATTCCGTAGTCAACAAAGAAATATGAAGAAGCTTATTTGTATTTGAGAATAGAGTACTAAAAAAAGTGTTTGGTCCAGTATGTGGAGGAGAAGTTTGGAGAATAAGAAAGAACAGAGAATTAAGAGAAATATACACTCACCCAGATATAGTAACATTAGTGAAAAGTAGAAGACTAAGGTGGGCTTGACATATGTGGTGAGAAAATACTTCCATTATTAAATATGTTGAGCAATCTAACCCAGAAGGAAGAAGACCCCATGGCAGGCCAAGGCTTAGATGGAAAGACCAGGTCCTCAAAAACATTTACAAATTGGGAAATACACCTGAGGCAGCGGAAAACAGAGAAGAATTGAGAGGTATTGTTGGCGAGGCCAAATACCAACTTGGGTTTCAATGGCCAAGGAGGTAAGGTAAATAAAATTAGAGTGGACCTTTTCTGTTGAATTATCAGCAGTATGTCGCAGCTCTACGAGTTGTTTCCTACCACACAAGTAGCTAAAGAACCATTTAGCTGGTTGTCCAACTATTCCAGCGCTTTTTAGTTTTTCAACTAGACAGGCATGACTTAGGCAATTGAATGGCTTGCTGAAATCTGAAAAGAGACTATTGACCATACAGCCTTCCTCCAGCTTGTCTAGGATGTGGTCAACAAGCGGTAGCTGTTGATTTGCCCTTTGGGTTTCCGTGCTGGTGTGTGAGTATTTTGATTGAGGTAGTTTAGAAGTAGTTCCAGTACAATCTTTTCAACGATTTTTGAAAAAGTTGGTATGAGGGAGATTGGGGGGGGGGGTAGCTATTAATGTCTGTTTTTGGGCCCTTCTTGTGAGTGGGGTATACTTTGGAGATTTTTAGTTGGTCGGGGAAGATGCCTTGTTGAAAGGATTTATTTATCATGTTGGTTAGTGGCACAGTTAGTTTTTCTTGCAATTTTTGGCTGATATGTCATCAATGCCACAGAAGGTTTTTGGTTTCAGGCTGTCTAGGACTTCCTGAACCTGTTTTGCTGCTATCGGTCACAAGGATCACGAACCACCATATTGACAGGCGGTACCCTAAAAGAACATCAATTATGAACTCTGCATTCAAGACATCCTACAAAACCTGCCACATTCATTTTCTAATTACCTCGTTTATCAGTTTCATCTAACTGAGATCATACCTATAAAACAAATGTTCTATATCTTACATCTGACACCATAAAAATAAATGGCCAAAAATACAAATGGTTTTTAAACAAACAGATTTTGAGCTGCGCTACAAAAACAAAACAAAATCCTTTCTAATTCCTTCAAGTCAGAAGAATGAAAGTACTATTGTAATTATTAAATCCTGTATGGTTCTCAATAATGAATAAACAAGTCATCCATCATCAAAATTTCCTACTTATAACTGTACGTTAAGTCCAATTAGGTCTGTATAACTGGACCTTTCCTCACCAAGTGACAACTGACTCCAATAATATCGGTCTTCTTCAACCACCTGAAGGCGACGCCAAACTAATGAATGTAGTAACATGTGCTTTTTGGAATAATCCCCCGGGAAGAGTTTTTTCTTTCTACGCTAGTTGCATTTTTAATCCAGTACATAAACCTTGTCAAGGGACAACGGTCTATACCCCTTTGGTAAATTATTAAGTAGACTTCCCAGGATTTGATTCCATGACCCTCTGCAGTAGAGCCAGAGGTTCTAACCACTAAGCTAGCAAGAGGCCTAGCTTGGTATATAATGTTTCTTGATCACCAATCTCTACCATAACATGTAATATTTAACAAGTCAAATGTCACACTACAAACATTTAATACTATATAAGCACAAGAAAATATGTACATTATTGTAATAGATTTCAATAAATCACATTTACCTTAACCAATCACCACAATCTACCTTGTGTTCTTCTTTTATTTATCTTAATAACATACACTTTAAACATTTCTATTTTTTTAATTTATACCAGTACTCTAGTTATTGAACTTCTTTAAAATGTAAATTCAATTAAAGAGTCAATTTCTTAAAAAGATATTGAAAATGTTTAACTTTTATTTTAAAAAAATTAGTTTTCAATTGTTTTATATGCAAAACTAAGAAAGGGCACTAGGGAATGTACAAACTTTAGACAATGGATTATGAATATAGGTTTTTATGGTTTGATATTTTTGGTAGTTGACTGTCACATTTCAAACCTCAAAAAGGTAATAAACTAACATAAACTAATTTTCATTCAATCTATATAATGAAAATTCAATATTTGGTGTTCATTCAAATTGGGCCCATTGGATTCCTTTAATTGGGATCAGTTTCATACATAATAAGACTGCTCATTGCCCTAACATTCTATTAGTATATAATGATAAAGTACAATCTTAATATTTTAAATTTTAGTTTACCATTACTGTTAAAATTTATAGTAGTATGAATTATGAATTATTTAACCCTTTTAGTGTCAGAAGTGTTTTTCATATGAACCTGCAGGCAAATGCTAGGCTAATTTCTAGCAATTTACAGAGCTTAACCACTTTTATCACAGAACCCTTATACATGCCGGCATGGTGGCTCAGTGGCTAAGGCTTCAGACTGTAGAGGGCAAGGTCCAAGGTTCGAATCCCTACTGAGCCAACAGTCGGTACTTCACTCGTTGAATAAAGTTCACACACAGGCTTGTAGGCGAGTGAAGTTAAAAAATATATATATTTATTGATTAAAATTCAATATTATTTTTTTTATAGTGATGGTTCCATTATTTTTCGGTTCCGTTTCAGTTCTATAATGAAATCGGTTCTCGGTTCTGAGTAATTTTTGAGAGTCTAAGAATATTTTTCCAATACCTTTACGCCAGTGAGTCAATAAAAACAGTGCATAGTATTTTGGCGATTTCTCCAATATGAAGTGAACAATAAGTCACGTACCTCACAATTAAGATAAAAACACTTCTTATTATTTTGCTTGATATACATAACCTGCGGAATCTGTTATTTGTACAGCTCAAAACTTATTCTGATTAATTTGTCAGAAAAATTGGGCCATAAACAGTACATGATTGAAATTTAAAACAAATGAAATGCCGCAAACACTTTAGTACAAAATTATGAATATCCCAAAGAGTAACTTTGATCTAAATTGTGTAAGTAGGTCTATACTGCACTCGATAGGTGGGCGGTTGTAGTTTAGAAGAGGGCCTCACAGCAACATGGGGTAGAAGGCGCCTTCTATGGGACATGAAATTGAGGTGTGAAGATTGACGAGCATGTTCATTGATTTACAGTTCACAAATTAAAATATTCGTCTTGACGTGTACTGATTTCACTGTCCGGCACTCGCATGTGTAATAAATAAAATAATAATGAATCTCCTCTTGAATAATAATTTCTTCTTATTAATAGTAAAATAAAAATAAACATTCTTTTACAGGCCAGTAAGTCAAAATGAAGTTAATACAAGAATGTATTCAAGTTAATACGAGAAATGACAAAGTTGAACAAGCAAGCTTCTTTGAATTTGAGAAAATCGAGAAGTTATTAATAAAGACAATTACAACATTCACTCTTGATGTCTTCAAGTATAAAATTAAGTTAAAATGTTTTGTTATAAAAGCAAAATTTATAATTAAACAAAGTTGAAAGAACCACGTGCATTTAGTGTACCGCGTGTCGCGGGAGTTCGTCCAGACGATTAGCTCGGAACTGGCGAATAAAGCGTTACAATTTGTATGAGTGTTCTCATCCCCACTCTGACCATTTGAACTGACTAATCAGGAACAAGTTAAATGTTGAAGGAAGAGGTTTGATAAGGTTTGAAAGGAATCGAGTTATCGAAAAAGACCTGCATAACTGTTCAACTAATGTTTCAAAGTATTGTGTAATATTGACCATGAAATATAATACACCCTAAAAATTTATAAAGTGACATACAATATTTTCAATAACTAAAGAGTTGGTAACATTTTATTTATTTTCAGGGTATGATTGTTTAAATTTTTTTCATAAAGAAAGTATTTACTTTAAATTAAAAAAAGTATACAATTTAGCTAAATGGAATATAATGTTCAAATTAGTATGCAATTAAAATTTACCTTGAGGTAATTACAAAACTTATAAGCCTAAAGATTTTTCAAAATACACAATAAAACTAGAAGCATAATTAATTTCAGAATGTTATATGAGTTGTACACAAAATGGAATGTTTCCACAAGGTGTTTTTAATCATGCAGAAAGTGATAAGAAAGGGTCGTGATAAACAAGGGTGGAGATCAGGCAAAGGATGACTGGACTCCATCGATTTGTACTACTCTAACAATTAGTATACAGTTAGAGTAGTGTACATCGATGCTGGACTCTGGAACAAAAACCGAATGGCTTTAATTCACTGCCTTTGCGTGTGAATTCCTATTCATTAATGTTATCTGTCTCTTTTCACATGCTGATAAGGAAGTGGCCAGACTATGGGCAAATATTTTCTGACTTAGATATTTTGTTTATCTCATGGCCAAATCACATACTAATAAGGAAGTGGACTTCTATGGGCAGATTTTTTCTGATAGATATATTGTTTATCTTCTGGCCGATTTTCAGATAAAGATATATTGTTCATCTTGTGGCCGGATGTCGGTTGATTGTTCTGTTTATCAGCACTTTTCACAGCTGATACATTTCTGATAAGAAAGCTATCTCCCCTTTTACTTTCTAGAACCAGAACCGCAGAAGCGAGATTTTCCTATCGGTTCTTGGTTCCGGTTCTTTTGTCAATAACCGATAGAACCGAGAACCGACTTTAGGGACCAACCCATCCCTATTTTTTTATGTTCAATAACTACATATTTTAGTTTTTTTTTAATTTTACTCAAAAAACTCTTTTTCAAAACTCCCTTATAAAATGATTCATGACAAAATTATAAGCTCATAATTCATCACACCACTCAATAAGTTATTTAATTTTGTACATGGGCTCTAAATTTAAAGTCTCTTCTGTAAATAATATTGAAACACAAGTTAACAATATCTTCATCAACAATTATTTTAGCTATATATTTACGTAAGGTACTTTTTTTGTGAACATACACATTATAAAGCTGACATTTTTCAGCAGAACGTATCCTCAAAAGCATATGCTGGTTTTTTTCAATGTCAACTTCTACTGATGTTGGCACTAATGGGGTTAATAAATTATTGATCTATGTATTATTTATTAACAAATTTGTGTTATTATCTTGAGGTTTTATAATTCTAAATAAATAATATTTTTCAATTGATTGCCTTTTATTATACATCATTACAATATTTAATAAGATATACTACCATATTATTCACCATCTACATTATGGTTAGGTAAATGGATTGTTTGATGTTGTTCAAATGTATGTTCATGTGATAATAGTGGACAAGTGGGTTGTTTAACATTTTATATTCATGTGGGATAAGATCTTTTGAGAAGATGAATGATAGGATATATTCAAAGTTTTGCTACAGGGAGTTTCAAGGAAAAAATTGCAAATCAAATCAACCAGTTATATAAATTTTATGAGTGGCAGTATTGGCAAAATGTGTTTTGGATTAAAACTATCCAACATGGGGTATGTTGTGGCTTGGTTAGGATGGTAATTTTTTACCATTACCGCAGGATTGGAGATTAGGTATTTGTTCCATGCATCAAACATATCCCAGGATATTGGCTGGTTGGTATTGGGCAAAAACTATCTAAAGATATTGAAAATGTTTAAATTTTATTTAAAAACATTAGTTTTAAATTGTTTTATATGCAAAACTAAGAAAGAGAACTAGGGAATATACAAACTTTAGACAATGGATTGTGAATATAGATTCTTACATTAACCCATTGGCGTACCATCACGGAAGCCTTCCGTGATGACGTAAGGTGACCCATTCATACCATCACGGAGTGATTCCGTGATCAGAACATTGTAATTTGAAAAATTTTTTTTAGAATATTTTGTAATTAATTGAAGTGATTAGTGCTTAAAATAAAACTAATATGACGAAATAAACTCCTGGACAAAATTATCGCACACCCCCTTATTTCTTAAGATTTGGATAGTAAATCACTGTTAATTCCAAGCTTATGTTAATATTTTGAGTTAAATTTGTGAAATATGAATAAGAGGTTAAAAAAATACAGATCATAGGAAATAATGCATGTTATTTTATCATCAAGTAAGATGGCTGGGATTTGACTTCATTATATATCAACTTGTTGTGGAATGGAGTGCTACCTTTTTTTATAAATAGTAGTAGTAATATTACAAAATTAGTGAGTGTTGTGTGAATAAATGTATTGTCTTGAAACAATAGCTGGCCGTGAGTCCATAGTTTCTGATTAAATTTGTAGTAAATAAAATTAAATTGAATATAAAACTATCAACATACTCACACAGGACTAAAGCACATGTTTTTATGCCATTTTTATTATCAAAATGTTCACCTTTAAACACTAGCTACTATTAGAAGACACTTTGGAAACATTAAATTTAACTATTATCTAATATTTGACTGGATAAAAAATTCACATTTAATGATATATAAATAACCTGACCACAAGAAGTATATACTGGATCTACTTTGATTCTAGTGGTGAATCTAGACAAGTTGCAACAGTAAATGCTGGTGATGTAGAGGCTGTAACAGCTATGTATGGCCAGACAGTCATAACATTGACATTGATAACAATAGCCACCCTAGCTCATCTTCAAGGTCAGTCTTATTATCAATGAATGAACTGTCCTATGCTCATACCAGGACTGCTTTGGTGTAAGAAGTAGTGAATGATTGATTATACTTTTTAATTAATACACATTAAATTGATTTTTTTTCCTTCTCTGGTGAGTTCTAAAGACAAAAATTGAAATATTCTGAAGCTATTCATCTGAGGTGTAAATATACTGTACATTGTATTGTATTGTATTGTGATTTGGGGTGAAATTTAAGCAACTGGACCTATCAAGATCTATTTTGCCCCCCATGCTCTGCCCGAGACTGCTCGGTCACAATTCATCAATTCCCAGATCCTCTAGGAATCGGAGGATCTGGATGATCTCTAGATGTGGTATTTCTTCCAGTCTAATCTGGTACCGACCCAGATGCCTGGCTCTCTTTGTCGCTATAGCATCACACTCTTCCAGTAAATGAAGAGGGTCTTCCTCTCCCATTCCACAGAATCTACATGATGCATCTTCTACCAGACCCAGATTCCTAGCATGCCTCCTCAGTAGGCAATGCCCAGTAAGGAAGCCTGTTACCCTCTTCAGTCTGGTTTTGCTTAGGCCTATGCATACTTTGAATCTGTTGAAGTTCCTGCCTCCCAACAGCTTCTTAGCTTGTCTCAGCCCTGCTGTGGCCCTCCAGAGTCTGTCTCTTTTGGCCACCATTGTCCTTTTAATTTCTTCCTTGAAGAAGGCATCTCCAAGGCCACAAAAAGGCTCTGGTCCCACAAGCGGGGTCGATGCCCCCTTCCTTGCAAGCTCATCTGCCTTCTCATTCCCTTCAACACCAATGTGTCCCGGCACCCATTGAAGTGTCACCTTGTTGCTTCTCCCTAGCAAGTTAAGTCTCTGCCGGCACTCCCAAACCATCCCCCAAACTGTACATATAAAATAATGAAAAATAAAACTCAGAAATATCCCTGTGGACAATGCACAAAAAATATAACTAAAATAAGTCCCTCTGTTCTATGTAAGGGAATGTGCACACAGTGGTATCATGTAAAATGTACTTCTCTTTCTCAAGAAGAATTTAACAGCCCGAAAAAATCCTCTAAAAAAATGGATTTGTAATCATTGTCTGTCTGTTGATGTTATTTTAGGGAGCGATAGGGAAGCAATAGAAATAAGTAATGATATAACACAGGAGCTTGAGACGCAAAATGAGATTATTAAAACACTAACAGAGGACTTGAATGAGGCAAATGAAGTAATTAAACATCTTAAGAGCCATACATTTCAGCTTGAAACTATGCTCTTAAAAAAAGAAGAAGCAATAATAATGTTAGAAAGAAAAGTTAATTTATTAAATAATAAAGCTAAGGATGCTAATAGGATTGGTGGTTTAAGATCTCACATAGGAGAATATAGCCTACCAATAATACACTCTACCCCAGTCCTCTGTAACAAGAAACACTGAGAAAAATAATAATACGTCCTTTGCTATGGTTGTTAAGGGAAAGAAAACTTGTAATCCTGCAAAAATAAATAGGCCTAGTAATATAGAGTCCACTGTTCTGTCCAACCGTTTTCAAGCCCTGAGTAGTGAAGAGGAAGAAAACTCTAATGGTCCTGTCACTGTAAATAGTGTACATGATTCAATGAAAGCTAGGCAGAAGGTGAATAAAATACTAATCTGTGCCGATAGCTATGGCAGAGATTTAGCATGGCATATAAATAAATCCCAAAAAGAATACGAAGCAGTAGGTTATGTGCGGCCAGGTGGTCGAACAAAACAAGTGCTAGAAAGAAGAAATATCGAAGAAGCTAAACTTACCAAGGATGATGTTTTAGTTGTATGCTGTGGGACAAATGGCGTGGCTAGAAACGAAGCTGATGAAGTAATGGAAGGTGTAACGAATATCTTAGACTCAACTAAGGAAACTAAAGTTGTTATTGTGAATCTGCCAAACAGGTATGATTTACCAGACTGGTCATGTGTGAACAAGGAAGTAAGGAAAACCAATCAACGACTTCAAGCAGAAAATATGAAAATGTAATTTTGGTGGAGGCGAGCAAAGCTGAAAGACACTGTCATACACGCCAAGGTCTCCATTTCAACCACAGGGGAAAAAAAGCGTTATCAGAAATGATAACTGAAGCTGTAGCAGTGAAGCAGCAGCCAGGACATTCCCGCCGTGAAAGTGATGAGCAACCTCACCCACCAGGCACTGAGTCGCTGTCGGGAAACGCCTCTCCTCTCTTACAGAACAACCACCCATAAAACATGTGTCAACAGATCTTAACATTTATCATTGTAATGTTCGGTCTATAAGAAATAAATTAAATGAGATAGATATTTTTTTGACAAGCATCAACTGTGACATTTTAACATTAAATGAGCACTGGTTATTCGAGGGAGAATACTCTCTCTACATCCCCGCAGGATATAAATTAGGTAGTATCTGTGGTAGGGATAATTTATTTGCATGAGGTGGAGGCAGTGTTATATATGTTAAGCAAAATATTGAGGCCCAAACTTTAGATGTAAAACAATTTTATATGGACAGCATCTTTGAAGTAACTGCCATTTTACTACCAAATATTAATTTAATTATATCCACTCTTTACAGAACTCCAGATTCGAATGTCAACCAGTTTTTAAATGTACTTGAATCTTTTTTATTGTGTTTGAGTAAGAAATATATAGGATTAACTTATGTAATTGCTGCTGATTTTAACATAAATATACTGTCCAGATCACTTGAGAGAGAATGTTTTTTAAATTTACTTCGCTCGTTTGATATGTACTGGTTAAATGAAGAGCCAACTAGGGGTGATAAATGTTTAGACAATATTGTTACAAATTTTGATAGAAAGAAAGTGAATTGTCCTGTAATAGAACCCCACTTATCTGACCATGCCGGGGTGTATGCACAATTTAAAGAATTAGTTATTAAAAACAGAGTTGATAAAAATGTGTCTGTTAAAATTAAAAGAAATTTAAATCCTGCTTCACTGTCATGTCTTAGAAACAAATTGTCTCAGATTGAATGGATGCAGTTAGGAAATTATAGTAACGTTGATCAAGCTTTTGATATTTTTAATTTATTACTGACAAATTCATTTAATGAATGCTGTAGTATTAAGGAAGTAAAAATAAGGAATGGGCCAAATATAAATATTAAATGGTATACTCCAGAGTTAAAAAAATTTAAAGAATATGTAACAACTTTTTATGATCGATATAAAAATAGCAAGGGTACACCAAATGAAATAGTTTTTAAGCAAGATTATATAGAAGTGAAAAGAAGGTACAAAAATAAAATTATCTATTGTAAAAAAGTTGCAAATGAACAATATATTATGAATTCTTCTAATCAATGTAAGGCGGCATGGAATTTGATTAAAGCTGAGTCAAATTCAAAAACATATAGTCAAGAGGTATTTGTAGACTCTGATACTTTTAATACTCATTATGTTAATGTGGTTAATAACCTAAATATATCTGGGGACAACAATGTGTCTAATAACCAGGCTCTAGAATTAGTCAAGGATTTTGTATTACATAAAAACTCGGAGGGTAAAATGTTAACTTGGCAAAAAATAAAAACTACTGACATAATAAATTGTGTAACCAATTTAAGTACCTCGTGCAGTGAAGATTATTATGGGCTGTCTAATAAGGTTTTAAAGTATATTATTGAGGTAATAGTCAACCCATTATCTTTCCTGTTCAATAAAATGTTGGAACAAGGTATTTACCCTAGGGCACTCAAAGTAACCAAGGTGATACCAGTTTACAAAAAAGGTGGCAGATTGAGCCCATCAAGTTATCGACCTATTTCTCTGGTCCCAATTATTAGTAAAATTCTTGAATCATGCATAAAAGGTCAAATAAATTCTTTTTTTATTAGTAATAACTTGTTCTGTGAAGAACAGTTTGGTTTTATGTCAGGTAAAAATACAATCAAAGCAGTAGAAAATGTGGTTAATAAAGTTCTGGCAAATTTTGAAAATAAACTCTTGTCATCTGCGTTACTGATTGATCTGTCAAAAGCTTTTGACTGCATAAATCCTGAGATTCTTAAACAAAAGTTACTTTGCTATGGTATAAGGGACAAGGAGCTCAGTCTATTGATATCATACTTAAGTGACAGGAAACAAATGGTTGTACAGGGAGAAGATAAATCTGTTTTTAGAAAAGTAGAGGTTGGAGTTCCACAGGGATCAGTCCTTGGGCCTCTACTTTTCATTATCTCGGTAAATGATTTTCCTTTCAATGTTCCTTGCCCTTCAATTTTATATGCGGATGATACAACGCTTGTTAATTGTAATACAAATTTAGATAAACTTATTATTGAAGAAAAACATGCCTTAGATATAGCAATAGAATGGTTCCACTCTAACTCTTTGATTGTAAATGACCAAAAAACTGAAAGTATTGTATTTTCGCTGGATTATTCTATTTATAAGGAATACAAGCCTGTTAAGCTGTTAGGTATCCATATAGATAGTAGGTTAAGCTGGGACTGTCATATAGAACATTTGTGTATGAAACTATCTAGAGTTATCTTTCTTCTTCGAAAACTAAGAACCTGTGTCACTCTTAACATGTTGATCACTGCGTATTACGCTTTTTTCCATTCCCATATGAGGTATGGGATAACTCTATGGGGTAACTCTTGTGGGGGACAAACTGTTTTTAAATGGCAGAAAAAGGCTCTAAGGGCAATTAAAAATGTATCAGCTAGGGAATCTTGTGTGCCATTGTTTAAAGAGTATAAAATAATGACTCTCCCTAATCTTTATATTTACTGTTGCTTGATGGATATCAAGCAATCTTTGAAAAATCTTCCTACAATACAAGAAACACATAATTATCCTACTAGGAAAAACTACCTTCTCGAAACAATACCAGTAAGATTAGAAAAGACAAAATGTAGTCATGTTTTTATGAAAATCAAATTATTTAATAAATTGCCAAAAGAATTATGGTGTTTGCCCTTGAAGCAGTTTGAAATAAAAGTAAAAAAGTTTTTAAAGGAAATTGTTTTTTATTCAATAGACGAATATTTGGCCTATGATATTGATATTAGCGTTGTAAGTAGTTTTTAGAGGATCCGAAAGTTGTCTGAATCATATTGTTTATTTATTATTCATTAAGTCCTTGTTGTTATAGTTTGTTATTGCATTGTTGTTTTAATTAATTTGTTTATTATATTGTTACCACCTCATTTAGCTTTACTATTGTTAATTTCTTAAGCATGACTTATGTAAGTTTGACTTGTAACAAATAAGGCTTGACTTTGTTAACTGCACATTTTGTGTTTAAAGACAATAAATAATTCTTGATTCTTGAAAGAGGAGTTAGTAAATCAAAATTAATTACAAATTCTAAACAAAATTAAAAAGTAGTAAAGCGCACCTCAGAACAAAGATAAAATTGAAGGGCTGTTTTCTCAGTATCTTGTATTTCCCCCTCTCGCATTTATGACAGCCTGCATACGTCTTCCCATTCCTTCGATGAGATGGCGATGTTGAGGGATGTTGTTCCATTCTTCTGTTACAGCGACTTCAGTTGAGCCATCGTGCTAGGTGCTGGCTGTCGGGTGCGAACACGCCTTTTCAGCTCGTCCCAAACATGCTCCAGTGGATTAAGGTCGGGACTTCTGGCTGGCCACTCCATAGCGTCTATACCGACCTCATGGAGATAGTCCGTTACAATCCGAGCACTGTGTGGACGAGCATTGTCGTGCATCAGGATGAAGTCATCACCAACAAAGGGGGCGTATGGCATCACATGTTGTTCCAGAATGTCTACCACATACGTACGAGCATTTAGAGCTGCCCTATGTAAACTCACCAATTCTGTGCGAGCCTCAAAAGAAAATCCACCCCAAAACATAATCGACCCACCACCAAAAGGCTCTCTTGCTGATATACAAGCTTCAGAAAACCTTTCTCCTTCACGTCGCCACACACGTTGACGCCCATCAGGACCAAACAGTTTTACTCTGGTCTCGTCTGTAAAAAGTACACGCTTCCAATCTTGCAATGTCCAATGCTGATGTTCTCGAGCAAACTGTAGGCGAGCTCTTCGATAGTCTCTGGTGAGTCTTGGGCCTGTAGCAGGTCTCCTACTTCGTAAATTAGATTCCCAAAGACTGCGACGAATGGTTCGAGCAGAAATATTGAGACCACGGACATTTCTGGCTAATGCCTGTAGATCAGAACTTGTAACGGTCCGATTTCTCAAAGTACTAAGTCTCAAAAACTGGTCATCCCTTCGGTTTGTGACTCTGGGACGGCCTTGCCCACGCCTCCTACGATCAGAACCAGTGTCACGGAATCGAGAGACCGCCCTACTAACTGTGGTGGGATGTATACCTACCCGTCTGGCGACTGCGCTATAAGAAAGTCCAGCTTCTACCAAAGCCCTCACTCTGATCGCCTCAGATTCGGTTAAAAACCGGTGCTGATCCATAATTACAGAAAACTAACCACTCCACACAACAGTTGAATAAAAATGATTGAGAAAGCCTTCCTTACAAGGCTGAAAATAGAGATTAGATAAGCTGGACAAAGGTGTATTTGATAAGGGTAACATTCCCCAGTGACTGGTTTTATCTTTATCTGGGTTGAATGTTATTTCCTTATCTCTTATATGTCTTATCTGTTGTTCTAGGAAGCTACAACAAACAACTGAAAGCAAATCACTTCTAAATTTTTGTTGATATTGATTTATTTTCTAAAATATAAAGGCGTGCGTTAATTTTGACCAGGAGTTTATATTACAAAAATTATTTATTTCATTTTATTTGAGTCGTATATTTTCAAGATCAGTTTTGTGTTGTCTGCCGCGCAGCTGCGCTAGCATACGGCGACAGCTGGCGATCCGCCATTCTGATGAGAACTGTCTAGTAACGTTTTAGTACCTGTAAATTGTAAATGTGTTGAGTTTTTATTTTATTACGAAGCGAATTTATACTTATATGTCTTTGTAGTCTTGTCATTCTTTTCTGGAAAGTTGGTAAACAGCTGATTTTATTTGTTTTCAATTGTTAGTGTTTAGGTTAGACCTATGTCATTTTTATGTTTTGTTTGTATTTACAATGCCTAAACGAGAAAGGAATTGTTCTGAATTATTTTCAAGTGAAATAGACAGAGCTTTACAAGAAAGTGATGAAGATATTGATGATGACATTGTCAGTTTAGTTTCAAGTGTCAGTTGGATTGAAGGTGCTGAATTAGCAGATATTAGAAATGAACTTTATGAGGTAGACCTAGATGTAGATCCTAACCTAAGTAATGTTGACATTGACAACTCTAATAATGTAGTGTTAGGCCTAGATCAAATAAATTAAATATTTGGAACTATACTCTATTTTATTACTTTTATTAGTTTACTTTTGAATACATTACTTAAGTATTCATATGTAAAATATTCATTTGTTTATATTTTTTGTTTTTGATAAACTTTTATGAATTGCGACAGATTTGGATTCATCAGTTGGACAAATAAGGTGAGCAGCACTTTTTAAATTTATAAATATAAGATCCAATATATATATATATATATATATATATATATATATATATATATATATATAGCCTAGTAAACACATAATTTTTATATTTAATTTAAAAACACCTTAGCCTAAGTTTCCTAGAGGTATCAGCCTATTCTGTTAAAGTAGAATTAAAACCAGAAGCGGATTGGAAAGCCTGCGTAGAGGTACTGTCTTCGGGGACGGTCGGAGATTCTCGACAACGTTCGGTGACAGTGTTGCCACATCGGCTCGTTCGGAACGGAGCAGGTGGTAGGCGTAGTGTAGTAGGACGGCGAATATAAACATGGGAGAATGAGTTACGGCAACACTGTATCTGTTGAAGAGTGAACTGCCCGATTGTTATTGGCTAAGGGCGGTGGCGCGCCTTCGTCCCCTCCTCCCCCTCGCTCCGAGTCTCTTCTCGGCAATCCGCTTCTGGTTTTAATTCAACTTTAGTTATTGAGTAAAAATACCAACATTCCGTTGTTGATTTTTTTGTTGATTGCAGAGCAAAAAAGATAATATTTAGCAACAAAATATGTTTCCATGTAGGGAATTAAATTATCTATAAAAATATATAAAAATTAAATATATTGGAACAGAAAATATATTTAAAAATGGAATGCTTTCAAAAAATAAAAATTGCAATTTTTTTAAAATAATTTTATTAATAAAAAAATTTCAAAACACCATTTTATTTGTTTTTAAATACATCACTGTAAAGATTGTTTTATGGTGATTAAGAAAAATATATACATGATATATCCAAATATATTATTATAAGGTTAAAAAAATTAAAATTAAAACACTGCATATTCTTGTAATTTAATAGGATCTCAAAGTATCATCAGTGACAAAATAAATCAGTATGCCAATGGGTTAAGCTTTATTATAGGGGTGGGGTCGGCCCACAAGCTGAGGAAGGTTTTGCGCATTGGGTAATTCGGGACTTGATGATATACTTGAAGTGGGATTAGTACCTTAAAATATCAGTCTCCAATTATATAAAAAAGGACAAAAACAAACAAATGAATGAATTAGAAAAAAATTGGGTGTGCGTCGGACCACACGGTGGAAGTTATACTTCTTTGGCCATTCTCATACACCCACTCACGCACACAAACAGACAGGATAACAAATGAAATATAAGACATTTTTTAATATTATTCAATATATTTATCTTCAATATATTATACGTGACTTCATTATTATATCATACACCTATATTATCATTATCAGTCATTTCTTCGATTAAATTTCTTCGATTAACAATCGATTAATCGATAGTTCTTAAAAATTTGTTCTTACTTTTCAGCGTGACGCGGTTTCTCGACCAACATCCCATCCCAAAGTGTCTAACGGGCGCAAAGAAGTATAACTTCAAAAAATGATTAAACTAGTAAAATTGTAAACAAATCAATGACAAGGCCATGGAATAAAACTGATAACAAATGGTAAAGTGTTTAACACGTTCATTGTTGAAACACTTAATTATACAAAGGGATACGCTGAAGTAACACATTTAAATGCTGTATAAAATGCTATCAAAAATTAGTTTGACAATGGAAAAGATACATGTTTCCACACTTAGCTTTTTACAAGAAAAAAATGAATACGTGGATGCCTAAATTTGTCATGAGTACCAAGCAATAATTTTGGAATATTTCAACGCTATATTCTAATGACACATAACACTTGGGATGTTCAATTTTAATTATAACAAATCAGTATAGTATTTGTTTGTATTTACTTCATCAGTACAACTGGTTCTTAAGCCATAAGTGAATAGATTGGTCTCTTTATAATTGAAAATTGGATATTACTGCCACATAATTAGTCAATGTATTCACAGTTACATGGTTATTTTGACTTTGATTGACACATGAATAACATTATCAACACAAGATTATGAAGAAATTTAATTAAAAAAAAAAATAATATATAAACTGAAATAAGACTTACAAGAATGGTAGGTCACATTATACACTAAAAAATATTTCATTTAATAAAAAACATTACTGAACAATCATTTGATCGTCCACAGCTTTACTTATCCATTCAGGCTCTGCATTTGATATTTTTTCAATTATTTGATTAACTTGATAGCATAACGATTGAATGTTCTTGTCCCAAGTTGGCAGTATTTCACGAGCTAAAACAAAAAAGAATGTTGAAAACTTTGCACAAACCGAACACTCATTATTCTGGGTATTTTTTTTTTTTTTTTTACTGTGCCACCATTGGAAGCTTGTAAGCTGTAAAACGTGCAAAAAATATTAAACGGGGAACATTGTTTTGTTTTTTGAGAGGATTAAAAATATGTGGGTAGCATTTTTCTAAATGGCCACCATGGCGGCTAATTTAATTTTTTCTGATGGAACACCTAATATTTTATGGCGGTTTCAGATATTAAATGTAATTTTAAGTGTTTGGGTAATTTTTGATATAGCAAACTGTATATGAGTTACATAGAGCCCAAGGTAGGCTTAGACCTATATGTTATAAGTAGGCTTACCATTCGTTCGGGATTACCCCTGACAGTCCAGGATTGTGTCTGAGGAACTGGTCTGGGGTAGTACAGAGATGCGCACGGGAGCAGCTAAATTAACGCTAACGGCCTCCGACAGCCACTCACTGCCACAACAATCAACAGATTGTTTACTTTCTCCACCAACTGTGGACTACGTAGCTAAAGGCACGGTTAAAATAATTAAATCATGCTTATTTTACCGCTTAATTTGCAAACTCTTCACTGTTTTTAGAATGAATGGGGAAAAAAAGAAAAATAATTGGTAAAAAGTACCATTAGTGTTTGCGGCCAATTTTATGCTCTTAAAAAATATCTGGAATTGGTTTTTGATAATTAAGATAAAAGTCTGTGATTGGAGTTTAGAAATTATGGTAAGCCTAATTATAAGTGGGATAGTAGATCGCTACTACCTTTGCCAGATGTTAATTAGAATCATGCCAATACATTAGGAACATAAACCATTATTAACCTATAAACTTCCAGTGTTTCAACAATTAATTACTGTTCACTGTGTCATTTATTCTGCATTACTTATCTTAATAAATTTTAAATTATTTCTGGAAGGAGTTTTACTATGGAGTTTACAAACAATGACAAAATATACAAGGTTGATGTAGTATTTTCTAAATAACAGAAACTGAAGTGCTGGAAGTATTACATATAAGACAGGTATCATAATAGACACGCACGGAAACATAAAAGGTAGTAACTATGCAGTTTCATTAAAATCCATATTTTCTAGCCCCTGAGCTGCTTATAAGACTAAATTAAATAATTACCTTCGTCAATCAGCTCATAAGTTCGTAACAAATGTTACGGCCGTTTCGACATCAAAGTGCCATCTTCAGACATTGAAGTTCAGCCATAAGGCGTCAGTTTTATATTTTATATTTTAACGACGCCTTATGGCTGAACTTCAATGTCTGAAGATGGCACTTTGATGTCGAAACGGCCGTAACATTTGTTACGAACTTATGAGCTGATTGACGAAGGTAATTATTTAATTTATGCAGTTTCCACTCACCTGTGGAAAATTTACTATTTCAAAGTGGTTATAATTTAGTTATATTATCATAAAGAGATCATTTCATAGCAAGCAAATCTTGTTTTTTGCCAGGAAATTGGAAATCCTAATTGTTAAAAGAAAATTAAAAAATAAATATTTAATAAAGTGAAAAGTAATTTTTGTCAGACTGAAAGTTTATAGGTTAGTAATTGTTTACGTTTCAGCAATGGCATGATTCTAATTAACAGCTGGCAATGGTTATAGTGGTGTACTAACCCACTTTTAACAGATAGGAATAGGTGATTTGATATATGAAAAATTATCCAAGTATAGAAGTCTTAAAATTACATTTACTATCTGAAATCACCAAAAACATTGGGCGTTCCATTAGAAAAAATATAGTTTTGAAAAATGTTATCAACATATTTTTAATCCTCTCCAAAAACAAGAGAATGTACCCCATTTAATGTTTTCTGTCAGCTTCATAGTTTACAAGATCCCAATGCTGGCACAATTAAAAATATACCCAGTATACTATACTACTCTTCAATACTGTTAGAAATCATAAGATTAACATTGTTTTAAATTTAAGCAATTTTTCCTCTTTAGTAGAATTATTGATAAGAGTAATATAAGTACTCCATTACATTAGAACAGAAATTAAATCTGGACTTATAGTAAATTTTTATTTAACTAAAAAAAATCACTAATATAATTTAATTTTATAACAGATAACATATAAAATCAGGTATAGGCAGCTGGTGACAATACACACTGTGTCTTCACCTTCCTTGCTCTTAGGCTCATGCGTTTCTTTTCAATCTTGAATGAAAGAAACTGAACAACTGCTAAGATCGTGATGTATCAAGAGCACTTATTGAGATAACAAGATTTTCCACTAGTTCACTCTACAATCAGTACTTTTCTATCCAATTTCATCCATTGATATGGGCTTGAACTGTGTATTATTTTTAATTCCAACAGAGTTTAAAAAAAGTAGTAATCCAACAGCTTTATTGAATTACTGACTATATTGATATAATCTAAATACCATGCTGCAGATATCGATACATTTAAATTGGTTATGTTAAAAAAAAATTAAATAAGCTTTTCATATCCTATGGTACATATTTTATGCATGAACCCTTTCCCCTCGAATGGACAGCCAAGTTGGACATCACGATTTTGCCACCAGCTCAGCGAGTGTTTGTCTAAATGTAAGATCGATCGTCCAACTCTGGTGGAACTACTATGTTCACGCTCAGATCAGGTAAGTTTTAGTTGCGTTGACCGCTGTGATCAGCTGTCCAACTATGATGGCCAGCAATGATTTCCCTAAATACTCCGATGTCCAACTCTGTTGTACACTTGACGTACGTTTTTGTATTTCAGATATAACTTGTTTGAGCAATATTTTTAAATGTTTAACAGCTGTTTAAAAATACAAGATTATATTCAACCAGCTGGTATCATCCGTTTCCGTTTCTGCTTTGTGTAGACATTCTGATTGTGTGTAAAAAATTGGCGGTGAGTCTAGAGTCTAAGCTATCTCTCAATTTTATCCTCGTGCATCTTGAGTGTAATAATTATTGTAAATATTCTATTTTGTTGTAAAATACTGTATGTAATTGTAAACAATAGTTATTTAGTTCGCGTTTTAGTATCCAGGTCTTTGTCCTGGCAAATTTTCCTAAACGTATCACACTCTGCAACATTTCAAAAATAATTTATTTCAAAACTAAATATTACAACAATTGTAATTCCAGAATTGTATGTTTCATTAATTAGAACTTTTTTATTTTAACCGAACTTGTTTTTATTTTAAATTAAAACCAGACAATAAATATTTTTAAGATGCATGAAACTTGTATATATAGAGATTATCAGGCTGTTAATATGACAATTATTTTATATTATAAACTGATTATACTTATACATCACTGATATAATTTAATTCTAGACATTTAAACTATCAATTAAAAATAAAGAAATAGTAATTAAAAAAAAATATTAATAATGAAAAAAATGTTTTACAAAATTATCTTTCATGACTAAAAATTGTTCAATTTTTTCAATAGTATTTTAAAATATATTACACTAATAATATAATAAGAAAAACTATATCACGTAATGCTCCATATATTAAACATTCAATACAAATATTCAGATCAAAATTTAAATTAAATACGTAGTATTTAAACTTTAAAAACCAGGTGCAATCACAATAAGGCTGAATGACCACAAAATGGGTTCCGACCTGGTGAGAACGGGAGAGTGACATGGCTGTCGGTCTTGTAAACAAAGCAGCCATGGCCAACCCAGGTGACCACCCGACCTTATGGGTCACTAGCAGGTTTTCGACTGCTGAGCTGACGTAGAAACAAGTATGGCTAACTGTACTGGACACCTGATCTGAGAGAACATTTTTTAACAGACAGTTCCAAGGGGAAATGGTTAAGCTTCTGTGTTTTGTCTTTTCCAGAACACTATGCAGATGCTTTGTGAATAAATCTCTGTACATGTAGGGGTATTTTACTTTACCTTCATCCCACTTGATCAAATGAAAATTATGGCTGAGCCAGTACACATACGGTGGTATTGATTATTTCCTATCCTACATGTTTGGTAGTGATGGCCGACCCGCCCACCTTTAAGGGGAGGGGGGAGATTGGCTCACCACCAGTGTTCAGTAGTAGTTGGTCATAATTACAGTTTTATTAAAGATAATAATGTACTATTTTAATAATAAATAATAACCAGAATTATATTGTAAGTTTACTAAACTTAAAATCTATATAAGTTAAATGTTACATTGCAACTTGAAACCTTTTCACAATTTATGTTTATGAATATAGTCTTCTGAATTTAAAGTATAATTAATTAAAAATTAAAACAACTCACATATGATTTGGTACCTCACCTCTTACATATATGTTAGTTAAGTAGTGAATAAAAGACTAAAGGTATCATGTAACTGAGCATAGAACTATTGCAAGATATATTTAGCTGTCCATATAAGATGGTACATTTGTCTGAATTTTATATAATAACAGCTACAATATTTTAATGCTCACAAATTCTACCAAAAAATCTATTTTATTTCAATTAATTTAATATCTATAAGATAACTTTATAAAAATATTGGCTGTGTTTACTCTGAGCTGGAACTGTTTCAATAATACTGTAGAAAATGGAGTCAACAACAATCTGTCATTTTTTACCTGGTTTGGCCACAACATAAGATCAGATAGTCACAATTATTTCATAATAATCACACAACAATTAACCAATTATGAAAATAAAGACAGAGGTTTGAACCTTGTTATATCTTATAAATAACAAGTGTATTTAACTTAATAGGGACGAAACAGAGGGATCACTTGATCTGAAACATGTTGCGTCGTCCAGTTCTCACATGTTGGAAAGATTGACTGATGCACGTAAGTAATAGTTGATCATCTGACTGCGGCTAAAATTTGTTTCTTTTTTAACTAAAAACTTCACTTGCCAGTTCACATGGGCCTGAAGGCCTGTGAGTGAACTTTATTCAACGAGTAAAGTACCAACTGTTGGCTCAGTGGGAATTTGAACCTTGCCCTCCGCAGTCCGAAGCCTTAGGCACAAAGCCGGCAAACTTATATACATTTTAAGTTTAATATACTTAAAATGTAATTCTAGTTATTATTTCTTATTAAGATAGTACATTATTATCTTAGTAATACTGTAATGACTGATTTTAACAATTATTACTGTCATATTGTTAGTTTTTACTTACTTTCGAAGTGGAGGATGTAATCAATCTGGTCGATGAAACCACACATTCTGCTTTCTGATATCATCTGACTTGCGATCTTCTCAGCCTTTGATGGTGGGATTTCAAGCAATGCTCCCAACTCCTCAAAAGTTATATTGTTATATAACTTGCTGGCACTCAACAAATTGTGTTCAATGACAGCACGATCTAAAATGGTTGAACCTTAAACAAAATTTCAATTGTGTGAATCAAAATTAACTTCAATGGTTAGTCAACTGATCAGGTTTAAAGTATTTGCCTTGCTCCTGTGATTGTAATAGAGATTGACTTCAGTTTAAGGGACAAGAACCTATGTAAAAGCAAATCATTGTACTTGCTAACTATGGCACAATGAATAACTATGAGTTTATAACAATTTTGTTATGTAGATACTATAATAAAATTAACTAAATAGGGTAAAAGAACTTTTTTGTAACAGTAAGATGATGTAAGAACCTTCTGGGAATAGTGCTCAATTTACTGAGAAGATATTAAGCTGAAGACTAGACCAAAAGGATAAGGCTTTTTAGTTCAGTGGTCTAATAATTATTTAGTACTTATCTAAAGTAGTCATAAAAATGATTGATAAGGAATAAACAGGTTAATTCTTAGGGGCACTAGCTCTAGGAAAGTTAAACTAGCTTTTCATCTGTATTGAGCTAGGGATAAAAATTACAAAAATATAAGTTTTGTCAGACATTTCACCAGTGCAATTAAAATGTTTTGTATCGTTTCAAATTCAATAAAATTGTAATTCTTTCAACAATTTTAGTAACAAAGTAATTGACTAAATCTTGAGTAAAAAACATTTAAATTGACGAATAATTTTTAATATATATTACTAACTATTGTTGTTATTATTTGAAATATTTTTTGGTTTTGCGAAATATCCTGAAAATTGTGTTTTTTTCTTTCACATAGAAAAATTACAAGCTAAACTTAATTTTAAATAATTTTTCTTTATTTTAGTTAGTAAAAAAAAGGATCACAAACTGGACTTTCATTTACGAAACTCACCATTACAATGATTTAGCCTTAATATTAGTAGGAAAAATTGTCTGAAGTATTCTGGAACTATTGTCTCTCCTATTAATTATTAGTAGAGAATCTGTGAGGTTAAAAGTATTGACAGAAAGAACACCATTTTTGCATATACATGTTTATAAATGTTTTCTTTACTCTCTAAACTTTGTTCTTTAGATTTTCTATACATTTATTAATTACAACCTTTGATAAAAAAGAAAATGAAACACTTGAGAATTATTACAGCTTCACTCCTGATGTTTTTAAAAACTGTATGTTTTAAGAAAACTTCCTAGAATAAATTTCCCTTACAATTTGATGCTTTATATGGATTTCAAGATTTTTAATGCTTGGCTCCTCTTCAGACAAATAATACCTCAGAGATGAGCTTTGGTTGACAATTAATTATTAATGCTGCTCATAATGTTTGAAAGGAGCAAATACTTAATTTCTGTCTATTTTTAGCCCAAACATTTGACTGCAAAGTCTCCAATGGCTTACAAATCTAAGCATCTTTTATACTTTGAATAATGTCCTAAATCTCTCGCTAAGGGTTGTTGTATCATCAGGTTGGTATTGGTGTAAAAAATGTAAACTTACGCACAACACTGATTAGAATATAAAAAAAGGTGTCCAAAAAATAAAACAAAAATTCAAACAATAACTAATAAAATTATATTTGCATTAATTATCAGCATTGTACAAGTGTGAGTGGTAAGTAGAGCAGTCCATTTCATAAATTTGTGATTGGTAGGGCAGTCGACTAACTCTACCAACACATGCATGATAGGCCTCCCATCCACTCACACATGTATTATGACATTAACGTAAGTATAATGGTGGTGTACTTTTTTTAAATAGTATTTAGAGTTTGGAATTTAATTGAGAAATCTTAAATCATTAAAAGTTGTAAATGGTTAAGAGTGGAAATTATATAATTTTAACTGTTGGTTTTAAATGTGAATTTAGTTGTTTAGAATAGATTTTTGAAAACTGTTTTTAACATTATGACTAACCATCTCCAGTAAGTGCTTCCTGATGAGGCTGAAGCAAAGCTTCAAACTCTTGCAGTTCAGATCTACGAATGATTCTGTCCAGATACATTTTTTCCAGAATAGAATACGCTGGCAATTGCTGGCATCTCTCATCCTTAAACAGAGTTGCCAACATCCGACTTCTTTGCTGTCCTATGAATACATAATTAAATATTTTAAAAGAAAGGTTTAGGATCAAGTGGTTATTTAACAATGGTAGAATGGATCATATACAGCACCTATAAAAATTTAAAAAAAATAATAATGAATATTTTAACATTTATAAAATATCATCAAGAAGATGCAGTAGCAACTGCATAAAGAAATGCTGAGTAGTATTTGGATATTTAATATTAGATTAGGTTACAGGACACTGTACCAGGAATTAGTAAACAGGAAAGACAGGACATTGGCAAAGTTACTTTACAAGAGAAGTCTATGACACAAACAATACATAAATGTTTTATGTGACTGACATCTTCTGGTAACTGAATAAAAGGCTGCCTGGGTGTAGTGTCTCTTACCTCTCACCCATTCAATTAAACTAAACTTCCTATATTCCGTGACAATTATTATACCCTAGTTTATTTTTTTCAGCATCTTGCAAAACAGAGTCTATCTGACACTGAACACAAAGTTATAAAACCCCTAAAATCCATTGAGAAAAAGCTTAGTTCTAACAGCCACTAAAGACTCTAAAAAAGTTGTTCTGAAAAAAATCAGAATATGTCAGTGACTTTGATCTTACTCTGGAGAATATGAGTGGCAAGCCCAATATATTGTTTAACAACTTTAAACATAGACTGGCGATGCAGTTTATTTAAAGAGAGATAAAATTGTGTGATGCTGCTTGACCAGGGTTGTGAAGCTACTGTATGAACAGATTATCTTACGACAAGATATCATCAACATAAAGTGCCTTTAAACATCTGCCTTTTGTGCCTAGTGTCAATCCGTTCAATGTTCCACCTGGTAATGTGTGCAAGTCAACAACATCAAGTGCCTTTGAACATCTGCCTTCTGTGGCTAGTGTCAGTATGATCAATGTTCCTTCTGGTAGTGTGTGCAAGTCAACAACATCAAGTGCCTTTGAACATCTGCCTTCTGTGGCTAATGTCAGTCTGATCAATGTTCCACCTGGTAATGTGTGCAAGTCAACAACATCAAGTGCCTTTGAACAACTGCCTTCTGTGGCTAATGTCAGTATGATCAATGTTCCACCTGGTAGTGTGTGAAAGTCAACAACATCAAGTGCCTTTGAACATCTGCCTTCTGTGGCTAGTGTCAGTATGATCAATGTCCCACCTGGTAGTGTGTGCAAGTCAACAACATCAAGTGTCTTTGAACATCTGCCTTCTGGGCTAGTGTCAGTATGATCAATGTTCCACCTGGTAATGTGTGAAAGTCAACAACATCAAGTGCCTTTGAACAACTGCCTTCTGTGGCTAGTGTCAGTATGATCAATGTTCCTTCTGGTAGTGTGTGAAAGTCAACAACATCAAGTGCCTTTGAACATCTGCCTTCTGTGGCTAATGTCAGTATGATCAATGTTCCTTCTGGTAGTGTGTGAAAGTCAACAACATCAAGTGCCTTTGAACATCTGCCTTCTGTGGCTAGTGTCAGTATGATCAATGTTCCTTCTGGTAGTGTGTGCAAGTCAACAACATCAAGTGCCTTTGAACATCTGCCTTCTGTGGCTAGTGTCAGTATGATCAATGTTCCACCTGGTAATGCGTGAAAGTCAACAACATCAAGTGCCTTTGAACATCTGCCTTCTGTGGCTAATGTCAGTATGATCAATGTTCCTTCTGGTAGTGTGTGCAAGTCAACAACATCAAGTGCCTTTGAACATCTGCCTTCTGTGGCTAGTGTCAGTCTGATCAATGTTCCACCTGGTAGTGTGTGCAAGTCAACAACATCAAGTGCCTTTGAACATCTGCCTTCTGTGGCTAGTGTCAGTATGATCAATGTTCCACCTGGTAGTGTGTACAAGTCAACGACATCAAGTGCTTCTGAACATCTGCCTTCTATGGCTAGTGTCAAGTCTGTCCATGTCAATTTTTAAAATCCAAGTCAAAAAGTTTTTATTAGATTTAGGTATTGATGGGGCTGAAGCGCTGAAATCACTGGATTACGGGCAGGCCTGACCCTTGTCCCCTTTCTTACTTCCCTCCCACCCCACACATTGTTCTGCTTATTATCTCATTTTCCATAATGAACTGTCAAGCCTGATAGCTGCTCATATTTGCAATTTTTTAAAATCCTTTTTCGTTCTTATTTATTTATTAATATTTAATAATAACGATTCAAGCATACGCACAGGCCACCGGGCCCATGTAGGCTTATTTCCATAGAGAAAAGAAAAAAATGTAGTGTATCATTTTAGTTATTTATGTTATTAGCTAACTTCAAACAGGAATATAGACTCTTATGTATTGTATAGATTACTAACACTGCATTGATATGTATTTTGTATTTCAAGCAGAAATAAATTCATTCATTCATTGATCAATGTTCCTTCTGGTAGTGTGTGCAAGATATCTAGTGCCTTTGAACACATGCCTTCTGTGGCTAGTGTCAGTCTGATCAATGTTCCTCCTGGTAGTGTGTGCAAGTCAAAGACATCTAGTGCCTTTGAACACATGCCTTCTGTGGCTAGTGTCAGTCTGATCAATGTTCCTCCTGGTAGTGAGTGCAAGTCAAAACCAATTCAAAAAATGTTACTCTGATGTCTTACAATTGGGATCTATAACATATAATTTGAAGATCTTTGAAACATTAACATATAAACTATACGACAGTTAAATAATTTTAGTTTAATAATGGTAGATAATAAAGGAAGCCAATCACCTTTTTTAACCTTGCTATGTTCATTCACTTATAATTTTCATAGAACAAATGCGTTTAATAAACTATCAACATAAAATAACAACTAGTTAGTAGCCTACCTGCGGATGCAAGAACTGTGCAAATAAGAGCATTCCTCAATGCAGTCATTCTCTCATCCTCATGAATAATTGATCGGTATGAGAGTTCATTATATCTCTGAGCTGCCTCGATAAATTTGCGACGGTAGTCCAATACTCTTGCATAGCACACCTTGTAGTAAATCTGCAGTTGCTCATTTTTAGATTCAGCCTGTAGTTATAAAAATAAATCAACAGGATTTAGAATTATTTGTAAAAATAAATATTCATTAGTTGCTATACACTGATATTTATTTTTTCTTGTAGCTGAAAATCTAAATAGGGGTTTTAAGTTAAAAAAAAACAAAATCTGCAAAATAAGTAAGTTTTTTTACGTAATTCAATATTTATATGTATTGATTGAACAAAGTGTTAACTGTTGTTCAACACTTAACATAATTTCATTTATAGTTTTTAACAGTTTGCAACATAAATAAGCTATTTCATATTTTATTCTATTTAATAAAATATGATATGACTAAATAAATTTAATTTTATAAGCAAGAATGGATAGCATATTTTTATTATCTTGTACACATCATTTAATTTGTCACTGATTATTTTATAGGATTATTGTCATCCATATGGGCAATGATAAGTATAAGCATTATTGATAGTTCAGGCCTTAATTGTAAACTTCGGTGGCATCTAGGCTTATTGGATCAGTAATTCAGAATTTGAAATAAATTTATGTTGAAATAAGCAAAATTATTTACAAATGAAGGTATTATTTCTATACCAATAAATTTGTAAAGACCCACTTTAATTATGAAAATACAGTTCCAAAATGTCCGAGAAGATTTGAACAGCAGCAATATTTGTTGAAATTAATAAAAAAAAGTCATTTACTTTCATTAAAATGGGAGTGAGATAATTGAACCTTTGAACAACTATTATCTAAATTGCAAGAGAATAGCAGTGGGAGAATGCTTTTTAGGAGGACGAATTATTTTCCTCCTCTAAGGCAACTGAACGGCCACCTCTAGTGAACCACACCACTGCCTGTCCAATCATTGTACCAAACTGCTTTAACACGTTAACTGCACGTGCCAACTTTAAGTGACGTTTCTAGTGGACACTTGGCCTGCACACCCTATAGTTGGCACCAGACCAGCTAAAATATATTGAGTCAGTGTGATCGAAGCCGTGTTTGGGGAAGGCTGTTGCTGCATGCACCATCTGATTACATACCAATCTTTACTGTGTTGGTTCCGTTGCCGGGATTCCACAAGTTTTATGTTTGGTTCGCGATTGTGAAAGTATTAGTTATTAGGACCATTGTATTGAATTGAATCATCAGCTTAAAAAAGAAACCGAACCACATACTATTCAAGGTTCTGTTTGACCAGTCTGGAAAACGTCGAAAGAAGCAATGCAGGGTGCTCTAAAGAGAGCAAGAGTCAGATGTCATATACTTCTGCTCAGCTTGTCCTGAGGAACCAGGCCTATGCTCTATTCACTGCTTTGACAAATTTCATGACTCATTGTAAACTTAAAATGGTAACTCTGTAAATTGTAAATATGTAGTAAAAATGTAAATGTAATGTAAAAATGTAGTATTTAGTATAGTTTTTAAACCACACTAAAAATAAGCAATAGTTACATAAACAGCGGTTGTATGTATTAATAAAAACACAGAGGTGATAGAAAATCATTAGATCTTTTAGAGTCAGGGGGGCGGAGCTCAGTTATTTTATACAGTTATGTTATTTTTCTCACCATACTTTGCACTTAAGCTTTAAAGTGAATCTAATCAAGCTATCTATTTTTTTGTAAGCTAAAAAAATATTATGGGGACCGATTCGATTACAGAATTAAATATATATATTTTTCTGATTGTCTGAAGACGAACTTGCCTGAAGTAATGACGCTCTATTAATGTAAGCCTCTGCTTGTACAGGATCATCGTCTTCCAGGTACAATCTTGCTATCTTCATGTATGTTTCCAACTTATAATCTACTGAATACTGCCTAAAACAATGAAGTTATTTAACAGTTTTCTGCTAAGTATTTTATTTACTTTTTGAACAAGACATTAAAAAAATGATCTAGTAGTATAAGAAATAATATATTAACATGGTTATTTCTCCTTATGCTATCTCTTATATAAAAAGTAATAAGAGTTTGTTTTTAATCTATTACTTTATTATTAAGTAAATTATGGTTTATAAAATGTTCAGACTAAGATTAGACAAATCTGAACACACATGACTAATTAACAACTTATTCTCCCACCCCACGCTAACAGAAAATGACTCTATATATTGATTGATGAAGGATTCTTCAAAATACATACATGTTTTGTATTGGCTTATATTGCCTAAAGGTTTATACGGATATGAAAAAGAACGTTTGTTTCCTATTTTAAACAATTAACAATACGCCTTCCTTAGTACGAAAATTGTTTTGAACAATTCATAAACCCAAATAATATTTTTACATAATCAATAACTTATTTATTAACTAATTTATAAATTCGTCTGCTTTACGATACTAATTTGTGTCTACTTGTATTAATTATTCTGATCAAATAGGCTTAGTATTCTTTTGTATACAAATGCAAAATTGAAAATATATGCTTTTAAATATATCTTTCTACGAACATATTATGACATAAAACATTCACCACTGTAAATAGGGTACAAGTTAAGACAACTTAGGTAAGAAAAGTAACTGCACCTATTGGTATGCTTAAGCATGAATAAAGAGATAACAGTTAGTTTATAGAATATACAGGGTATCCCGTAAGTTGGCAGCCAAACTTCAGGAGGTTATTCCAAAGGTCAAAACAAACAAAAAATATCATATGAACATATGGTTTACCTCACTCCATTTTCTGTCTTATGTAATTTTTATAAATATTGCAAAAGTTACTAAGATAAAATCATTAAACCTAGTATAAATCTTGTTTTTAATAGATAACATATTCTATAAAAATGTTATTTCTGTACACAAATCATTCTAAAAATTGCGGCCCTTTAAATATTAAAAGTTCAACATCTCAAAAACCTTAAATTTTAGTACACTTGTAAAAGAAAAAAAAAATATTAAAGAATTTAGCCCAATATACTAGAGTATAAATACTTTAAAGCTCAAACAAATACTAACTAAGAAATTGAAATTTTTATCAAATAAAAAAGATTTCCTGAACAAAGAATTCTGTTATTATTTGTTTATTTTATTTCTTATTATTACCTTTTTAACAAAACAAATATACAGATGTACATTAATTTGTCACCCACAAGAGATGGTCAAGCCATCTGTGCATGGGGAAGGTATTTAGATATTAAATATAACACTAAATTATGAAACATAGTTATAATATAATATATGAATATTCATCTTGGAAGTATTGAAGTCAGAGGGTCCGATGATAGTATATCATTTTTAATAGTAATATTTCTTCAGAATAGAATAGAATAGAATAAAATTTATTTCTCAATAACAATAGTAACACATGTAATACAAATGTAGAGCAATCTATAAAATGTAATAATATAGCACATACATAACATAATATTATATACTTATACAATATATCAGTACTGGCTGACCTTGGCAAATTAACATTCATACTACACATACAAACCCACATAACCGAGAAATAAAGTATTGGCCTCCAAGGCAAAGCCTGTTTGGAGGCATTTACATACTTTATTGAATAAAAGTATAAAAGTATAAAGAATAAAATAACAGTGTTAGAACAAAATTATAAATTCAAAAAAATATTTACAACTTGACCCTAAAACCCTCTTTTCCAAAATATTCATTCACAATACAGCTAAACCACACACACTCTAAATATAGTAACTATACTATAAACCATATTTATGCCTACATCTATTTTAAACAAAACTATTTTAGACAAAACTATCAAAACTACACTTTCCTAGTCTAAACACATTTACCTATAAATATAAAAAATTTTCAACAACAACAAAAACAGAAATTCATACACAATATAGCTATTAACAATGCACACTCCTCCAGCTACATACATATATATGTATATATACACACCTATAACACAGGTACATTTAGACACATTCAATTTACATTTAATAAACATTCAATATTCTGCAATGAGAACACGCACTCTTTAATACATGTTAATGTTTTCAATGTGGATAGTAGAGAATTGTAAATGTTATGAGCAATATAGTGGCTGCTTCTTTGATAGTTTTTTTACACATGGTAGTTGCAGTGATTTATTTCTTGTTTTTGAAATGGAGGCTAACATTTGGATTTTGAACTGTTTGTAATTGTGTATTAATGCTTCTACTACATATGTGTGTAAAATTCCCAATGGATTAAAGTTCTCACTTTGTAGTTTTTCTTGAAAAATTTTTATTCATTTAATTACTGGATTCATCGTTGTGCTACATGCTCCACCCAAACTTCATATTCAATAAGTTGCTATGTTGTGTACGAAGGCATAATATATTAAATTTCGTGTCTGTAACTTTAAATATTTTATTTTGTAAAAAATGTAATGATGATATCTGAATTTTTAACTATTGTCTCACTATATATGTTCCATTTCAAATTATCATCGAAGGTGACTCCCAGATATTTATAGTATTTTATTAGACAAAAAATTCAATTTCTCAGTAAATATTTGTTCAATTTTTAAAATATTCATAACATAATGTTTGGGACTAGATTTTCTAATGTTTTTGTGTTTTACAGGTTTTTACTTAAATTTAAGGTTTTTAAGATATTTAACTGTAAAAGTTTAAAACAGCCACCATTTTAAAAAGGAATGACAGCTTAAAGTGCAAAAATGAACCGTTTAAGGAATACGTAAACTATAAAAACCAAGATCTGTACAAAGTTTTATGATTTTATCTCAAGTTTCTTCTAAGATGTTAAGCATTTAGTAAAAATTACATACAGACAGACGGAAAATAGAGCGAGATCAACCGTATGTTTACATGATATTTTTTGTTAGTTTTGACCTCCTGAAGTTTGGCTGCCTACTTACGGGACACCCTGTATTGTTTAAACAGTTCATTATTAGAGTAATATTGGTTCTATCAATGAGTATTATTTTTGTTCAGTCACATTTAGTTTCTTCAATTCCAGAGATATTAAAGATTCTTACTCTTGCCAATAATAATTGATTGCAATTGTTAATTATATACCTGTTTGGAGAAAGTTTTTTTTTCTTACAGTTGATTATTATTATCCCTCAAATGAATGCTCTACTATAACTTTGCTAAAAATGTCTAGATATAATAATCTAAATAAGCAAAGAACTACTAAACTATTAGACAACTTACTTCTGGCCTGTTTCAAGTGGAATTCCAACCAGTACATTTGCAGCATCTCTCCAGTTTTGCTCACGCTCATAAATGGAGGCTAAATGTTGCCTTATACTTGCAACCTGCTCTTCAAAGGATATAACTCGAGGTTGAACCTACAATATTAACAATGTATACTGAGGGGATTTAAAAAAAAAACCACTACAAGCAAATATGGCATGATTTTATGCACTTTCAATTTCACAACCATGCATATGACATTATATAATTTACTAGCCTTTGCACCAAATATTTACATCTCTTCCCGTAAAATGGCTTAAACTCTAGTTTCCCTTCAAAATATATCAGAATAAATGCTTTATCATTTTTAAAATTAATATATTCAAACATAATCTAAAATAATCAACCCAAATAATTCTTTGATCTCTTACAAGCTGACTAAGGCAACTGAGATCATTGTGGCCACTGGACCTACTACTCCATAGATCATTGTGGCTAGAAGAATACTCTGAATTTAAAAATAAACAATGCCAGGCATATGTCGCTTTAAAACACTGGATTGGAGAAGTACTACTTAGGAATATGTAACTCTTCAAACTCTGATTCCATTATATTATAATCCATGTAAAAAAGTTTATGCTTGTGTTTTTTTAGTTTCTTTTAAGAACATCATTATTTAGTTGAAATCAACCTACAGCCAAAAAAGATCTGCTCAATAATATGTAGCCTATCTTATTACTAATATAATGAGGAAAGATATGATGACAAAAGTCGAGTTATAAAAATCCTAAAATTATATAACTAAAAGTGAAATTGATCAATATTTTCTAGAGGAAGTACACTTTTTTATAAAATAAACTTATAATAACTGTATGCATAATGCAAGGATAAAAATTGCATTATGAAGCAATGCAGTGTTTGTATTTTTCATTTAAAATAACTTCCCTATACGAGGCTATAAAACTCATTTTATGTATTAAAAATAAAAAAAACATCTCAACAAAAAAGAGAGAAAAGATTACACAAAAGACGAACCTTATCTAGAGTGAAATGAGACACAGCCTTGGAGATGTCATCGGGCAAAATCAGCAGCTGTGCACTAATGTCTGTTAGGATTTGTCTCGATATCACTAAACTGACATTTTCATTCACAACTGGAACATAACAATTTTTATCAATTCAATAACAAATGACACTGAACAAAAATTGCACGAAAGATTAGAAAGAGATGGTTTGTCACAAATTTACTTCAAAGAGTCTATGTACAATTTAAGCTTGTGTGTTAACTTGGGAGATTCTCTTTAAGAATATCATTGACAATTTTCAAATTTATGATTAGAAGAGCTACAAATTGAGAGATATCAGGGTTGTTCCTCAGGACTTATTTATACTTTTGCTTGAGTCTTGGGGAAGATGGGCAAATTATCTTAGGACTTTTATGGAAGGAAATCAAGAGGAAAACCAAGCAGTACTGTCCGGTGAATCTCATATTTTCCAAAGAATTAGTCAATGCCAATGAGATTACTATTTAAGAATTTTCAAAACAAACGATTTATGGTAATTTCTATACTACTAAAGCTTATATCTCCTGAGGGACAAAAAAAGAAAACATAGTTGTATAAGACTTCCCACCAATTTGCATTGTTGTCCAAACAATAGAAACTAAGAAACAATGCATTCAGCATGTCTTCAACAAGTTAAAAAAATATTGATGTTTGGACCAGTATGAGAGCTTTCTGTGGGGGTATTAATTCCTGCTGGAATACTGCATTCAATCAGACTGCAGAAAATTTAAAGATCCAGTCAAACCAATTTAACTTATTAATCGTATATCTTTCAATTCTGGCCAACCTTAGCATCAATTCTCTCTTTTATAATCTCCAGGGTTACAACATTTCAAAGTCACTTCTATGAAAATTCCATCTGGGACTTAAGTTATAAAATAAAATGTACAGTATTTAGAAATCCACTTTCATTAGGATTTAATTTGATTGGAATTATCATTAATAGTAAAATTGAATATGTTGCATTTGATATTGAATTTAAATATTTAACATGTTCACTACTGAAATATTTATACTGCTTATGACGTGTGCTGAAATATGATCTCTCAAATGTATTTACAGGTTGTTCTAAACTCATGATTGGGGTTTTTTTATATTTTTGTCAAAAAATACAAAGTACCATACGCCATTTGGTGTCAAAAATACAAAAGACACCAACTTTTGAAGCTTCATGCGGCAACTATCATATGGCTTTTTCTGATTAATAACACAGTAAACAAGTTTATTCTGTGTTCACAAGACAGTAAACCTCTTTTATTGGTATATGAACTTACTGTTATATGTTTTTTTGAATTACCATATCATTTACTTTAAAACATAAATCATTTAATGTCTGAACAGGTGCAAAGTCCAGAAAGTGGAATAGTATGGTAGGTTCTGTTTGCACTGGTCACAATTTTCGTCAGATACTCTGCCTTCATAACTATCAGAAGAATAATTTATTACTAACCCCCCAACTTTAGCTTTTGATTCAGATATCAAATCATAAAATCTGTCAATTTCATGTTATCATTTTCATTTCATTATCGTGATCATGCTTAATTTTTACAACATTCTCATAAACTACCATAACAACAAAGTGAGAACAGACGTTACCAGGAAATGAAATAGCTTAAAAATAGCAAAGGTAGTCAGTTACATCTATCATCTGATTGTTATTGGCAGGAATTGAAATAATAAAGCTGCAAGTCTGCAACAATTTGAAATGCTATCGAGCTCCAAACCTTTGGAATGTTACACCAGCAGTCTCTTCAATAAAAAAAAAATACAAGTTTGTGTTTGGTGCTTAGTCATTTCAAAAATTGTAATGAATTATAAACCTTTAGGAAATAAGGCTTTAATCAACTAAATGTTTACATTGTATAAAAAGTAAACAAGATATAAATATTAAATACAATCATGTGTTTTATCATTAAATTTAACTAAAACTGTGAAATATTATAAATCAATTAAAATCAACTATATTATAAATCAAATATTATAAAACTAAAATCAACTACAACTGTGAAATATTATCTCAATGGATAATCTTTTAACACATTGACTGCCATGAGGGCCACCAGTGGCCCACACAACAATTTTACGTCACGTTATGAGGGCCACTGGTGGCCCTCACTAGATTTCAGCCTGGCGCCACAGCTGTTTCTACGGTAAAGTTCAAAATTCATTGTTCCGAGTTCTGTGTTCCATGCAACCAGAAATGACCCCCCGAGTACAGAAATAGCCGACATCCGGTCTTTTGCCGCCATTTTGTGAAGTTATTGATGAGGTACACCGGTGGCCCTCATGGTGTGGGGGCAAAAGTTTACATATGCTATATGCTATTATGTTTCAGCTGTTTTGTTGTGATGTTTATATTTTCTTCCCGCCCACTGATCCGCTTTTGAGGTTAGGTATTTAGAAAGTGACATTGATTCTTTTTGTGACAGAAACTAGTCTGTCTAAATGTCGTAAAAATTAGTTCAAATATATAAAAACTAATTTAGGGTTGCTTTATTTAAAAACCAGAGGACCGTTTTCTATAACATTTTATGAGCTTTCAGAATATATAATTAAAAATTACGTAATACTAAAAATGGCGCTAAAAATTATGCTTGATCCACTTACCAGCTTAAATGACGCGGGGGCCACCGGTGGCCCAAATGACGCACAGCGGCACGTATGACGTGGGCTACCGGTGGCCCTCATTGCATCAGGCGGACATACAGTTTTACTACGACGGCCTCAGAATGACACAATAAATTATCTACGCTGGCAGTCAACGTTTTAAAACCCCAGAGATTTTATGCACATCCAGAGTTTAACACTTCAGAAAAGGAATGGACTTATTGAATACTAACTTTTGAAAACTACCTTGAAGATTCAAAAGTTGAAGAAGATAAGAAGCTAAAGATATTGCTCAATTTTATTTCATTTGCAAACTATGATTATATTGCTGATTGTACCACATATGAAGCACATAAGAAGCTCTTCAGAAAATTTTTGTGAAACAAAAAGGTGAAGTATTTGCAAGATACTTACTGGCAACTAAGAAACAACAAGAAACAGAAACTATAGACCAGCATGCTCAAGCATTGCACTTATTAAGTAAAGACTGTAATTTTGCTGCAGTATCTGCTGTTTCTAATTGTGATGACTCTAATCGGGATTCTTTTATTAGTGGATTATTGTCATCTGAAATAAGACAACTATTGGAAAACGACACTCTTACATTAAAAGAAGCCCTACAAAAGGCTAGGTCTATGGAATCAGGTCAGAAACAGGCACAGTATTATGAATGTAAAACTGATAATCTCAATGCAATTAATAGTCAGAAACACAATAATACATTGAAACACAAAAACTCAATTAGATTTAAATGCTGGTTTTGTGGATCTAATAATAGACACAATAAAGATGAATGTCCTGCGAAAAACTCCTATTGTAGCGCATGTGGGAAGTTGGGACATTATGCCTGCGTGTGTCAATCAAAGAAGAATGAAAAGAAATCCGTATTTGCATTTACAAATAATGATCAACAATCTGATAGTGAGGATGCTGTTACGTCAAGTCTGGTAGCAGCATCTCCTAGTTCATTATCAAAAGCTATTGTCAATGTAACCTTAGGGTATAATATAACAGAAAGTTGCCTAATTGACACTCAATTGCTGCCACTTCCTTATCTACTGAAATAAAAGGCTACATTGAAACTAATTTAATAGTAAATGGTTAGAACTATTAACATTTGAAACTTTTAGTTCTTCCTAGTCTCTGTGCAAACTTTCTGCTAAGCCATGACGTTATAAGTGAACATTCTCATGTTGATCTAGAGTTTGGAGGAGAAAGATCACCCTTATCAATTTCTGCTAATGTTGAACCTGCACATTTGTTCACAAATGTACATTCTGACATTAAGCCCATAGCAATGAAATCTCACAGACACTCTTTCCAGAACTCCAAGTTTATTGATGCAGAGATACAGAGATTGATAGCAGAAGGAGTCATAGAAGAAAGTACCTCTCCATGGTGAGCACAAGTTTTAGTTGTGAAGAATGACTATCACAAGAAAAGGATGGTGGTGAATTATTCAGGAACAATTAATCGATATACCTTATTTGATGCCTATCCAATACTTAACATAAATAACATGATCAGATATTTCTCAGTTTTCCTATTTTAGTACACTGGACCTCAAAAGTGCCTGCCATCAAGTTCCTATACAAGATGAAGATAAACCTTTTACTGCTTTTGAAGCTCGTGGAGTTCTTTATCGGTTCAAAGTAATAGCATTCGGTTTGACAAATGGTGTATCTGGCTTCCAGAGAGTTATTGACAGAATAATTCACAAAGAAAACTTGACAGGAGTATATGCTTATATAGATGATGTCACTATATGCGGGAAGACCAAAGAAGAACATGATAGAAATCTAGTAAAGTTTTTAACTGCTGTGAAGAAGTACGGATTGACACTGAATGAGGATAAATGCAAATATTCTGTAAATACTATATCTTTCTTGGGTCACATCATTTCAAATCACACTATTCATCCTGATCCCGAAAGAATGAAGTCATTAATTAATTTTCCTACTCCATGAGACGCCAAATCTCTTAAACATTTTCTTGGGATGTTTTCACATTATTCAAAATAAATTTGTGGTTTCTCAGAAAACATTCGCCTCTGGTTGACTGCAAAACATTCCCAACGTCAAAAGATATTTTCAAATGTTTTAGTAGTTTGAAGAAGGACATAACTGATTCAGTCATTATCTCTCCAGAAGGGGACTCCCTTAATAGTAAAGGAACTCTCCTTTAGTAGTTGAAACTGATGCGTCAGATCATGCTATTGCGGCCACTCTTTCACAAGAAGGAAAACCTGTAGCTTCCTTAGTCGGACTTTGAATGTCAGTGAGAAGAAACACCCAGCCATAGAGAAAGAAGCTTGTGCAATCGTTGAAAGTCTAAAGAAATGGAAACACTTTCTACTTGGCAGAAATTTCACTGTGGCAACAGACTAAAAAGCTCTATCTTTTATTTTTTATATGAAACATTCCAGTAAAATAAAAATAAGAAAATTACACGATGGAAGTTGGAGCTGTCTGGTTACAACTTTGATAGTCTACAGACTTGGACAACATAATGTGGTTGCAGATACCTTATCTAGGCTATGTGGTGCAATGCATAGTGATAAACATTTTTGAACTACATTAAGCATTATGCCATCAAGGAATCACAAGGATGTTCCATTGGACACGTTGCCAGAATCTTCCTTACAGTTTAAAGGATGTTAAAAGAGTTATAAATAGCTGTCCAATTTGTGCTGAAGTAAAATCAAGATTTAAAAAAAAACTATCTGGAACTCTCATCAAAGCTACTCAACCTTTTGAAAGGATCATTATAGACTTTAAAGGCCCGCTGCCGACAAGCTCTGGAAAATCTTATTTACTTACAGTAGTAGACGAGTATTCACGCTTTCCTTTTAGCTTCCCATGTATGAGGTCCTCTACTATTATAAAGTGTTTTATTGAACTGTTTACTCGTTTGGAATGCCAGCTTATGTTCATTCTGACCGAGGAGCCTCTTTTCTTTCATAAGAAGTTAAAACATTTCTAAACTCCTACGGAACAGTCTCTCTAGCCCATATCATCCTCAAGGAAACGGACAAGTAGAAAAGTTTAATGATACTATTTGGAAAGCAGTAACTCTGACTGTTAGAAGTCGAAAATTAAAGCTTTCACAGTGGGAGGCTATCCTTCCTGATACTCTACACTCAATTCGCTCTTTATTATGTACAAGCACAAACTGTACACCTCTGGAACGCATGTTCAAGCATAACCGATGTTCTGCTACAAGCAGTGCATTTCCAATCTGGTTAAGTGAACCCGGCCTAGTGTACCTAAAGAGATTCGACCGATCTAGTAAGAACGAGTCTGTTGTTGAAGAAGTCGAATTAGTTGAGAGTAACCCTAACTATGCAGTAGTGAGACATAGCAGTGGCAGGGAATCAACTGTTGCTCTTAAACATCTGGCCCTTAGAGGACAGGTTAATTTAGTACACATGCCAAGCACACCCAATAATGATTCAGTGTTAGAAGAATCTTCAAATCTGTCTACTAGCCCAACAACTTCAAGGTCATCTAGAAAAGGTTCTTCCTTGTATCTCTATGATAATGAATACACTATAGAGAAACACGTGCGACCTGTAAGAGAAAGACGTGCTCCGATATATCTTAAAGACTATGTAGTGAGCAAAGATTAAGATGGGGAGAATGATGTGAATATTATATATGTTACTTATATTTTCTATTTTAATGATATAACACATAATTGTATTTAATATTAAATTAGAAAATATAAGTAACATATGTAATATTCACATCAAATGATACATGGTTCCTAGTGAAATCTGCGTCTATTCAACCCTGTTTAAATGAATTTTCATAATAATAGTTTTCATATCTTTGAAAAATTTGACTATATTCAAAGTAAAAAACTCAATTAAAAAATGTTTACAACAAAAAATTTAGTTGCAAAATCAGTCATGGTACTTACTAGCTTCAATAAATATTTTCAAGGATTCTATAATGTCACTTCCTGAAGACGTTAGGATCGAATCCAGGATGGCTCTATACCTAAAACAAAGGAAATACAAAATGATTATTCAGTTAGGTTAAAGGCCACTAGGCCAGGAATTAGTATATTCCTATTAGAGAGATAGGACATCAGCATACTTACCTTAGAAGACAAGTTCACTAACACCAGAGTAGTAGTAACATACACAAAATAAACACATAATCTCACAAATGTTCAATGCCACTGGCATTTTTCTCAGGTGAGTAGAGAGAGAGAGGAGAGAGACTGACATGGCTTCCAACTATTGCTAACACCTACCCAGGTCTTCTAAGGTGTTTGCTGATGTCCTATCTCTCCAATATACTAAAATGATAATTCATAAACAAACAATAGCTAATTGTTAAGTGTTGTGTAAAACTATGTAGAGGCCCTGAAGGTCTATGATATTAGTTGTTGAAACCATTCAATATGTACTTACATAAAACAGTACATTTTAAATAAAACTATTTATGATTTGTCTTATTTTAACAATTCTGTAAACTATAAAAACGTAAGTAATTCTCTACAACAACTCTACATTTTAACAATTTTTTTCTCTTAGTTAGATATGTTATCCTATTAAAAGACATAACTGGCAGAAAAACATAAATTTAAGTTAGATTCTACAGCATAGCTAGAGAAACGCTATTGCCCAGGTGTTAGCAAGCCTGATGTGGAGTAAATCTTATATACAATTCAAACCAATGCGTTAAGAACTGTCTTTTTTTTAATCAAAATCTGGGCCTATAAAATGGCTTGCCAAAGGTTCTGCAGCAAAAAGACAAGAAAAAAATATTTAAAACATACTGATAACTTTAACAGAGACACTGGAATGGAAATTAGGACAACACAGAATCCGCTTGTAAGTCAATAAAAATTGAACTTACATACATAATCGGTAATGGATACATTCTGAACAGTGTGGGATGTTCCAGAAGCAGTAGAGGATCAACCTAGGCTACTAGAAAAGATCAGAACTCTCCAACCCACACCCAACAGGTACACATAACCTTCAAACCCAGCCAGTTGAAACCATACTTATGTTGTATGAACTTGTCCTGACGATGGCCTACTGCAATGTGGCTGAACCGCTGGCAGTAATTGTACATAAAACTCCATGAGGCGGTCGTCATCCAAAGATTAGGTTTATATTAGTATTAGTGACTAGCATGCAAGTCTACGTCTGAAGATAAAATAAATTTATTTAAAATAAAAGTATTTATGCACTTTCTTGCCACCAAACAAAATTGGAAAATTTTGCATGGATTGGGTCTAGAATTAGCTGTATTTCCACGAAATATGCTTTTTATTCTGCAGAAATCACATATTTTACTGAAAAAAATCAAAAAACCAATGTCACTACTTTTAGTATTTCTGTCATATTTCCGTTAATTTAACCCTGGAATGGTAAGCAGTCGTAAATTTTACGACTCACTTTAAATAATTTTCGATAATGACGTAATTTATGCATTGGCAACCCTGTCCGTCCAGGAGATCTCCTCCCTACAGGTCAGTGTCGTCTTGACAGCCGTCCCCTGCACATCGTTTGTGATATATTGAGGGTCAGTCGTAAGATATACGAGTGCTTGCACCAACAAAGTTACTTTATACGTGTTGTTTCAAATATTGTTTTACGTTTGTTTATGTGTTAAATATCGTTATTTTCAAGCTAATTTTGCGTTATTGTTTTGTGTAAATAGTTATAGACGTTGTACATGTGTTAATAGTTAATATTCTTTATGTGTAACTGTGTAAATATTTGTGATCTCTGAAATCTTAAAAAAGAGACTCTTCCAGATCATCCACCCATCAACAATACAAGAACAACTTGTAAAATATGTCCCACTAAGAAGAGGAGGATGACAACCAATCATTGCATTCACTGTCGTCAAGCTTACTGCAATGAGCACCGAGGAAATGTTTGCTGTAAATGCACTGATCATGACTAAAATTATGGCATTGAGATCTCAGACAATATAATAATGTTGGATATACAATATTTTTTTTCAATACCTCTCTACTATAGCCTTTTGATTTTTAAAGTTAATTGTTTTAAATATTATCTCAATTTAAGAAAATAAATTTTTTTTCTTTTTAAGTCGTAAAAGTGTATGTTCTTATTTTTTCAATAATTTCATATTATTAAAATAAAAATTATTCAAAATGAGCATTGTAAAACTGGTTTTCATTATAATAAATAGTTAAAACAATTTTTTGTAGTTGTTTATAATTTGACTTCCTTACATAAAAAAAAATTTCAAAAACATCGTAAAATTTACGAATGCTTACCAAAAGTGTGATTTTAAATAAGCTTACCATTCTAGGGTTGAATGGTATTTTAATCTTGTTTTTTTTATTTTGGTGTGTTTTTTGGTGCTGGATATGAATTTGAAAACTATTTTGGTCTATTATATAATTATTTCTTGAGATATAATGGAAAAACTACTTTTGCCACAATTCTCAACTATCGGCCATTATGTGATAATTATATACAACAACTATTAATCAAAAAACCAAATTCACCTATAATCCCACCAGAGTGAAGGCCAGCAGGCCGCCATGGAGGCCAAACACACAAATTCCGAATTAATTCTTGTATTTTACCAAAAAATTTGAAAAAACAAATGAACAACTTTTAGTATTTTTAACATATTTCCGTTAATTTAAACGGTATTTCAATCCTATTTTTTAAATTTTAGTATGTTTTAAGCGCTGAATACGAATTTGAAGCCTATTTGGGTCTACTACAACTATTTCTCGAGATATAAGGGAAAAACAACTATCGCTGCAAATCGTGATTAGCGGCTATTACACGATCATTTCATAAAACAACTATTGATCATAAACACCGAATTCACTTATATTCCCGCCGGAGTGGCCGTAATGGAGGCCAAAAACACGAATTTGACACAAATTACGAATTTTTGTTGAGTAAATAGACAACTACGATAAGTTAGGTTATTTTTGGTTAGGTCGGTAAAAATGCATTTTTCGGACTGAAAAAATTATTTTACTTCAAAACATATTGTTTTCCTATGATCAGCATTAAAAAAACACGTAAAATAAGAAAACAAATTTATCCAAAAGTAATTTTTTTTAAAGTTGTTTTTTCCCGCTATCAGATAAAAAACTAAATTTTCTGTAAAAACGAGTTTTCCGCGGATGAAAACAACATCCTCAAGAGATGTACTCATATTTCACCACTTTTTCAACAAAAAAAGTATGTTCAAAGGTGGCAAGAAAGTGCATGATTACCAAAATTAGTATGAATATAGACTCATTCTCACACACAGGATTTTCCTAAGTGAGAATTAATTTCGTTTTCAGTTTCTGAATATTTTGTAGGCCTACAGAACTCTTCAATATCAGTCTATTAATGTTCATAACTGAATTATGTTTGATAACTGCATGTATACAAAAGTGCGAAATAACAAACAATGTTATTATTTTGGTTGATAACAATTCAATTAGGTTAGATTAAAACAAAAATACTCTTTATATTATTAACACGATATCTTTCATAACTAAGACTGTAAAAACATTTATATCTTCAGGTTGAAATGGAAATTAATATTGAGTTAAATCATTAAAACTTACTTCTCAGCTTGATCTTTGTGAGAGCCTCCAGAATTCACTAATATCAATAGTTGTTGTCTGACATTTTGTGAAGTAATTTGGGTACGTGAATTCAAAGACATTATTAAAAACAATGAATATATTAATAGTTTTCAGTCAAAACGTTAAATTAGTGATTAATATTGAACGTAAAACTGAATATATCTAAATAGTTGTTGTCAAAATTGTCAGTTCAACATTTTTAAAGGTTAGGAGTAGGACGCGAACGCGATTCATTGAATGAAGACGACGCAAAACAAAACAACCGGCTGTTCATTTCGTTTCATTTTATTTTATTTTATTTTATTTTATTGCCTTCCAACGGCTAAGCCATTTTTTTTTTACAAATTTACAGAGACATAACAATTTATTCAAAACTTAAGGTACTTAATAACTACATAAGTTTCAGATCAGATGTCAACGAAACGAAGCCGCAAGAGCAACTAGAATCGGGGACTACGGGGAGTGAAGATGTGGAGTGTGTTGTGATGGGGATAGAGGAGAGGAGAACGGAGAATTCAAACTTCAAACTTGTTTATTTGGCCAAATCAACAATACATTTGCATTAGCTAAGTCAATACAATAATCTATATTTATAAAAGAGGATGTTTGTATATATATAAAATCCAATGTATGTTTGTTTGTCTGTCTATCCTTTATGCGCTACCAAACCGTCCAGCCGATCGTCATGAAACTTGGGGAAGTTGTTCTATATACCCCAGGGAAGGTTTCTGTCCTATTCCCGTTTCTTTAATCCCTCAGGGCTCCATCCCTTGGATTTCTAAAGTTTCAATGTTAATTGAGATCAGCTGATTCGTTATAAGTGTAATAGTTAACTATTTTTCGCGCTTGGTTTTTTTAGAGTTTTAATTGTGTTAAAAGTTTATTTTTATGTTATTAATTGCAATATTAGTGATATTGAATACCTATTTTGTGTTGATTTCACCCAGTTATTGTTAAAATAACGAAGGGGTCTTTGTTTAAACATTGCTTACCTAAGCATAACCAAAAAACAATAATGGCTAATGCCAGTGTTTATTTTCCCTTCCCAATCTTCTGTCAACAAGCCTAAGTCATGTGATTTAACGCCCAACACTACAGAATCAAATGAAAACATTGATCAAGATTTCTTAAGACCACCAAAAAGAAAAACAGTCAACAATTGTGTTTGGTATTCTTAAGTTTAGCATAAGTATATATATATCTGTTATTTTTAAGGGTCTTCAATTTATGTTATATTATTTTGTATGTTGGTATCACTTGGGCAATATAGCATTGGAGGTTAGAAGGTTTCTCCCTCTCTTTTCTTGTAAAAAACCGCGAAAAACCCCCTCTTCCCTTGCCGCGAAAAGACAGCCACAGTCCCAGTGCGTATCAAACTCTCGCCACGTACAGTCGTTATGTATGTCGTGGGCTTCCTCAACCTCGTGCTAGTTTATAATTTGTTATAATTGTAACAACCTCATTTGTTTATAATCGTCACCGTATTTATATATAGTTTTCCACCTCTCGCTCCGTGCAAGTGCCACTGTGGTGTGCGTATGTGTATCAAGATAGTGTGTGTGTGACAATCCCTGTGTCTTCGGGCTCATTCCTCTACAAGAACTTCTCTCTTCTCATAGTGCTCGTCCCGGGGTCATCACGCAGCTGTGGACTACCCAACCGACGACCAGCCAAGTGTGTGTTAGATTTTCGCCTTACATCAGCTCAAGGTACTGTCTGCTTTATATATCTATATATATCTACTTATGACATAAAACCCCTCACCGTTTTAATCGGTTAATATTAAGTGGTCCTTCGCCCCCTATGTATTTTGTGTGTACTCTATAATTAATGTGATAAAAATCTCATTTTCTCACGGTCTCCAAACATGGTCCTTACGAGCCGGATGAATTGACACCGTTCTGTGGACAAAAACAGTTCAAATCGCTGTCACAACCTCTCAACAAACTCTTAAAAAACGCTCTCATAAAGTTTTATGTGTGAACTTTGCCTCAATAACTCTCAAACTCGATATTTGTCGATATTTGCTAATCAGCGAAATTAAGTGCCCGCGAATTTGGCTGCACGTGGTGTTTCCCATTGTGATATTCCCGCGTGTTCACCTCCCCACCATTCTAGCCTCCACTGCCAGTGCCATTACGATCAAAGCTGCACTAGGCAGCACAGCTGACATCTGTCAAAAGACAACTGTCACTTCTCATTGTTATTGTTTATGTGACTTATTTACATTTGATTGTTTGATGTTTAACTCAGCTGGCTTAGACTTTCTATGATTATTTAAGAATTTTATACTGTATTTTATTGTGTGTAAATTGATTTATTTATTTTAACGAAAGTTAACGTAAAAACTTGTACCTTTTGCGACACTTGTTTATATATTAGGTTTTGTGGATCCTCTTGTTTTCAAATATTATTAAACATATTCAAATGATTATATGAAATACTTAACACTTTCTCTCACTGTAATTAAAAGGAGTTTTTGTTTATTTTAACAAAACTTAGCTGAAACAAAACTTGTATTTTGTTTGAAATCTTTTGTCTACATATGACATAGGGCCCTTCAATAAGCTGTGTTTTGTATAGTTATAGATTTACTGCTCTCTCCCTCTGGTTGTATACATTGTTAACACTCAAAGCTAACAAGTTAATAATACTGTAGCTATTTTTCTTATATTAGGGTTTTAATTAAAACTTATTGTTTTACACCCGTCATTTTTTGGCAGTAGGTTAATTTTGTTTTGTGCCATTACAATTGACACCTCTTGTCGTAATAGTTCATTATTTTGACACCTCAAGTCTCCTGACTCAAGTGATTGTAAATTGCTACATGACCAGTGTAATTTATTTCTATTGTTGTATTATAGTCTCTGTAATCACAGTCAACTTGTCCTCAGGTGAATATTTTTAATTATTATTCACACATCACGTCTCCCGACGCCATTGTCTTTTGTTGTTGCATAAAAATATTTTATTGTATTTTTTTATTCTTAATTTTAGGTTTTGCACTGTGTTTATATATGATACCATAGGCCTACTCTATGTTCGTTGGCTATATGACCTCTACGCCTCAGTGACCTCAATAATATTTTGTGGACTTCTCTCACTCTGTGGATTGGAATTTGTCTTTTATTGATTTAAAGTAACTCAGTGTTTTACATCTCTGAAGATGGCTCCCAAAGTTGGAGAATTTACCTCTGCTATCTACACCCGGTCCACGTTATTGACCAAAACTCGGTTTACTAAACTGAAGACCGCTGTTGATGAGCTAGCCCAGACTGGCGAACCGCTCACTCCCGTCCAACTAAAGCAACTTGCTGCCTATGCAAATGAAATCAGGAATAAAAAGGCTGAGTTTGAAAACCACCTCCAAAGGGCTTTGTTTATCGAAAATGATCCTATCCCTGATGATACTTTGTCACGTGATCAGGACGACATAGAGTCTTTGTTCTCTTTCATCTCCGCAACCATTGAATTATTATTACCTCCCGAAGTGCCTAACACACCCTCTGCTCTCAGTGATGCTTCAGCCGCCTCTCAATCCCCTGTTTCTCATGTCCGCCTGCCCCAACTCGATTTGCAGAAATTTTCTGGTGACTCCCTCACTTGGACCAGTTTCATCAATTTTTTGACACTACAATACACAGAAACGCTACCCTTTCGAGCGTGATGAAATTCCAATACCTTCTAAGCGTGCTCAGTAACGAGCCGCTTAATCTGGTGAAAGGCCTAAATCTCACAGCGGCCAACTACCTGGTAGCATATAACCTGCTGAGAGAACGTTACCACAACTCGAGAAGACTGCAATCTCTCCACCTCAACCAGCTGTTGGATTTACCCAACATAACCGCCACCTCTCTCAAGGGATTGCGCTCATTTGTGAATCTCTTTACGGAACATTCCCAAGCTTTAAATGCCTTGGAATGCAACGTCACCGATGACAATCCACTTTTGTCTGCACTCCTGTTGCGCAAGATGGATAATGATCTGCGCAAAAAACTTGAAGGGTTTCGCACCTATTCCGATGAGGAAGCCTCTTCACGCTCGTTACCTGGCGTAACAGATATTATCAAATTTCTGAATTTGGAATGTTCGCAAGCGGAGGATGCTAACCTTCACAGCACCTCTCACTCAAAGCCCGCGCACTCAAACCTCAAGGCCTTCACGCCTAAAAAGGTGCACTTCCGCACTAGCGATGTCAGTATGGTCACTGCACATTCTAACCCCTCTCAACCTCCCTCTGCCGCTTCTCAAGGCAAGCCTACCATGGCGTTATGTTTTGCTTGTAACTCAAGCGGACATAAAATTTACTCTTGTGCAGCTTTCCGTGAAAAATCTCCTCATGATCGTCAGCACATGGTAAAAGACCATAGGCGTTGTATTTCCTGTTTGGGAAACCATGACATAAAGGAATGCCGCTCTCAAGGCGCCTGTCAAACTTGTAATAAAAGGCATCACACTTTATTACATTTTCCCACTTCTCAGGGCAAACATGCTAATTATAGCGCCCCTCCTCAAAGCAATAAGCCTCCTCAACTCGCCGTTCCAATTAAGGAGATAGCCACTCATGAAGCAACACCTCACACCTCGGTGACAATGACTGCTCAGGGTCACACCAACTCGCATATTTGGCACTCTACCGTTTTATTAGGCACAGCCTTAATAAAACTCACCTCTTCTCATGGTACAACTCATGTGTTCCGGGCTCTGATCGACTGCGGTTCAATGACGGATTTGATCACAGAACGAGCCGCACAGCTTTTAGGCGCACGTCGGTTTAAATCCGAAGTTCAACTCACGGGGCTTGGTAACCACATTACCAAAAACAAAGGTCAAACTCTTCTCAACATTAAGACACTCTCCGGCCTATCCATCGCTTCACAACACCCCATGCTGATCCTGGATCACCTGACCACGGATCTCCCTCGAGTTCCCATCGCCCCGGAGGTCTTTCATCTCACCAGGGGCTACGTCCTCGCCGACCCTACCTTCCACTTGCCAGGCAGTGTTGATGTCGTACTGGGTGGTGCCTTATTCCCAAGACTATTCACTCATGAGAGTCATGAACTCGGACCCGGCCTACCTCACCTCTTCGGAACTCACTTTGGATATGTTGTCATGGGCTCCGCACCTTGTGACGCCTCTGCTTATCCTGCTTTACACCTCGTGACGCTTCATTCGGCATGTGACTCAGCGGACCTTCACTCCTCATTACAACGCTTCTGGACACAGGAAGAACTCCCTAACTCTACTCGGAAGTCTCAAGAAGAAGAAGCTTGTGATCAACACTTCGCAGCCACTCACAGCCGGACTGAAGACGGAAGATATGTTGTCCAACTGCCCTTCAAGTCTGACCACCCTCCTATTGGTCACTCACGTGAAATAGCCACGAAGCGACTGTCTTCCCTGGAAAGGAAATTCCAGCTCCAACCTCAACTACGTGATCTCTATGTACAATACATGAGAGATGGCGAAGCCGCTGGCCACATGACTAAAGTTCATGACTTTGAAGAAAATCTCCCTCACAACTTTCTACCACACCATGGTATACTTAATACCAAAGGTGACACCTCAAAACTGCGAGTTGTCTACGATGCCAGCTGCAAAACGAGCAGTGGCCAATCCCTCAATGACACTCTATTAGTAGGACCCAAATTGCAAACCAACATCAGCGACGTTTTGCTGAAATTCCGGACACACAACATTGTGTTCACGTGCGATATTCGTCAGATGTATCTGCAAATTTTAGTCCAACCTTCGGATCAGCTGTTTCAGCTAGTTTTATGGCGGGAACAGCCCTCAGACCTTCTCTCTATTTTCAAATTGACCCGAGTCACTTTCGGAGTCAATTGCTCGCCTTTTTTGGCCATTCGGACCTTACATCAACTGGCTAAGGACGAAGGCCGCCCCTTCCCTGAGGCCGCCCAGGTTCTGGCCACCGAGACCTATATTGACGACATAGTGTCGGGAGCAGACACCTTGGACGAAGCCAAGAAGCTTCAAGAGGACCTCATCAAGCTTTTAAAACTTGAACATTTTGAGCTCCGAAAATGGACCTCCAACTCCCCCGAACTACTTCAGGCACTGCCCGAGGATCATCGGGACACCCCTGTCTTCTTGGAAAACCACAATGAACCTCACCTCACCATCCTGGGTCTTCGCTGGTCACCGGAGACGGATGCCTTCACTTATGACTTTAATGTCCCCCCATCTCTCCCTACGAAACGGCACGTGCTCAGCACCATTGCCAGAATCTACGACCCTTGTGGTCACCTCGCACCTTGCATCATGCTAGCAAAATGCTACATGCAATTACTCTGGACTCAAGGTTTGCAGTGGGACGAACCCCTGACTCCTGATCTCCAAGCGAAGTGGGCCACCTTCGTGTCCACTCTCTCCTCTCTCTCACGGTCTCCAAACATGGTCCTTCGAGCCTCTCTCTCTTTGGTCTCCATACCCCGGGCTCTCCGGCTCTCTGCCGCTCTCAGTATCGAAGTACATGGTTTCTGCGACGCCTCCGAAGCTGGGTTTGCCGCCGTCCTATATCTCCGCTGCCAGCTCGCCAACGATGAAATTCTAGTACGTCAAGTCTTCGCCAAGACACGTGTAGCGCCACTTAAGCGAGTGACCCTTCCTCGTCTTGAGTTGTGTGCTGCTCATCTCCTAGAACAGCTGACTGCCCACTGCTGTACTATTTTTGAAGAACGTCTCTCCCTCCAAAAATGTTTTCTCTGGTGCGACTCAACGGTAGCGCTGACCTGGCTGCAGACTCCCTCGTATAGGCTAAAAACCTATGTGGCAAATCGTGTTGCTCAGACTCAAGAACTCATACCTCCTTCAAGCTGGCGTTATATTCCCAGCAAGGAAAACCCAGCAGATTGTGCCTCGCGAGGAATCCTCGCCTCGGAACTGGTGGAACACCCTCTCTGGTGGACTGGACCACCGTGGCTCTCCATGCCACCTTCTCATTGGCCTGACGCCACTCTTCACCCTGATACTGACACGGATATCTCAGCTTCAGAAGAGATGAAGACCACTCCCTTGGTTGTCCTTACCTCCGCTCACCAAGCTGAATGGGATCTCCTGTCCGCCTATTCCTCATGGAATAAACTCGTGCGCATCGTAGCACTCTTGCTGCGCTTCATTGGCAATTGTCGTAAATCGGCCCACCACGGCCCTCTCTCTCCCTCCGAGCTCAAGAGCTCGACTCAAGATTTTTAAACTCGTCCAGGACTCTTCGTTTGCTGAGGACATCTCTGCTCTTCAACGTCAGCGGGACTGCACTACCCGATTCCAACGCCTAAAGCCTTTTCTCGACGCTGATGGACTTCTGCGCGTAGGCGGCCGACTTAGCCGCACCTCACTCTCCTCTGACGTCCGTCACCCTGTGCTTCTGCCTAAGAAACACCATATTGTGGACCGGCTCGTGGATCATTGCCACACTACTCACCTCCACTCTGGACCTCAGCTCACACAAGCCCTCCTCTCTCAGTCTGTTTGGATTTTATGTGCCCGAAGTGTGATTCGTTCGCGAATTTTTAAATGTGTGACCTGTTTTAAAAATAAACCTCGCAACGTAACACCCCTGATGGGTGACCTACCCCCCTCCAGAGTGACCCCTGCTCAAACATTTTCGTCTACCGGCATGGACTACTGTGGACCCTTTATGAACAAGATGTTGACCCTTCGCTCTATCAAGCACGTAAAAGTGTATTTGTGTATTTTTGTTTGTATGGTGACCAAGGCCGTACACCTCGAAGTTGTTACGGACCTTACTACAGACGGTTTCATAGCCGCCCTAACTCGTTTTGTGTCTCGCCGCGGTCTGTGTACAGATCTCTACAGCGACTGTGGTACAAACTTCATCGGTGCCGATGCCACGCTTCGTCGCCTCATCGACACTCAAGTCAACTCTACCTCTGCACAAGAAGTGATACATCGCTTCACCGCCCCTCGTGGAATCAGCTTCCATTTTAACCCCCCCGCTGCTCCCCATCAAGGTGGATTATGGGAAAGTGCAGTGAAGTCGGCAAAATACCATTTAAAACGTGTGATGGGAGACACCATTTTAACCCTTCCCGAGTTTATAACTCTGTCAACTCAAGTGGAGGCGATGCTTAACTCTAGGCCTCTCACGCCTCTCTCAAGCGATCCCTCTGATCTGACCGCTTTGACTCCCGGTCATTTTTTGATCGGTACCACCCTGGCAGCTGTCCCTGAACGCAACGTCAGTGAAGTACCCCTCAACCGCCTGAAACATTGGTAACTGACACAATCTTTGCACCAGCGGATTTGGCAACGCTGGAGCCTGGAATATATCCACATTCTACAACAGCGCTCAAAATGGACAAGCTCCAAGAATAACATCGAGATTGGTGACCTCTTGCTTGTGCACGCCCCCTCTGCACCCCTCACTTGGCCTCTTGCTTGAGTGATGGGTACTCACCCTGGCAAGGACGGCATCGTCCGTGTCGTGGACCTCAAGACGGCCACCGGACATCTCACGCGTCCAGTCGTCAAGATCTTCCCTCTGCCCCTGAAATAAGTGACTGAGTGTCCGCCCCCATGTACTATATTTTTTCTCTTGTGTGTTCAATGTTTTGTTGAAGCCTGCAATGCTTCAAGGGGGCCGGAATGTTTGGTATTCTTAAGTTTAGCATAAGTATATATATATCTGTTATTTTTAAGGGTCTTCAATTTATGTTATATTATTTTGTATGTTGGTATCACTTGGGCAATATAGCATTGGAGGTTAGAAGGTTTCCCCCTCTCTTTTCTTGTAAAAAAACCGCGCAAAACCCATTCTTCCCTTGCCGCGAAAAGACAGCCACAGGCCCAGTGCGTATCAAACTCTCGCCACGTACAGTCGTTATGTATGTCGTGGGCTTCCTCAACCTCGTGCTAGTTTATAATTTGTTATAATTGTAACAATCTCATTTGTTTATAATCGTCACCGTATTTATATATAGTTTTCCACCTCTCGCTCCGTGCAAGTGCCACTGTGGTGTGCGTATGTGTATCAAGATAGTGTGTGTGTGACAATCCCTGTGTCTTCGGGCTCATTCCTCTACAAGAACTTCTCTCTTCTCATAGTGCTCGTCCCGGGGTCATCACGCAGCTGTGGACTACCCAACCGACGACCAGCCAAGTGTGTGTTAGATTTTCGCCTTACATCAGCTCAAGGTACTGTCTGCTTTATATATCTATATATATCTACTTATGACATAAAACCCCTCACCGTTTTAATCGGTTAATATTAAGTGGTCCTTCGCCCCCTATGTATTTTGTGTGTACTCTATAATTAATGTGATAAAAATCTCATTTTCTCACGGTCTCCAAACAAATTGTGTAAATCTACAGCCTAAAAGGTATGTCTTAGATAATACTCAGCTGTGTGATCAAAACAAATTTAATCCAATATCAGACCACAACTACTCTATTGCTAATAATGATGAAAATGAGATGGCTGATGTAACTGCTACAAGTGAATTGCATGAAATTGTTAAACCTCCACCTATTTTTGTCCACGATGTTAACAATCATCAGGAAATCGTCAAAGATATTAAAAGTGTAATTACTTGTGAGTTTACCACTGAAGTCAAAGGCTCATTTTTGAAAATTAATCTTCTGGCCATAGATGATTTTAGAAAACTGACACAATTTTACGACGAATCAAATGTTAAATACCATACGTTTCAGACAAAAATAGACAGAAAATTAGAAGTCGTAATTAAAAACGTTCCCTGCTCTCTTCCTCCAGAGGAAATTCAGGATGAGTTAATCTCTCAAAACTATCCGGTTCTCACTGTAAATAGATTATTTAACAAGGAAAAAATTCCATTCCCTATTTGTGCAGTCTCGTTAGAAAACAATGAATCTGGAAAAGCTATATTTGAATTAAATAGACTGTGCTACTCTGTTGTTCATGTTGAGCCTAAAAGGAAGCCTACAAATGTGCCCCAGTGTACTCGATGTCAACGTTATGGTCACACGAAAAATTTTTTGCAAGCTCGATCCCTTTAAAAATTTTTAAATTTACTTTTTTTGGGGGGGAAAAAAGACCCCCCTTTTTGGGTTTTGGGGAAAACTTGTTTTTAAAAGGCTTAAATCATAAGTTTAAAAAAGATAAAAAAATTTTCTGGCCAAAAACTCCATGGGAACTTTGAAAATTTGGTTTTAACCAAAAACAAAGGAATAAAACCTAAAGGGCCCCCCAAAAAAATTTAAGCTGTAGAACTAAAAGACGTCAAAAAAAAGGGGAATACCAAACTGTTTTCCCTTTTTAAAAGAAAGAAATCAGTAAGATTTTTGGGGGGGCTTTAGGAACAAAAAAATTTTTAGTTTATTTTGCAAGCCTATCAAAAAAATTTTTAACAAAGAAATTTTTTCATTTTTTCAAAAATCACCAAAAAAATTAAAAACAAACAATCCAAACCCAAAATCTGTCCAAAAAAGGTTTTTTAATTTTTTTTTCCCAAAGTTATTTTCGGAAATGAGAGATTTTTAAAAAGGGCCCCTTTTAAATCCCAACTTTTTTGAAAAAAAAAGCCCCCAAGTTTTGGGGGGTTTAAAATTTTTTAAAAAAAATTAATTTTAAATATACTTTTAAAATTTTTTGTAAGTTTTGGGTTTAAAAAAATTTTTTAAAAAGTTTTAAATTTTATTTTTTTAAAAAAAACCCCCTTTAAAAATTTTTAAATCTAACATTGACCAATCTTTTTTTTAAAATTTTTTAAATTGTAAATAATTTTTTTGGGGAGGGAAAAAACCCAAGGGGGGGAGGGGTTGAAAAAAACCAAAAAAAAATTTTTTGTTAAATCTTTACCCTTGGAAAACTTTTTCCCCCAAAATTTTGGCATTCCCTTTTCAAAAAAACTTTTTTTTTTTTTAAAAGGGAACACAATTGATTTTGAAAACCCTTTTTTTTAATTTTTTAAATCAACCAATATTTTCCCCGAAAATTAGATTAAAACCCATCGTTTGGGCCTTGGGGAAATTAAAATTTCGCTTTTATTGGGTTTATCAAAAAGGAGACCTTTTAAATTTAAAAGGGTTTAAAATTCATAAAAAATGAATTTAAATTTTTCCCCCAAAAGAAAACTTTTTTTTTTCCCGAAATTAAAATTTAAAAGTTTAAAATAGTTTTGGGCTATGGAAAATAAGGGGGCCCCTTTAAAATCACAAAAGAATTTCAAAGTACAAAAATTTAAAAATTATAGAAAATTTTTAAAAATTATTTTAAATTTTTTTTAAAGGGAAAGAAAAAAAAGAGGCTTTTACAATGAAATTTGGCCCCCACTAAAAAAAATAATTTATTTTAAAGGGGGGAAAAAAAATTTTTTGGGTTTTTAAAATTTAGCTAAATTTTTGGGTTTTATTTTTTTGGAACAAAAAAATTTGGGTTTTTTCCCAACCCCAAAATTTAAAATTTCCTCCCCCTAATTTAAAAATAAAAAAAAAATTCCCAAAAAAAAAAAATTTTGGGAACTTGATTTAAAATTTTTAAAAAAATTTTTTACAAAGACTTTTTTTTGGCTTATTTAATTTAAAAACTTTTGGGTTTATTTCCAAAAAATGGAAACTTTAAAAATTGATCCAAAACCAAAAACTAAATTTCCTGCTTATTTTTATTTCCCCTTTTATTAAAAAAATATTTAAAAAATTAACGAAAATGCAAAATACTTTTTTTTTAAAAATTCCCCAGGATTTCGGAAAAAAATCTTTTTAAAACCAAGAATCATTAGAGGTTTTTAAAAAAGTTCTTCTTGGGTTTTTGGGAATAAAAAGGGTTTTTTTTAAAAGGTTTGGCTAGGGGGTTTTTTAAAAATTTTTTTTTACTTTTTGAATTTTTTCAATTTTTCTTTTTGTGGATTTTTTGTTAAAAACGAAAATTTCTTTGAAAATTATTTTTTCCCTAAGGTAATTTAATTTTTGGGGGGGGGGGGGGGTTTCTTTTTAATTTTTTTTTGTTTTTCCCTTTTCCTCAGATTTTTTTTTGGTAATTTTTTTTTTCCAACCTTATAAGGGGTAAATTTTTCAATTCCCCGTTACCCCCGGTTGGTTTTTTAAAAAGGGAATATTTTTTCCTTAATTAAAAAATTTTTTCCTTTGAAATATTTTTTGCCCCAAAAAGTTGTTTTGAAAAATTAAATTTTTGGCCCTTGTCAAATAAAACGGGTTTCCCCCTCTAAAAAATTAAATGGTTTCATTTTCAACAACCATAGAAAAATTTTTTTCCTTTTTTTTTCCTATAATAAAAACAAAAAAGTATTTTAAAAAAAATGAATTTTTTTAAAAAAAAACTTGGCCGTTTTTATTAGCCTGCCCATTTTGTCATTTTTCCGAAACTAAAAAAATTTTTTTTAAAAAAAAGTTTTAAAATTTCATTTGAAGGGTTAAAAAACAATCTCATTTTTAAATTTACCAAAATTTTTTTTTAAAAAAAAAATTGCCAAATTAGGGAAATTAAAATTTTCCAGGAATTGTTTAAAATAAATCTTTCAAAAGCTTTAAAGCCAACTTTTCAAAAAGAAACTGTTTTTACCCCCTTTATGAAACTAGTTTTTTTTTTTTTTTTTTTTTTTTTTTTTTTTAAAACCAAAATTTTTTAAAATATTAATTTTTTTTTTTTTGTTTTAAAATTATTTTTTCAGGGTCTATTTATGGGCCCGAAATTTTATTTTTCCCCTTTACTTTTTGGGGAAAAATTTTAAAATTTGACCAAAAAAAATTTTTGTAAGTAAAATTAAAATTTTTTTTTTAAAAAACTGTAAAAAAAAAAAAAAAAAATTTGGGTTTAAAAAATTTTCAAAAAATAATTAACAAAATAAATACACAAAAAAATTTTTAAAAATTTCCCCAAATAAAGGTTCTAAAATTTTAAAGATACTAAAAACTAATATTTAAAGGGAAGCTAACAAAAATTTATTAAATTAAAATTTATTAAAAAATTTTACAAATAACCAACAAAACCAAAAAAAACGTGTGTGTGTTTGAAGTTTATGCGCTTCCAAACCATCCAACCAATCGCCATGAAACTTTAGGATGTTGTCCTGTATCCTCCCGAGATGGTTTCTGTGAAGTTTGATGCAGATCCGTTCACAGGGTCCCGCCCCACGGGCTCCTAAAGATCCCATGTTATTCAAATGGAGAATCTGAATTGTTTACAAAAACATATGACTGTGTGGTTTAATGTAGTTTCACATGCCATAAGCTGATTGAAGTTCTCACAATAACAGTACTGTATATGTTTTGATTTATTGTAGTTCTACATTTCACCTTGAGAGTGTAGCATGGTTTTTTTTCTATAATTCTTTTTATTGCTTTATTTTGGTATGTCAATGAAAAATGAAAGGGGAGACAACGTCCACCGGGTTCAGCTAGTTTAATATATATTATTAACTAAAACATTACACAGGAATTTATTAGCGACTACCAGTCAGAAACTCCCGGACGCTGTAGACTACTTCCTCCAAGAGCATTGTTTTTACCCCCTCTTAATTCTCGCCACTTCCGACACTTACTGTTGTGAGCACTGTTGTAGCCTTCCAGTATCAGTCTGTTTTATTAAGTAAAGTGTAAAGATTCAACTATAACTATCTTAGAATTAAATTCTTCATATTTGTAATGTATTAATGATGACAATAACGGCTGCAATGTAAGAAAATCGTTTTTAATATTGTTATAATGTGGTAGTACTGAGATATAAATTATTTTTGCGTTGAAAATTATTATCATGTTTAAGTCAAGTAACACTTAAGTTAATTATAAGTAGGGTTGTTATATTGTACGGATTTAACAAACATTAAGGGAGGAAGAGTGAAATACTGCTGTCAAAATCATGTTGGGAAATGTCTTGCCTACCGATGTTGTGTAATGACATTGATTGAACAATAACTTAAAACGTGTATATCGTATGTTGTAAATATTGACGTTTTTTAGCTTGTGTTAAAAATTTTCTATCTAAAAATATAATAAATTGTAGCAAAAATATATATAGCCAGAGACGATTTGTAATTAAAAAAAGGAAACATATTAAACAAGAAAACAAACTTCAAAGGGAGGAAAAGTGAAATACTGATGTCAAAATCATGTTGGGAAATGTCTTGCCTACCGATGTTGTGTAATGACATTGAACAATAACTGAAAACGTGTATATCATCTGTTGTAAATATTGACGTTTTTTAGCTTGTGTGATTTTAACAAAATTAACTTTTAACTAGGTAACTTACTTTTTGTTATTATTCATTTTTGCAAGACAAAAATAACTAATATTAAAAACTAAAAGAATGTTATTTAGACATCAGTGTAGCTTCACAACCACGACTAGGTAAATTCAATAATTAAGTTAATTTAACTTCTGGAATGATTGTAGGCTATATAATTTACTTGAATTCTGAATTAATTTTTATTAGGCACATTTTAATTTATATCAGCCAGTAAATAAAGCAACTATTATTTGGATATATAGCCTAAATAGTTAATTTTATCAGTCTGTTCTTGACGATCATGAATAAAATTATTATTATTGTCATCCATTATACTGTATATGTATTATGTCATGGCTACTGTAAAGCAATAACACTTAATAAATAAGTTGGTTTTTATTACATTAAACAGACGACATTAGTATGTGTTATTCATGTAGATAGATTACAAATTACAAGGAAAACAGCGCGTGGTGCGGTAGGCCGGATAACTAATCGGCGCATGCGCTGTGAGCAGAGAAAGGTCTGCGCACACTATCCAGTAATCATTTTCACTCTCTGTTTAGTTGCTGGCTAGGCGATTGTCAATGGAGCCGGGCTGGTCACTTACTACTATGTAGAATTGGAGCATTTGTTCTAGTGGACGCGCGTACGACGGTGCCTGGATCAATGTAATATGGCAGTAAGCGTAGATGGTTCGACGTGCGCATACCCATTTCGTTTGTTTATTACGGTCACTCAGTGGATCCTTCTCAACACGTGTTCGTTGGGACTGTCAGTCAGTCCTAAGACCGTGATCTCCCCATCAAATGAAAATGAAGGATTCAATGGTGACGAGAAGTACGCACATTATAATTTGATGTCCTGGAATTAAAGAGGGTTTTATAATACAAATGAAAAACAATTTTATTACAGATTTTTAGTTAATTTTTTAAATACAATGAGTAGACTTCTAATAGAAGTTACTTACATGCTATATGTTACATTGCTCAGAGACTGATATCGTTAACATTTTTTGTAAATTAAGTGTACACTTTTCCTTCATTGCAAAAACAGAAATTACATAAAAATATGTGAAGTTACTTATACTTTGCCGAATATATTCTGTTATTACAAATATATACAAAAAATATAGAACATACAATATTTCAAATACATATAGTACATTTAGAACACATACAATGATGTACTAAATATGGAATACTACATTCCGAATGTATATTCAGTCGACTTTCTCGCTCTTCAGTGGCGTTTATTATAAATTTATTCATCAGGAAAGATATTTTCGTTGTTGTAGGGCTTCATAACATGCTCTAAGAATGGGTTGGCATCATCGTCCAGAAGCACAAATGAGACTTCCTTGATTGCTGAAAGATAGCATGTGTCCGTGATTTTAGAGTTCCGTCTTGTAGTAGATGATACATTCCAGAGATGCGAAACGTCTCCCCATCGCTTTTCTTGCCATAGCCGCCTACATTAATATGAAGCGATAATTACTATCAGCAACACCCTGTAAAACTACAGAATGTGTGTAATTGTAATACATAGTGCCGGAGTGTTGGTGGCATATGATTTTAAAATGCTTCCCGTCGATACAATCGACATAGTTCGGATTGTTCCACATGTCATTGTAATCTTTAGTAATTTTTTCGAAGTCCTTTTCAGTAGGAGATGACATTTGAAGTGGCTGTAAAACATTCTACAAATCTTCGACTGTTTCCTGTTTTCATTTTACCTACCATTGACGCTCCCATTAAGAAAACAAAGGATAAGTGCTTAAATTATGCACCAGTTGCTAAATATCGGAGCTTAAGCGCTAGCCTTACTTTATCGGATCTTTGTGGCAATAGTTCTTTTGCAGTATAGGAGAAACTAGTTATTTAAAGTCAAGGTTACCTTACAGCCCCAAGCTTACTGTTTACAATTTAAAACTCCTAGTAGAATAGTAGGAGTATATCATGAAAGAGATTGTCAATATAGAATTTTGAAAATTTGTACCGTGTAGCATGGTAGGCAGAATATAAAACTAATTCATCATTGTTTGTTTGTATTTTAATTCCAATTATTTCTAAATTTCCAATTTATATCAAATATAATGAATGGTGATATATGTTTCTTTTGATCAATATGGTTACACCACCTGATGACCTTGGCGAATCTTTGTCAGCTCTGTATATAACGTAACTGGGTATGACGAACTTTTCGGTTGATATCAAATGTGCATCTGTAACACAGACAATGTCCACTTTATTTTGAGCAAGAAATACAATAAATGAAGAACTTTTTACCTTTAAACCATTTGCATTCCAATTTAGTATATTTAAATTATGAACTGCTTGTAAGTTAAAAACCATTCTTAAAAATCGATTATATTAACTCTGAAATGAATGATTTAATTTGAGGAATATAATGCTTAATTAGTGTTGATAAAGAATTAAATATTGGATTGAGGGAGTCATTTTCTGGTCGAACATGGCTTGAGTCAGTCATATTATTTACAGGACGTTAAGGCTGTGCACCGTTGACAAAGCTAGTATAGTTGACATGTGATGAGTGTATACTGTCACCCTTTTGGTTTCTTGTAGGCAGAGGTTCTTTATTTGTTTTCAGCGGTGGGAAATTACAAAAAGTCGCATTAAATGTCTCAAAATTTTGAGTATTTTCTGATGTGAGAATATTTTTATTTTGTTTGGAACGTGATTTTAGGTCCAGGAGGTAGGTGCATCCCCGATAATTGGTTGTATGTGAATTACCACAGTTGACACATTGGACTGAATGTTCTTTCTTTTTGGCACACTCAGAATATAGATGGTTACATGTGCACTTGACACATCGAGGTTGGAGTTTACAATAATTCTTAGTGTGTCCGAAGCGTTGGCAGCGAGTGCATTGTGGGATGGACTTAGATCTACGTTTCAATTCAATTTGAATTTTAGAATGAAAAAGAAATTCAAGACCAAATATTTCATTTCCGATGTTTGAATCTTCAGTTCAATAGCGCAAAGAGACATAGGATATTAGTTTTTGTTGAATAGCAGCGAAACTTTTAACACCGAGTAGTGTTTAGACTCATTGTATAACTCAGATAAAGTAAGAGGAATGTTCCTCATGATTACAGAAAGTCGTTACAGAAATAATCAGGAGGGCAAAAGGAATCATATGGCACATTTACACTATGAAAATGCGCTGTCAATGCGTGGAAGTCGTCAGAGGTCAAAACGGTAATCTTCATAGAGGTAACTTTATTAACAGTGTAATAATCATGTTGTAAGAGGTTGTCAAGGTCTGCAATCAATGCGTAGTAGTTGTTTGAGTCATGAAGGAAGATGGGTGGAATGTTTTGTGATTTAGGAAAAGCAGTAATGTTATTGTTGTGGGTATGAGTAGATATAGGTTCAAATCTATTTTGGATAACGGTTTTTTAACGTTCATTGGGAGTCTGGATACGAGATGAGGACGATTTGGATTTTCTATTCCTTACAGGTTCAAAGTCATTTATTGATAGGTTTCCGGGATCCATGGAATCTACTTTTATGTAATTAATTAGACCAGTTACACATTTTTTATTTGAGGGAGAAATGTTGTCTTCAAGCGCGTGCTTCCCATTGTTGATCCCAGTAGTCACTACTCGAGGTAATGTAGAGGCATAATTATGGTCTAACGATGAGGTTAGGATTGCTGGTTTTAACACTTGTGATGTTGTATTCATTTAAATTGAAGGCCGTTGATATATAACAGAAATCAAAATACGTAAATGAATGAAATTAATTAGTTTGATCCTGTCAAGTAGTAAAATTATGAATTTCTTGCAGATTTTTAATTTATTGGCATACAATTCATAAAAGTGTGAATTTTGTTAGTCTCTTGTTTATTATGGAGGATTTACAACTTGTTGCAGCTGTAAACTGCCAGTATTAAAAATATGATACCAAGAAAAAAGGTTTTAAAATCATTAACTTTACTACGAAAAATTTTACCAATTTCAAAGTGCGGCAATGTTTTTCATATGAGGCCAAAATGGGCAAACCCTTTTTAGTATGTGCTTTTATATATATATATAAACTTTATACTATTGTATTTATCTTTTGTAAAACCACATTCCAATTGGCAAAACGTTGTTAGCCACAAAGTGTCAATATATTGACTATTTATTTACTTTTTTAATTAGCATAATACGTGTTAACATATACGGTACAAGTAAACGTCACACAATACAAATGTATTACAATATAAGCACAGAATGCACAAATATATTACAATACAAGTACAAAATGGACAAATATTATGGTAATTTATTTTAGTGAATCACGCTCACCTTCCTCAGACCAGAGGGATTCACAAAAGAATTATCTCCTGATAAGACTTTAATGAAGACTGAGGAATAAATATTGTTATTGCTAAGAAATAGAATAATTGAGAATTCTAAAAATACAATCAAATAATTGTGTTGGGGACGAATAGGTAAATGCTGGGCGCCGGAAACGTAGTCAATTATAGGTTTGATCAATGTAGAGCTCAGAGTTCTTGCAATCTTAGAGCCTTCTTTGAGACAAATGCATTCCTCAACACATCGGCGTGTGCGCTTGGAAGCCTACTGTAGCGTCTTAGGGCCACCACTGTACGTGAAGGGGTGGTTGGGCGGGTCACTACCACTGTACGTCTACACCTACAGACGAACAGTTTATCATTTGTCGTTATAAACTTCGGTAAATAGAAAAGAAGATGGTATGTATCACGCACAACTCCAATGACGTCACATTGGCGAAATTGCAAAAATATACACAAAATATTATTCTAATTCCCATAATTCTTGCTGATAAGTGGTAAATAACTTGCTTAACTATTCAGCTGAATGCTTCTATGTAATTGGTGGAATTAGTTACCAGTACCTATTTAATAAAATAAACAAACCAGCTGATTTCGCCCATATCAAGTCTCGTCTTGATACCTAAATAGTTACCGTGTTTGTGTTATAATGCACGAGTTTTGGTTATATATATTTAGTGATATAATTACGGATAAAACAGCTATTTCATTTGATAAACATTATTTAATAGTACTTTCTATAGAATATAAAATATTTATATTATTATAATGCAATAAACAATAATTGTTTATTGCATTATAATAATATATTATTATTATTATTATTATATAATAATTATTGTTAATCCTGTAATTATTACAGGATTAACACATACCATCATAGTTCATTTTACCACTATGTTCTAGAGGTCTTTATATATTATCATACAATTGTTGGGTTAGCAAAACACCAATTAAATTAACAGTATTGAACATACGCATATTTGTCATATATGATAGATTTATTTATTTATTAATAAGACGCCGATCGTCAAGATATGGGCGAATATGGATTTCGAATGAGTGTGATGAGTGTAGATGAGCGAATGTAGTCATGTTACAAACTAAGGCCGACTATTCCTTAGAAAGTGTCATTAATTAATAGCCCAATGACAAATGAACAGCCGGTGATTATCAGCTGATCCTTCTCAAAATGTATTGACTCTGATTGGGATCGAACTGAGAACCTTTAGCACATGAAGCTGTGGTTTAGTGAATCACAAAAACGATATGGCAACACCACCTAAAATGTCATCGGACTATTTTGATGCGGTTTACACTAGTGTAGAAGGGGCATTAATTTAAATCAATAACACCCAACCGGAAGACAAATATACAGTGAACGTTTGGAAGACTGGCCGGTGGCCGCATGCAAGAATATTGTATTGAATTGGATTTACCTTGAATGTTTATCGACGAAGCCATGATACTCAATTTTAATAAACTTCATTAAATTAAATTAGAGATGGTCTAAAGACGATACTCTTAAAATGTTTCAATACTCTCAACATTTTTATTTACGAGTTTAACTTTAACCTTTAAAATTGGATATACACACACCATTTTTGGTTGGCACTAAAGAAGCCATTCTATATCATTATACATATTTCAATATATATAAACCAGTAATAGACCTTCTATTATGGAAGGTCAATGCATATAGTAACGGAGTGCACCTTTTTCGGTTTACCAAATGTTCATGAGTATATAACCATGGCCATCTGTATAAGCAGTAAAGCAGAAAGAAATAATAAACGGTTTTGGCTGTTAAGTAAAATAAAATGGCTTTATGTGGTGGTTGGTGATATTTCAAGAAAGTTGTTCCCTGTTCTTCTTTACTGTAAAGAAGACAAGTTGTATGTTTATTTGTTGTAGTATAGGGTATATATTGTTTCCAGTAATCAATTTTATTAAATATCTAAGAATCTGCCACTATTATTTATAAGTTTAGGTATATTGAACAATAAGCTTGAGTGACAATTGCAATTCAGCCATTCAATGGATAACTCTGGTAAGATTCATGATTCATGTGCAAAGTTAGACCTTATGGGTGCAGAAGGTACTAAAATATGACCAACAACATTAATATGTTTATCTTAATAAGTTCTAGGCTTATATTTGACGTCAATAATTCAGTTTTTGTAAATAATGAACTTTCTTGAATGATTAACTTCTACTCATCAAATATAAGATCTCTTCTCCTGCTGTTCACTATAAGTTTGCTCAGTGTTTGGCCATTTTTGTCAGTTTTGCAAGTATATCTTTAAAAATTCATAAAAATTATTAATTATTATATAAATATGGCTTATTGTATATCATTTTAATTGTAAGAACATGCAGAAAATGCACATGCAAAAGAAAAATGGATTACCTTATTTTGAAATTTTTGATGGTCTTGAAAACAAAAAATTTTTTTTTCAGAAACAAATGTTCAAGTCTGCGCTACCCTTAGAAAAGTTTATATGCACAGTCCAAAAATTCTGGAATAGCCACTTTGTCCTAAATTTTATTTGCTTTTAGGAAATATAACTAATGTACGTAATATTTACAAAAATAAAAACACTAAACAGATAAAATCAAACTATTTACACTAGAAAAAAATCTTCATTTTACTCTGAAGAACTGGAGCTGGCCATCCTTTTCCTGCCTCCTCTCATGGGTCTCCAATAATGCTCCAACTTGTGATAGCATTCCTTATGGATGCCACAATTGCATCCAGGACACCAATATGTAGATCTTCCTCTTTTCTTTGTTGGTCCACAAATTACACAAGTGCGTTCCAGTCTGCGAGGCAGTTTTTCAAGACTGTGGTTTTCAGCAACAGCAGCAGCTCCAGGATCTCCAGCAGGTCCATCATCAGGTTCAGGTTTGGCCAAGTTGTAGACAATGCTTTTCAGAAAAATATACCTTGATTTAGGGTTGTCTGTATTGAGGCGGTATAGAGTATAGGCGTTGAAGAGTGTTATATCAACCAAGTTGAAAAAAATCTTTTTCCAATACTTGGATGTTTGCCGGTTACAAGAATTATGATAGGCAGCTTTATCACTGACATCTACACCTCCCATACATTGGTTGTATCTGTCAATAAGAATGGGTTTTACACTTTCTTGACCTTTTTTACTACGGATCATTCGGTCTTCCGCATGACAAGCTGTAGTTATTGCGAAGACTGGCTTCCGTGTAACTTTTTGTCTGTAGCCAACCAGGAGTACATCATTCTGCTTAAAATAAAGAGTTTCTCTCTCTCCAAGCTTAGCATTTTTTACAGTTTTAGACAGATGCTTAGAGTTTCTATTGATGGTGCCTGTTATATAGGTTTTTCGTTCAAAAAGGTTTTTTGCAAGTGTGTAGTACTGATCAGTAAAAAGGTGATAGTTCTTATCAAGTAATCTAATTTTTTCTAAGATTTCCAAAATTACTTTTTCAGTAAATGGACCATCTGTATTACCAAGGTAACCTTTTCCAGAGTACAATTCAATATGGTTAACATAACTAGTGGAGCTATCACAGCATTCAAATTTCTTGATGCCGAACTGCTTATGCTTCTTGTTCGGCATATACTGGATGAAGGAGCATCTATTTTTCATCCCTATCAAACTTTTGTCAATGCATATGTTCTGAAAAGGGGTGAAAAACATTTTGAAAGCATTGTTCAAGTGATCTAAGATGTATCAAACTTTCAACCAAGGGTCATAATTTGGTTGTCCTTTCGGAACAGATGGCCGAGAAGTTCGATGAAAATAAGAATTAATTATCAAAAACCGGTTTGATGACATTGTTTTTGAAAAGAATGGTACATTTTGACTGAAGTCTGTGTCCCAAAAGATTGCCATATTTTGTTTTCCAAAAATGCCCATATTTATAATGATAGAAAAATATTTCTTTATCTTGGACACTGTAGTGTTTTTCCATTTTTTTATTCGTGAAAACCTTTTCAACGAACCTTCACTAGCTCTATCTTGCAATATCTTGTTAGCATAAGCATTAGTTTCTCTGGTAAGATGATTCCAGAATGCTGCAGTAAAAAATAAATAAAGATAGTGAATTGGATCACTGTTTCTGAGAGGGCAGTTGTTTATGCCACAGTTTCTAACTTGAAATTGTAGGCCTACATCTTTATCTTGTTTTGGGGGGTAAACCCTAATCCACGGATCTAATTGTGGTACATTACGAACTGTATTAGGTGTAATAGGGCGTGTATTACTTACTTGATCTGGTTCATCAACATCAGATGTCTCCAGTTCGTCATAGTCTGGCACAAACTCTTCGCCACTACCAGACGAGTAATCTAAAATATCTACTTCTTCAGGGAAATCTACAGCCTGAATGTCACTTCCATCTTCACTTACACTATCGTCTAATATCTCCCTAATATCGCTGGACAATAAATTGTCACCCATTTCCACAAATAATATCAACTTACATCACCACAAATCAAAACAACAACACAACAAACTCGCACCAACGAAACTGACAACAACTGGTTTGGCACCAGCTGTTTCAGATTTAAACGATCCTCTATCTACACAGACTAACAAAAATCGTCTACACACCGACCTTGGCAGAAGCACAGAGAAATGATGATTGCAACGAGTCTAAATATGAGTATATATGAAAGGTTTTAACGTTTTCATGGCAGTTTTACCGAAGCGCTACGTAGTTGTCGTTTTTCCGACAACTAACACTCATAATATCGGCATTGCTGTCGCGTATCCGACAACTAACAGCGGGAGGGTTAATGAGCCACATTTACATGAGTCAGAAATATAAGATCTCTTTGTTTAATGAGCCACATTTACATGAGTCAGATTTAATTTTTCGGTAATTTTGCACTTTCTTACCACCTCTGAAAATATGATTTCATGTTGAAATATGAGTTTATATCTCTTGAGGAGTTTGAGTTCATCCGCAGAAAACTCGTTTTTTACCGAAAAATCGGAAAACTAGTTTTTTATCTGATAGTAAAAAACCCAAATTTTAAAAATATCGTTTTTCGAACTTTTTTTTCATTTCTCGTGTTTTTTATGATGAACACAAATATATAACTGGTTTTGTAGTAAAATGCATTTTTACTGACGTAACCTAACTTATCCTAACTGTCACAAGATTAGACCATTTCTAGATGCCATGAATGTCGCCTTCAAAGCCTATTTTGTACCCTATCAAAACCTCTCAATTGATGAGAGTATGATAGGTATGAAAAACAGAGTGGCTTATATTCAGTATATGCCAAATAAGCGCCATGCTAGATTTGGTATAAAAAAATTCGAAATATGTGAGCAAAACAGGATATATTCTTCATACTGCTTTGTACAGTGGGAAGGATTTTCTTGAAGGTATTGATGGACCATTTACAGAAAAAGTAGTTATGGAGCTGATGAGACAAACCAATCTTTTTGATAAATATTACCACTTATTCACAGATAATTTTTATTCAAAATTACCTCTAGCGGAAAAATTATTTGACCGCATGACATTCCTGACTGGTACAGTAAACAAAAACAAAAGATCTGTCCAAAAGTGTAGTTCAAGCTAAATTAGGCATCAGAGAAAGTATTTATTATAGGAGGGGACCTGTACTTCTGGTCGGGTTTAAAAAAAAAAAAAAAAAAGAAAGCCAGTGTATCTAATAACAACAGGGTGTCATGCCGAAGATAAGGAAATTAGAAGCCGAAGTGGAGCTGTGTAACTGTAAAACCATCACTAATACATAAATATACAATCAATTCATGGGGGGTGTGGACATGAAGGACAAGTGCATCTATCACCACACTTGTTCAAGATCCTCAATGAGATACTGGAAAAAAATATTTTTTAATTTATTAGACATGGCTCTTTTTGACTCGTACATTCTGTATGCACACAACACTGACAAGCCACTATGTCGAAAACGATATATGAAAGAACTTGGTATGGCTCTAATAAAACCCACTGACCAAGCACCAGCTCCACAGGCTGTTATTACAGAAGAGTCGCACAGTCTGTCCCATCTTCCCGGACGTCAAGCTAGAGTATGCCCAGTATGTGGCAAAAAAAGTACATGGTGGATGCAATTGTGGTGTTCACCCTAAGTGCTTTGCAAAATTGGAACATTTTACCAGATCTCTTAGGGGGATGAAGAGGCCCAATCCCGAAAGAGAAGAGGAATATGAGTGAAGGAACATACTTTTTGTGTATATATGTATATAGTTTTGTGTATATTTTTTTTCCTCTTTTGAACTGAACTGCAATGAACAGAGTTTATTTATATTAGTGTCTTCAACTTCTCAATTCAGTTTTCAGGTATTTTTCAATATATTTTAGTTAATTTAATTTTTGTAATATCATGTTGCCTAGCAACAATCGTAATTACTTTGTTCTAGCTATATAATTATAAATTCAGGTATTAGGCTATACAATAATACCGTACCTATAACATTATATATTTTTGGATTCCCAATAATATTTAGAAGAACTTTGCTATCTCAGATTTTCAGTGACATCAAATTGAATATAACTTATGTGCCACAGAAAAATGAATATAGATATATATTAAAAAAATTTTTACTCTTAAACAATTTTTTTGAAAAAAATTTTGTGGAATTTTTCCGTTATACGTATACCACTATTTAAATATATTGAATAATACATTTTAACCATTGTTTGGTATAGATAACGGAATAATTCAATTTATTGATTTAAAACATGTTTTCCTCATTTTCAACCTTTAGAATCCCAATACATCGAGGCCGCCCATATACATCGCGCCGCAGCAGTTATGGTTAGGTTAGGTTATTATATTGTAGAATGAACCTGTAATTTGTAAAAACATTCTACAATAGGCTATGCTAACCTAACCTAACCTAACCATAACTGCCGCGGTGCGATGTATATGGAAATATTTTGGGATTGCTGACACATAACGGAAAAGATCCGACATTAAATAGTGGTATACGTATAACGGAAAAGATCCAATTTTGTAATTGATTTTGAGTAATTGTTATGAATTCTCCATCATTTTCTGAATAAAATGATATATGACACAACATATTTAGTAAAATATTACTGTTTATTTTTAATTTTTTCTTAATAGCTAACAATACCAGCAAAATCACCTGACACCAAAGGAACAAATGGCTGACACCAGTTGGGTTAAGGAAATATGACAAAATTACTAAAAGTTGTGACATTGGTTTTTTTTCGATTTTTTCGATAAAATACATTATATCCGCGGAATAAAAAGCATATATGTGAAAATACAGCCAATTCTAGACCCATTTCAAACAATTTGATCCAAATTGTTTGGTGGCAAGAAACTGCATAAATACCAATTTTTCTTAGGAAATTATGATTTTACTGAAAAAATACAAAAAAGAAACATTGGAACTTAAGTAACTTATTAAAAGTTACATTTAAGGTGGCCTAGCTTATGTTTAGCACAGATAGGCTACTTTAGCACATTATGCAAAAATCTATTTGTCAGTTTCAAACTTAAGATTATGGTTGATTTTATAGTAGATAAAGATAGAGTTCTGGGTGAAGCACTTTTTAATTGCAATTTTTACCTGGTTTCTTTAGGATTACTTATGCTACAGGGTGCATCTGAAATGCACATACATATTTCAGGTATGGACGAAGTAAACAAAACATTTCATATTAAGGTAAGTATGTCCTTAACCCCAGAAGTGGCTATAGTCTGAGAGGCTATCTGGCGTGATTGACTCTTCCGAGATGGCAATGCCCAAAATCAGGCATGCACGACAGTTGTTTTTTTCAGTAAATTTAATTATGAAACAGTTAACGAACTCTTTGACCTGGTTATTTTATTATATATAATCTCAAAGATCATAAGTTATAGTACACATTTTGTCTTTGATTTTTTTTCTGATTCACTAAAAACATGTTATATTTTATGATTGAGTGTAATGTGAATACAACTGCAGCGTCAGAACATCTGTCAGTTGCTAAGTTACTGTTTGCAGGTACTGGTATAGTTGTGGTTGCTATGGGCGATTTCATTGTCACAGATAGGACAGTTGCACTGTTTTTTTTAGTAGTCTAAGTAAATAATACTTCAAGTGTTAATAGAAATTAGTTTTAATTTGTTTGATGAGGCATAGGAATAGTTATTTTATTTTCTCTTTAAATCTGGACATATAACATTTACAAACTGGGCTGATATTTATCTCTAAAAAACCATTAGGGTTGAGACAGTAAATGCACCAGCTTACCTACCACTTACCTACCAACATTTGATAAAAACTGTGAATTACGTAGCCTACTCATATTAATGAAAAATCACACAATTGAAATTAACGAAACTATTCTCTAGCTCCATGATATTTTTTATATGTCACATTATTTTTGTTAAAAGTGTTTCCTTTGGAATCAAAGACTGTCACAGGTGGGACAGGGAAGTAGCATGGGTAGTACAAAGTGTGAAGTGAAAGCTGAGTTCTATAAGTTTAAAATAATTTTATTTTAACAATTTACAGTTTATTCAATAGTAAACTTATTTACGCTTTACCTCCTATTTAAATTTCAAGTTCAAACATAATAAGCTATAGTTTTCACATTTTATGTGGAAATTAAAAAAAATGTAGAGGTACACTCCAAATAAAAAAAAAAATCGAAATTTAGGATTTAGTTAAAAAATCCAAGCTAGCAGGTTTTTTATTTATTTTATTTTTTATCTCTTAATTTTATTAGGCTAATTATACGAGGGTCATTTTTAAAGTAAAAACCGTTTTCAAATAGCGTAAGAGAAACTATTTATGGATATAAATGATATCACAAACTAAAATATGAACATTTTTTCACTTTTCTATGTAGTCAACATTAACATCGACACATTTTTTAAGTCTTGGTACTAGCTTTTGGATCCTATCATCAAAGAACTCTCCCGCCTGACTGTTAAACCAATTCGTAACTGTTTCTTTTAACATGTCATCATTTTCCAAGCGCTTTCCACCAAGAAACTCCGTTAGTTTTGGTAAAAGATTAAAATCCGATGGTGCTAAGTCAGGATTGTATGGTGGATGATCCAGTATTTCCCAACGAAACTTGTCCACTTGCGTATGTGTCCTTGCCGCAACGTAAGGCCGAGCAGAATGACGCCGCTAGAGAGCAGGCCCTGTCGGCGGTTTTGAATAGCGCGCCTAAGCTTCAATAATGTTTTGCAATATCTTTCAGCATTTATTTTCATTCCTCGTGGCAGAAAGCCATCAGAAGAATACCCTTTCGGTACCCCAAAAAACCGTGGCCATGATTTTTCTTGTTGAAGGTTCTTGCTTGAATTTTCTTGGTTTCGTCGGGGAGTTTGAATGATGCCATTCATAGGATTGACGTTTCGTCTCAAGCGTATAGTATGCAACCCACGTTTCATCACCGGTCACAATATGACTTAAGAACTTATTGCCATCTCTGTGATAGCGCTCCAAAAAGGACAAAGAATATGCCATACGCTTTGTGTTCTTGTGTCAACATTTTTGTGACCCATCTCGCAATCATTTTTTGTAATGCAGTTTGTCAGTAACAATGTTGTAAACTACTGATATTGAAACTTAGGGAAATTTCTGACTAAGTTCGTCAATAGTGAAGCGCCGATTTTGGTGAATTTCCTCATCAACTTTTTATGCCAACTATTGATGACAGTAGGCCGTCCAAGTCGTTCTTCATCATGAACACTTGTCCTTCCTTCATTAAAAAGCCTACACCATTTTCGCACATTTCCATCATTAATAATACCCTCACCGTAAACTTCAAGAAGCTGTCGATGAATTTCCGCAGGATGAACATTTTTTGCGTTTAAAAACCGAATAACTGAGCGTACTTCACAATCGGCGTAATTATTGATTGACATTGTAACAAACAAAGCAGTATAACCACACAATTAGCATCGGCAGAGATGTGAAACGTAATTGCGGCGTTGACGGAGACAGGACAGTAAGTGCTGGCCTTCAATAGACGTCACATGACCGGATGCGCGGGCACGATGCGTAATTGGTTTTTACTTTAAAAATGACCCTCGTATTTAGACAACTAACTGTTGATTTACTAAATTAACTACTGGTTATTCTCCATTATTACTTAGTCAACCTCAAATCTTTTCATACTTTGATAATACATTTTTAGGATGCTAAACACCAATATTTAGAAAAAATTAGATGTCGGAAATATAGAGTTAGTATCATTAGTGATTCATTAGTATAACAGAGGCCGCCCATAAACATCGTGCTGCGGCAATTATGGTTAGATAAGGTTACCATAGCCTATTGTAAAATATATTTTTTGAAATTCTACTGACTGAAAAGTAGTTTGCTACAGTGAAAATACGTTAATACAGGTTCATTCTGCAATATAATAACCTAACCATGACTGCTGCAGCGTGATATTAGTATACACTGGGCCGCCCATATACATCGCGCCGTGGCAGTTATGGTTAGGTTAGGTTAGCATAGCCTATTGTAAAATATGTTTTTACAAATTCTACTGATTGAAAAGTGGTTAACGACTGTGAAAATACGTTAATACAGGTTCATTCCACAATACAATAACCTAATCTAACCATAACTGCCGCGGCGCAATGTCTCCGAAATATAGCATGTAGACATTAAACCTTCATTCATATTGCTTTGCAACATGAACTTTCTGACACCTAAATTTTACTAAATATTGGTATTCCAGAAATGTATTATCACAGATTGAAAACATTTGAGGTTGACTAAGTAACAGTAGAGAATTACCTTACTACCACTTAAAATCTATTCCTAAACAACTTTTCCACTTTCAAAAATGTCTACATTTCCTGACACTCGTAGAATATAGTGTTCCTAAGATTGTTGACATCTGGATTTGGAAGAATGGCTACTTGTTAAAAATCACTGTAGACACAATCCTTCTTGTCAAGTTAGAACATCCTAAGCTGAGTCCCCTTTAGATTTCATGCACATAATTTGAACCTTCTTCACATGGAGAGATCGAGTACATGGCAATCTCCGCACGTCTGTAATTCATTGTCTTCTTTCTCTATGTTTGGAACTGTACTAGAATAAATGTTCCTGGCGTGATATTGCTTGAAAAATCTGCACTTTTTTCTAATTCAGGTTTTGAAAAGATTCTTCCACATATCAAACTACTAATACTGATGCCATTGAAATAGTGCTTGCTACAAATAGTTTTTATTTTCTTTACAGATGACCAACAATCACCCAAATCATCTCAGTTTTTGCCATTATGAGTTTTTGTCAAAAGGAGTAAGTTAACAAAGTATGTGCTATGTCAGCTAAGTTAACAGCTGACTTAGCACATACTAAGAACTCCTGTGCATTTCTGATAATAACTTGAATTTGTCTGACTCTATACCAAAGTGCTCGGTTTGTTATACTACAAATGCCATTCATTGTGCCTTTGCCGTTTAAGGTTGAAAAAGTCACATTGAAGAATTGATTTATGTGGCACTGGTTTAAAATAGTGAATCTACTATGAAACTGGCCTGTGAAGCCATAAAAAAATCCTAAGTAATAAAGTAATTTTCTTAGAGTGTGATCTTTGCCGACATCTTTCTGCAACTTCTCTTTATGTTTTCTAATACTTTCAGCTTATGCATTTCTTCCTATTTTCTGAAAATAAAGGAAAAAACAAAATCAGTTAGTAACAAAGATGTATCATTAAAAAAACACGTTTAATAAAGAAAACATTTTTAGGCCTTAGTTTGCATACATATACTTAAAAACAGTTTGCTTTTTAAAAATAAAACCTACGTCAAAGGAAGAAGCCTCCTAGGTCGAAGGTTAAATAGAGAACAGGGATCATTCTAAAAACAATAGTCAATATGACTTATTTAGCAATAATGTTAATTTAATACCCAAAACATTACAGAATGCATTGTAGAGCTTAAAAAATTACTTTTTAGTCTAGGTTATTTGTTTATTTTTGTTAATCATTAATTTATCTTATTTTACTATCTAAAATAAGCCACTTCCAGACATATTTTTTTTGGCTCCAAGGATTTTTAATTTAAAAATTTTTATTGGGATTTTCGACTACGAAAAATCGATTTTTTTTTCAAGGATCCTCCTTCATAATCTTACTCTGCTCATTCCTCATAGACTATTGACCTGTGCGAGGAACTTATTCAGACACAGTAAGGGGGTGAATATTACAGTACAGAAGAAGGTGAATATTACTCATAAATCTTCCAGTCTAGGCCGGTTTCGAACCAGCGCTATCTCTAACCCAAGCTCAAAGAACTGACACCTTAGACCGCTCACCCACTGCTAGTATTGGCACCGGTCTCAACCCTGGGAAAATTCTAAATTCTGCCCCAGAGGCTCCTAGACTTCCCGTGTATCATGACGAGGCTGCGCAGTAGACTGGGACGTCACATGGGCAAATTCAGCTGATTTGTTTATTCTATTAAATATTGGTAACTCAATATACCAATCGCGTAGAAGCATTCAGCTAAATAGTGAGCAAATTATTTATCACTTATCAGCTGGAATTGTAACTACGGTTTAGATCAGAATATTTGTGTTCATTTTTACCATTTAGCACATGTGGTGTCATGGGAGATGCGCATGATATCTACAGTCTTCTTTTTTAAGTACCATAGTTTTCGTGTGTGTTTCTACAGTTACTTAGCAGTATATTGTTATTTATTTTGCATTTTGTAGAATAAGATTAACCCTTATAAAATCAGCATTGTTTGTCCGAACTAACTTACTGTTCGGACAATGCATTGCCTTTTAGCAGAAAAACCAATATGGAACCATTATCGACTTCTAGCAGAAAGTAGAGTATCAAAATATAGGTATTTATCTCCTAAATCACATTATACCATTACATTTTAAAAGAGACATCATTTAAGGGCTCTGCCCCCTCCCAAATAAAAAATATGCTTAACCCAAAATATCATACATTAATGTTAAACTAATACACCTGAAGGGGTATTAAATTAACCCTTAAAGCGCTAAGCTAAATTACTAGCTATTGCTCATTTACAAAAAAAAATATACATTTTTATTTTTAATGTTAATTTTAGTTTTGTTTATATGGGTTAATAACAACAAATAAAAACCACATATTACATTTTTATCTTTATTTTTTACAAAGTTATAATAGTTTTATAAACAACATACCTATTTCCAGAATAATGATTTTGTGTGAAACTTCTCGAAACACTCATCTGGGTGAAGGCTTGGGTTTGACACACAGGTTTTACAAAAATATATTGTTTCTCGCCTTTGTCCTTTTTTGGCACAGACAACACATCTTACTGCTTTTGGTTTTCTGTCCATAAAGTGCTGCTTTTCATCCAAGCGTTGTTCGGGAGGTCCTGTCGGCTGCCGTCCTCGCCTTCTCACGGCCGGTTCCGCAGCTTTTTCAGCTACGAGATCTTTGATGAGGGATTGTCGGAATTCAGCGTGGTTCAGTGGTTTCTTTTCATGTTTTAGTTGAACATCCTTATACATCAAATAACTGTTTATAATGGATACTTCGAGCAGCCAAAAAAACATTTTTCTGTACCACTTCTTGGATTTTCATAAACACACACATATACTGATAAACTATAAAAAAATATTGAAAACAAAATATATACAATAAGTAAAACACGAACAAGTCAAACAGTGAAGACACAATAGCGCGGGCGGCAGTGAGCGAGGCAGACGGTAGACTAAACAATGGCGCGCCTCCAGGCACTAGCCGCTGTAGGCGACCCCTCCCAACCAGGTATGTGGCGGCATTCATCAAAGCCAACGAGTCAATAACTCACAAAACCCTTGTTTTTACGCATCAATGTATTGAATAACGTTGGCGCAACATAACACAGTAGTTGAAATGGCAAAAAGTAGGTCACAAATAATTTTAGGGGATAAATATGCAAATTGCGTTTTAAAGCGCTAGCCGCGGTACAGAACCTATACACACTGCGTCTAAAGGCGCAAGCCGCTGGGTAAGGGTTAAAGGTATCCTTCTCTTACTTAATATTATAACGTACTAAAAACCGTACAGCATTTTTCAACATTTATAAAGAATAATTTGTTGTAGCCTGTTAAATTTTCTTTCGAATGGTGTAACGTACAAAGTATTCTTTTAGGGTTTTAACTTTTATTTTAAAAACATTTAGCTTTCTCAAAACTGAAATTTTAAAAAGATATCACTGAAGACCTTACATGTGTACTAGTTTATTACTTTATGACATTAGTTGCAATGCAACATTTGAAATGAAAAATAATCTTTAATTTTTATTCATTGTTGGTAAAAGTAAGCTGTACCAAGAAAAAAATACTTTCACAGAAAGGTATGCAAAAGCTAAGACTCTTGAGTTAGAATTGAGAATGTTCTAAATTGTGTTGATGAAGAACCTGATGTAAGTACTAGGCAGATGGCTAGACATTACACATTTCTTTCACTCTACATTATGGAAAATACAGGGTGGGGCAGAGGAACTTGCTTATTTGGGTACTCAAGAAAAACAAAATACGTACAAATACAGATTTTATTCTGATAACATCATAAAGAACAACTTTGGAAATTTATGTTCACCTGGTTTTTTAAATTATGTCAGGCAAATAGCGTCCATTATTTTGAATACATTGTCTCAGTTGATTTTGAAAGTTATTTTGAACTCTCTGCAACATATCCACGGGTATGTTGGCAATAACGGGACATTGATGAAATTGTCTGGGGTTATGTGGGCTCCAATAACGCATGTTCTACTTATTTACAAATTCTGAAAGATGGAAGTGAGCCTCATAAGTGAAGAAAACTATGGCGTCCTGTGGAATGTTGAGTGTAGCGCCTCACATGCAGTTTCTCGGGCAGCAAAATCACGAGGGATGAGATTCTGTACCTCTGTAGGGATGAAATTTCAGTTCATCATGAAAGATTCGTCTGATTGAACGAGCAGACATTCCAACAGCACTTGCTTGTGACATTGACTTTACATGAATAAGTAATATAATATTATTTGTTTAACAAGCTGTTCAAACAAAGACAAATTAGCTGAAATAACATTTCAAGTGTATTATAAAACACATGTTGGTTTTCATAATGCCAATTATAGGTGTTGTGTAAGTTAACAATACAAAATCTGGAAAATTTATTTTAAAATGTACCTACTTGTTTTTTTAAAAATAAATATGCAGTAGACCTACATACTTTTCATAGATTTCTAAAGAAACCAGTTACAAAAAAAGGTAAGAAGTCTGCAGGGAAATAAGCTTTAGACATGGTAAGGATTATGTAGCTGTTCTTCTAATATTTTCCATAATGTAGAGTGAAAGAAATGTGTAATGTCTAGCCATCTGCTTAGTACTTACATCAGGTTCTTCATCAACACATTTTAGAACATTCTCAATTCTAACTCAAGAGTTAAAAATTTTGCATACCTTTCTGTAAAAGTATGTTTTTTTTTGTTTTTTTTCTATTACCCCTTACTTTTACCAGCAATGAATAAAGATTAAAGACTATTTTTCACTTCAAATGTTGCATTGCAACTAATGTCATAAAGTAATAAACTAGTACACATGCAAGGTCTTCAGTGATGTCTTTTTAACATTGCAGTTTTGAGAAAGCTAAATGTTTTAAAAATAAAAGTTAAAAACCTAAAAGAATACTTTGTACGTTACACCATTAGATAGAAAATTTAACAGACTACAAAAAATTATTCTTTATAAATGTTGAAATATGTTGTACGGTTTTTAGTACGCTAATTAGTAAATAAGAGATATATAAATATAATTTGATACCTCTTTGGGTGTATTAGCTTAGCATTACTGTACCATGTTTTGAGCTTTTTGAGCATATTTTTTATTTAGGAGGGGGGCAGAGCCCTTAAATGATGTCTCTTCTAAAATGTAATGGTATAATGTGATTTAGGAGATAAATGCCTATAGTTTGATACCACACTTTCTGCTATAAGTCGATAACGGTTCCATATTGGTTTTTCTGCTGTAAGTCGATAGATTTGAGTATGGACGTTACCCTGCTACAAACCTGATTGTATTTCAGAATGAAATGTTGGATGCTTTTAAAGAGCACAAAATAAGTTGATACGAACAGATTTAAAATCGATCAAGTTGACGTTTGTTTTATTGTTTACATCATGCAACAACATATGTATCCAAAAATAGGAAAATTATACAAATTGTGGAGTATACCTTACCTTAGATACCAGATAACATTAAAACTATAAACAATTCCAAAACATTTAGTGGAAAACTTAAAGAATATTTTATAACCATAACATATTATAACATAAGAAGATTTTAAAAAATCATACCCAAAAATAATATTTAAGGGGGAAACATATCTACACTAACTATGTACCTACCAACACAACATTCCAACATACAACAGAACAAAAAAAAATACTAAAATAACAACATGGATCATTTCATAGTCAACAAGTTTACAGAGAAGGGAACCAAGGTAAATGTATTCTCATAAGACAGTACTATATGATAATTATTTATGTATATAGTATCTTCAAGTGCTATATTTTTCAGATTTAGACTTCACCAATAGTTATAAGGATTTTGAATGTTGACTTGAAAATTACAATGACAATTCACAATTTGTACATATATAATAGAAATTATGTCCTATTATATTATTGTGAATGGAACCGTCTAAAACAGTCAGGAATAACTAAAGAAGAGGTAAGTACAAATAAGTTTTTCTATTGCTATGAAAATTTACTACTACTAAAAACATTACTGTTATTTAAATTTTTAAGGTTTATATGCATATTCTTTGAGTATTATTTTATAAAACATTCAAATTGGCCTTTCCAACCAGATATAAGGTTCACTTTTGAAATAGGCTTACAATTCTTAGAACTATGTTCTTTTAACATTTCAAATATAATTAAAACCTTAAAAAATTACTTGTATAGATAATATATCAGTTCAATTAATAAAACATCTGGAATCTATAATTTCAAGTGTTTTAGCTTTTATTATGAATTTAAGTTTTTCAACAGAAAAATTTCCTTATAAATTGAAACAAACAATATTTTTACCGATTTCTTTAAAAAGGTGACTTTTAACTGGTACAAAACCATAGACCAATTGCTCTTTTGTCCTTAATATCAAACGTTTTTAAGAGATGCATGAAATTTAGATTGCTATAACACTGTTTTTAATATTTATTAGTGACTTAATGAATGTAGCCTTTATAGGAAAAAATAACAGCTTTTGTAGATGACATTGTCCTTTAGTATGTTGAGTGAAACTGGTTAACTAATTGAGAAAATATAAACGAGGATCTGGAAACTCTTACGTCATGGTGTACAAACAACAAAATGATAATAAATGAAGAAAAAAACAAATTTTATTAACTTTTATTTAAAGCCACACCTTTTTGAAAACCCATTAAAGCTACATATTAATTGTAATCACTCAACAAACATTACTTGTAATTGTTCTCACACTAACCAATTTACCCATATTAAATATTTAGGAGTAGGTTTGGATGAAAATGTTTCATGGAAACAACACATATGTCAATTACTAACTCAACTACGCAAAAGCATACAACAATTTTATTTTTGTATAAATCTTCTATCCGACGATTTGATGCGTATGCTTTATTTTGCTCTAATTCGCTCATGTTTATTGTAGGCCTATGGTATATAGGTCTGGGGTGCAGCCAGCAACAATGTTCTAAACCCATTAAAAATCACACAAAACACTTAATTAGAATTATTTCACTAAAATCTAACTTGAACATTCTTTACCACTCTTTCGTTTTCTTAAAATACTTTTGTTAAAATACACTTTCATTTTTAAAGTCTTAAAACATTTTTATTATAAGTGGAAATGTCGAAACAAAGCAATTTCAATTTTATTCCGAGTTCAAAGTTTTATCAAACCCAAGGTAAAAAAAAAATAATTTATCAAAAACATTTTTATTTCTAGGTCTATATATATTTAATAAATTTCCAGAAGAACTAAAGAATACCAAAAATGTCAATTTATTTAAAATAAAATTAAAACTATGGTTTGATAAAGGTGGTATTGACGATTTACCTATGATACTACAGTAAATTTGTTTCTATGTTTATAAATCTTTTAATTTGTTTTGTGAGTCAGATTTGTATTTAAATTTGAAACTTTTCTCCTTATCATTTGTTTTTTTTAATCTTAAAGTAAATTTAATTCCTGTTTTTCCTCTTTGTTAGTAATGTAATGACACTGCAGTGGGCTGCTAAGTTTTACTAGTTCATTTTTTATGTTTACTGTCTAGTGTAAGATTTTATGTTTACTTATTTTGTGCTTGACACGATGGCAAGTTATTCCAAGTTTAAGAATTGTTATTTTTGTAATGGATTTTTTTCATGGAATAAATATTTTCTTATTCTTTTACTGTTGGAAACGCACTTATGCGTCACATTGAGCTTGTGCCATGTGCGGATTGTTGAGTGTGATTGTTTTGCATTCTATACATTTGTGTTTAGAGGTTATGCGACTATTGAGGTGTATTCGTTTTTAGTTTTACATTTTTTAATATTTATTAGATAGTTTTGAGAAATGACACTTAGTTTCAGCATATGTTAAAGGACATAATATTTGATCAGCAGTGAACGTGTTGATCCCCATTTGATCATAGTTTTTGCCCCCTTTTAAAAATGAATTTACAACAATCTGGAACTAAATTAAATAAGTTATTTTCATTTTGAGATCAATACATCACTCGATAAAATATACTATTTTTACTTTTGGAAACAACTTAAGGTCTTTCAATATCAAGAAGCTAAAGTGATGAAGATGTATTCCCAGTTAGTTATCCAAACATTTAACAAAATAACTTAGTAATTTTGAATACACAATATGTATCAAAAGTGAAAATGTTTTCGTAATGTTAGACCTCTATTGCTATTAGGTTTATTGTTTATAATAAGCAAATTAGTCATTGAACGCTGTAAAACTGATAACTTTTTTCAAGTGTTTATTTCACCAAAAATGTTTATTTATCAAAGTTAACTTTCTTGATAAACTCTATAGCCTATTCTGAACTTAATGGGAATGTATAAAAATACTCTTGTTTCCATAAGTTTGTCATTATTATTAATATAAATATAAACACCCAAGGATAATACAACTAGTATAAGTTTGCTTTAAATTTCCAGTATATTTAGCTCATAAGAATCTGAGCTAGTATGTTTTTGAAGCTTGTTGCATTGAAGTAGTGGATCAGAATACAGTTTCGCATATAGTTATCTCTTTATATCATAATACAGACTTGAGTAATATGAACTTATTTTTAAGTAAACTTGAAAAACTATTATGTACACTAAAAAAAGAAGCTAAAACAAAACATATTTATTTAGCATCCGACTTAAATATTGATAGTCTAAAAACTTCTCGCAATCCTAGGGTAAGAGATAAACTATTAAATTTATTAGAATATAACGGGTTTAATTTAAACTTTTACTTACCAACAAGAATAGCCTTTGACTCTAAAACTTGTATTGATAATGTAATCTCAAACAAACTCGTTAGTCAGAGAACTCGCTTGAATGTTGAACTCGGCATGTCTGACCACAGAACCTTATTAATTTCCATATTTAAAGAATCCGGACAAAATGGTCTCCACAAGTTAGAAAGAAGAAGAAGATTTACAAAATCAGGCTTATACAACTTTACAGAATGTGTAAAAGACATAAAATGGAATCTAAATAATACAAATTCATCCCAAAAAAACTTTGATATATTTTTTTCTCTGTTCAAATTAAACTTCGATAGTCACTTTCCGTTAAAAACAGTAAAAACAAAAACCTTAACAAATTTGAAATGCACAAACAAAAATTGGATTACAACCGGAATTCGTATCTCAAGTAGGCGTAAACGAGAACTGCATACTTTAGCAAAAACTTCAAAAGATCAAATATTTTTAAATTATGTAAAGTTGTACAAAAAAATCTTTAGAAAGGTCTGTGGTACTGCCAAAAGAATTGCAAATAGTAAATATATAGCAAATGCTGAAAATAAAAATAAAGCAGCTTGGAATGTAGTCAAGTCTGTATTAGGATTACAACAAAATGTGACAAATGTAGGATTTGAACAGGTTAACTTTATGGATGAGGAAATTACCAATGGAAATGAAATTGCTTGTAAGTTTAATGAAATGTTCATCAATGTTGGATGTAAATCAAACAACTTAATTTCAATAGAAGCTGCTAGGAAGTTTCTAACAAAACGGGAAGAAGTGTCAAACAATAAATTTGAATTTAGTTTTGTTACAATAAATCAGATAAATGGAGTAATAGCAAATTTAAAAAACAAAAAATCAGTTGGGTGGAATGAGATACCTGTACAGGTTCTGAAAAATACTGCAGGTTATATTTCACAGCCTTTGACGTTTCTAATCAATCAGTGCTTCTATGAGGGAGTTTTCCCAAGTCAATTAAAATATGCAAACGTAATACCAATCCATAAAAAATACAATAAAAATAACTCCGATAATTATAGGCCTGTGTCAGTATTATCAGTTCTATCAAAAGTATTTGAAAAAGTTGCTCTCTATCAGTTAAGTACATTTCTCAACAATAATAATATAATTTGTAAAAATCAGTATGGTTTTCGACCGGGGTATAGTACAATTGATGCAGCCACAGAATTAATCAACCATATTACAGAGGGGCTGGACAAGTCTAAGAGCACCGCAGGTGTTTTTTGTGACTTGTCAAAAGCATTTGACTGTGTTAATCATGACATTCTAATTGAGAAACTGAAATTTTATGGAATCAACAATGGAGCTCTAAATTGGTTAAAATCATACCTGACAAATAGAAAACAACGAGTCATTATAAACAAAACAGATGGTAAATATATGTCAGATTGGAATGAGAATATAAATGGAGTTCCCCAAGGTTCGCTGCTAGGCCCATTATTATTCATTCTATACATCAATGATTTACCTTTAAATATTAACCATGCTGAAGTATTTTTATATGCAGATGACACCTCAATTCTATTGAAATGTTCAAATGATAATGAATTAAAGAAAGCAGTGGAAAGAGTTTTACGTGAAATAAAGCAGTGGTTTGATATAAATGGACTTAAATTAAATAAGGAAAAAACTGAAATAATAAAATTTTAAACACAACATAACAAATGCCCTTTTAGTAATTCCATTACCATCGATGACAACATCATAACTATCAAAGACATGGTGAAGTTTTTGGGGTTAATCATTGATCAAAACGTCACATGGAGACCCCTAATAGAAGCACTGAGTAAAAGATTAAGTTCCTTATGTTTCCAAATGTATATTCTGAGAGGAACTGTGGAGCTGAGTGTTAGAATGACAGTGTATCATGCTTGCTTTGGTTCCCTGCTCCAGTATGGTCTTGAACTATGGGGCAGCTCAACCGATATTCTTAAGATTTTTAAAATTCAGAAGACGTACATTCGAACAATGCTTTTTATGGACCATAACCAATCATGCAGATCTGTATTCAAAGAGCTGAATGTTCTAACACTTCCTTCCATGTATATTTTCAAATGTTTATTATTTGTACATAAAAATAAAGATTTAATTTTAAATAAACAGCACAGCCATATTTACAACACAAGATTCAGAGAACAACTCCAATATCCAATTCATAGGCTAAAACTATTTGAAAATTCCCCTCATTACATTGGTCTAAAGTATTACAATAAAATTCCGTCTAATCTAAAAATCCTAAATATTATTAAGTTTAAAAAAATTGTTAAAAACTTCCTGATTCAGAAAGAATATTATGATGTAGAAGAGTTTTTAAGTGATAACTCTTTGATCATTGATATGTAATTTTATAATAAGTTTTAGGATAGTTTTAGTTTTAGGACATTGACTCTTCACCTGTTTACTTACAAATAAAATTTTGTAAAATTATGTACTATCCGTAACAAAACTTTGGAGACTCGAGTTTGGATGACTATAACAACGAAACTAATAAAGCTATGGTGATGGGACTTGTACCAAAATTTTCACAATTGCATTGTGCGTTTATTGATGTAAACCAAAAATTTTTCATGCAACATTTGCATATTTTTAATGCGTGCCGAACAAAAAAAATACACGATTTTACACGCCTTTCAACCAAATCTCGACTTTAAAAAATCGCTGAATAAAAACCTGTGCATGAATCGTTTTGAAACTTTAATACGTGATTGGTTATAGTGTTGATAACGTAATACTAAAATATAAAAATTGTTCGTCCATTAGAAAAAAAGCTGTTGTAGATTTTGTACAACAACTTTTTCTCAGCAATGACTGATCGGAATAAGTTCAACTTTACACTGTTATACAAAGCTAATTTTACATATTCAACTACAAATTGTGATAATCGTTTATAGTCCATCATGTATTTTGTAGCGATTTTTATTTGATAGCGTAGCGATGTGCACTCAGCCGTGAGTAACAAGCTCGGCGGGATTGCGACGTTGCCGAGTCGCTGCCAGTCCTGCCGTCATCCTGGCTCGTACAAGAGAAGCTCTCAAGCTTGCGTTAATTTTCTAAATCGCCAGTGGAGAAACAATACCGCCTATCAGAAAAATCGAAAATTTTACAGGAGAGACGAAAAACTGTTTAGTTTTTACAGAAGATAACCATACACATACAAATAAATGCTCTGTGTTTTAACAGTAATATTTTTGATATTTTTAATCGCCTATGATATATATTCATACATATGTTTTTGTCAAACATTAAAGTCAAATTAATTGTTAAAATAGTTAATGTAGGCGGTATTGTTTCTTCTCTGACTGTACGTATTTTGTTAATTTTTATACCATTTCCCATCACTTTTTCTCATGAGGGCTTTGGACCTCCAATGGCAAGTTTAAAAATGGTTTTCTTCCTATAATAAAAGGAATTGTCATTTTCTTTAAATATACATTATTTACAATATTTACAATTAATCCTAGGCCCGAGTAAGGCGGAGGGTAGAGGGTGGTGGACATACCGCTGTGACTCTCCGTGTTCGACAGTTCGACCGGGCAACCCCGCATTCCGGACGAATACCGGCGGACCAGGCGCATCGGTGGGGTCGGTTACTCACGGCTGAGTGCACATCGCTACGCTATCAAATAAAAATCGCTACTAAATACATGATGGACTATAAACGATTATCACAATTTGTAGTTGAATATGTAAAATTAGCTTTGTATAACAGTGTAAAGTTGAACTTATTCCGATCAGTCATTGCTGAGAAAAAGTTGTTGTACAAAATCTACAACAACTTTTTTTCTAATGGACAAACAATTTTTATATATTAGTATTACGTTATCAACACTATAACCAATCACGTATTAAAGTTTCAAAACGATTCATGCACGGGTTTTTATTTAGCGATTTTTTAAAGTCGAGATTTGGTTGAAAGGCGTGTAAAATCGTGTATTTTTTTTGTTCGGCACGCATTAAAAATATGCAAATGTTGCATGAAAAATTTTTGGTTTACATCAATAAACGCACAATAAAATTGTAAAAATTTTGGTACAAGTCCCATCACCATAGCTTTATTAGTTTCGTTGTTATAGTCATCCAAACTCGAGTCTCCAAAGTTTTGTTACGGATAGTAAACGTTATGTGAAATAAAATAAATAAATATGGCATTGCTCAAGATATATTTCGTCTGCAGTTTGTGTAGTTTATTTGTATGACTTCTCATGTTTCAGGAAGCTCAGCTGATGTCAGGAATGCTATTTTCTATCAAATGTTTTGTCACAAAGATATCTCCACTTGATACCAGCAAAGGGTTTCTGTGCTACAAGACTAGTAAATATGCCCTTCACTATTTTGAAACACCTACAGGCGTAAAATTTGTACTTAACACTGATATTGGTGCTCAAAATATCCGTGAACTGCTTCAGCAATTGTATACACAGGTGAGAAAATAAAATTTGTTGTTTCTGTCATTCTGAGGAATAACAGTTAGTATGATGCTTTGGGTAAATAGGCATTGACCAATTTGGTTTTGGTTTTCTATCACTGCAGTCTATGTTTCTGTTGGTACAAAATCTGAAAATAACTTTGTATCCAATAAAATTGTCCATTTGCATGTTTTTTTTACAAGTGAGGTGGTGCACTTTCGTGAAGCAATCTCTGATAGAAGTTTTGAATAATCCATCCTTCATTTACCTTTTAAAGCACATTCGCGTCATCTGTTAACAACTCCTACAAGTTGCTGGATATAATTCCCCGTTTAAAAATTTAACAATAGATTTGCACATCTCAACAAATTCAAAATCTTGATTGCACATTATGTTTATTATTACAAGTTATAAAAACAGGTGCATTGTCAAATTAGTATAATACAAATAGGTCAGATGCTCAAAGACAGTTCTTCGGATGATGAGGGATTACAACCTAATGCTTTCTGGTGGAGCATTAGGTTGTAAATAATTAATGACACTTTCTAAGGAATAGTCGGCCTTAGTTTGTAACAATGACTACATTCGCTCATCTACACTCATCACATTCATTCGAAATCCATATTCGCCCATATCTTGACGATCGGCGTCTTATAAATAAATAAAATAAAATATTGTTAAAACAAGAAACATAGCATTTTAAAATTATTTTCATATTGTTGTACCTTTGTATTGCTTTTTATTATTACTGTTGCTCTCGTTTAATTTATTTGTTTTTTTATTATATAATATTTTATCCTTGTTAACCCTTTTAGTGCCGTGACCTTGAACGGTTTTATTTTAGTAATGCTGTTTTATTTTAGTACGGTTTTATTTTAGTAATGAATATTTTAGTAATGCTGAAAAGTGCCGAGCAATTCTGAGCAAAAATGTAAGGGTTTACAAAAAAAATCATATTAAATTTATTTTTGGTCATAAACCTTTGAAATAAGTTTTGTTTTATTTTATGATTACTATTGCACCTTTTGATTGTAAATTATTTTAAAATATTGTCTTCTAAGTATTTATAAAATAAAAAAAATGTATAAAAGATAAAAATAAAAATAAAAAATTTGACTTTGAGTCCATAAATGTATATTTCAGTATTTTTTTTTATTTTTTCCAGTAATACTGTCTTATAGTGCATCTAAAACTGAACAAAACCAGTATACCAAATATTACTTTCATGCAAACAGTTCCCATTATTTTGCAAAATAAAAATATTTTACAATACGATAATTTACGGCAAAAACATATAAGTTATGAAAAAAATGTATTCTCTGTATTCTTATAAAAAAACAAAGTTACAAGAAGTAAATTACTATATTTGGAGCCTATTCTATACCTAAAATATGTTGTAACCATAGTAATAATAAAGAATAATATAGAAAATAAATCATTACATACCATATTGATTGTTCAATTCAGATATTCAATTCAGATACTCTTCACCACTTGTAGCGTCATCTAATAAGTAAATCTCAATAAACTAGAATCATCACAGTTTACTTTATTTCTATCCATTTTACAATAAAAATGATTAAAATTTTGATTTGAAAACACACGCAAACTCCGATCGGTACAATGTAAACAAACAAATAGCGCAACTTTGTAAACTAATGAAACATCGATATATCGAAGAGTACATCGAAACATCGATCGAAACAAGTACTTCAATGCCTTTAGAAGCTGTTTGCATCGTTACTAGCCAGTTAATACAGTAAGATAGTACTATAATAAATTAAATACGGATCGACACGCTCCGTGTCGACGGCATTTTTAGTACAGAAATGCATCGACACGGAGCGTGTCGTGCGGCACTAAAAGGGTTAATTATTCATAGTTTGTCATATATATCTAATTTTTCTCTTTTATTGTTGGCATGATTTGTTATTTATACGTTAGAGTATTTATATTTCTTCATAATTGAACTTGGTATTTAAAACAAAGTATTGTCTTATGGATGTTCCTTTTTGAGTTTTTTGGTTAATTGTACGTTTACAATATGGAAAGTTTTTGTATTTGAACATTTGTGTCATGGCTTAAGTCCCACTGTATATTAATACAAGTTTATGTCTTTAACTGCTGTAATGTAATTGGGTGTAATCCTGAATTAAAGCATGGAAACAAATGTTACAATAAATTGTTAAACTAAAGACGTTTTTAAATATTTAGCATGTTCCAGGATGTATTGTATAAAAATGTATATTGAAAAATTCAAACTATTGTGTTATATTGTCTTTTATCATTTCATCTATATTATAAAATGCTTTTTGTAGTAGCATTTTCTTAATTCGATTTTGACGTTGACCTTCTTTAAGTTGATTTAGAAATGTTGGCAAATTGTTGTAAATTCAAACTCGCATGTAGCCTATAAGGATTGTTTTGTAAATTGGAGAAAGCAAAAGATTCTTGTGTCAAGAATCGTAAACATGCATATTTTTTAGTTTTTCATGTTTGGATTTTTAAAGATTAAATTTAGAAGTTTTAAAATTTACAAACATGGTAATGTAAGTAATTGGTTTTTTTTAAATAATGGGCAACAGTTTTCTGTAAATTTAGCTCTTATAATAGCTTTTTGTGCTTTGAATACTATTTCAAAGTCTGGATATGGTCCCCATATTTTAGGAGCGGCTGTAGATAAGGGGCTAAAGCGCTGGCTTGCCACGCAGTTGGTCCAGGTTTGATTCCTGATGTGACTACTAATAGATTTTGCCCTGCCGCTCCCATGGTTCGGAAGTCACGTTAAGCCGTTGGTCCCCAGGTTAAGTGTTAGAGAGGGCTTCTTAGCCCTAACTTTGCCTGGTAAAATAAGACGATCTTTAACTTTCTTCATATTACAATTCTGTATTTAAGAATTTATTGAAAATGTGCAAAATATACAATTTTGCATGTTGTATTAGATACTGGTGGAGCCAAAATTGTCATTGCAAATCAAAATGAGCTTAATTTCTTTACCAGGTAATCAATATGGCATTTCCAATTTAAATTTGTATCAATTAAATTGGACATTTTGACACCTATAAACGTATAATAAATAAGAATCATCTAAGTTTAAGCAAGAACTGTCTGTTATTAGAGTTAGCTTTAAAATGGATTATGCTAGTTTTGGTCTGATTTAATTAAAGTTCAGCAGAATTATTTGGCTAATCAAGAGTATTTATAATAGTTTCTTCTAGGAATGTGCCGATTCCATAATTTTCTCGATTCCGATTACCACTTGATTCTAAAATTTCTCGATTCTTAGTCGGATTAGATTATTTAGTAGTAGGCCCACTACAACATAAACAAAATAAGTTGCAAGGTAAAATATTATAATATATCGACAGTTGATACTTGAACAAGGGCTTTATTTTAAAATACCACATAATTAGTACAATCACAACATACGAACTTCCCGTTGGACAGTATGAAACCGTAACATAACTTCAACTTATATTATTTCCCTTTGTGAATGCCGAAGGTAATGAGAAAACAAAAAGTAAAATCCTGAAAAAGAAGCAGTTGACAAATCAAACTAGCCAAGCAGCGCTAATGGTATTCTATAAATGAAGTTAACAGCAATTGTTTACTATACAATATTGAAAAATATTCGTTTATTTCTAAATCAAGTTAACAAAGTTAAATAAAATTGAATCTAGTTATCACCTTTGAATATATGATTCAGTGATTTTATTTGGCTATTAAGAAATGTTGATGATAAAGTACAACTGTTCAAAATCTGTTGTTTCTCAATCAATAGCGTGTTTTACATTTACGTCGCTTCCTTCACACACTTAAGATTTTGACTAATTCGACTTCTTCAATAGCTGACTGACAGTGACAAGAACTGACGATCATGTTGCTGGTATCAGTCAATTGTTAGTTCATTCACAAGACTAATTCACAACCGACTCGTTCACTGAGATAAACTAGGCGAATTAACTAGTTCAAAATGACGCAATGATAAGTAGAACTAGATGAAATAAACAAACTATAAGAAGTTTGTTCATTCTTAGTGGCTCGTTCGTACTTACAGTATAGTTGTGCGCACGCAATCCCATTTCATTTCATGCGTCCTAAAGAAAATGACGTGCACTTTTCTGTTCACACAGTTTTTAGTTAGGTTACAATTGACTGAAGACTCGGTCATCGTGTATCATTGCTACATTCCCAGTTTGTTGTTGACTTTGAATTGAACCCATTCCTATTGGCAATACTATTTTCTTTCGCTGCGAAATACTGCACTACGTGAATATCAGTATCGGAGATGCAGTTTCATTTTTAATTTACAAATCAATGGGATTTGTTGAATCCGCATCTCTGTTCCGCATATCACAATTATGTTCGGTTTATAATATTTCGATATTTTAGTAATTGCAATTGGAAGAATTAAGAATTGAAATCGAGCGATATCAACAGATAATAATCTGAATTGAGGAATCGAATCGGATACTGCTGGAATCGAGAATCGGAATCGGCACTAGTTTCTTCACATTCAACATATTTTTTTCTGTAATAAGAACATTTTTACTGTCTGCAAACAAAATAAAATGTGAGTTTGGCATATCAAATGGTGTTGTTAAAATAAATGTTAAAATGGGGTTTTTCCCAGAGTAGAACCCTGTGAAACACCAAAATGATTATTGTTTTCTAGTTGTTAATGGTTAGTGGTTAAACTACTGTTTTTTTAACCACAACCAGCACTGGCAGAAACATGAATCATAATAGTAACGTATTGGGGACTGACCAAGAGTGGTTGACATTAATACTGCCAACAATGACGCCTTGAGCAATCTTTCCCTACTTTGATAATGATTTTGAAATTGGTTAGAACAAAGGATTTTGGAAATTTTTCAGGGTGTAATGTTTTGTTTAATTTTTTTAGTTAAATTATAAAACTATAAATAATACCCTGTATTTTTTGTTCCTGTGACCAAAATAGTATTTCAACAGAATTTATGACCTTTTAGAACTAATGTATTATGTTAGTTTTGGTTTGATTTAATGTACAGCAGAATTATTTGGCCGATCGAGAGTTCTCATAATAGTTTCCATATATTTTCAATGAAATCGTTTCTAAATGTTTAACATAGAATACTATACACCACTATTGGAATATAGTGTATACTAAAGAGCAGCATACACATACATTAAAAGATTATTGTGTTAGTGGTCTGATTTTAGTACAAGACCTTTTAGTTAAAATAAAAACTTGAGAACCCTTACAGTATCGCTGAGATAAACTGTTGTGTAACTGCACAAAAAGCCAACAATAACAAACTGTTCACACTCATTGTTAATGGTTATTTTTATTATTTTGTTTTCCATCTCCATAACCTGTTTAGCAATTTAGATTTAACATTTTTGTGATAGTTTGCATGTGGGTTGCTTTAGGCTTTGACATTTTATTATACTTTACTTTTATAAGAATTATATAGTAATTATATTTTACTGCATAAATACTACTTTTAATGAAAATAAAAGTAAAACTGATATGTACTAGACAAAATATTGTATTTTACCTTATATCTGCCTAACCCCTAAATCCTGCCACACTCATACACGTAGGTAATGTTGGCCCATACACGTACCCCATAATTTCTTGATATAAAAAAAAGTATACATGTTATGTATTGATACAATCTAAGTTAATTTTTATCTGAAGCCCTTATTGCAAATTGTATAACTTCAATTTGTTGATTCTGAATCAAACAAGTGTATTTATAAAACCCCACAGCACTTTTGCTATGAACAACTTGCTAATAAAATGATTTAATAGCAGTAGGATATTTATGAATGAACGTTTATTAATAATTTTGATCCATTTATAATTTTGTTACACTGCTCCATCCATTTTCCCCCTTCCTCATAATAATTTTTTGTAGCATGAGCTATTTTGAGCAGGTTGTATAATAGCATCCAGGAGGGGAGGAAAGCTAAATATTTAGTAAATACTAATCATGGCCAGCAGTTAAAGTTTATTATTTCCAATACAATGTTAAACACAAATGATGATCTGTCTGCATGATTTGTAAATTAAATTGGAATTTAGGAATAATTTAATTTATGTTATAGTAGTAATTAATAAGATTAATCACAAAGTTTTATTTAAGTGTTACAATAATTACTGTATATTTGTTAGTATAGTAATGCTATGACTCAACACTTGAAATTTTGACGATTTTTCAGGTGTATGTGGAGTATATAGTTAAAAATCCAGTTGTAAATTTACAAGAACCAATTACAAGTGATCTATTTAAGCAAAAACTGGATACTTTTGTAAAACAATCTCCTGCTTTTTCTGGGAGCAAAGTACCATCATATTAAAGTAAAGATCCTCTGATTTATGATGGGGGAGGACAAAAATACTGCCAGTGACAATATTGTCCTATCAAGTGGCGAGCACATCCAAATTCTTAATCAGAATAGCATGTTTAATCAAGAGTCTGGTTCTATGTGTACTGTCATTTTGGACCCATCAAATGTGACATTCATTCCGGTAGTGTCTATGGAAGAGGGCGAAGTGGTGATGTATAATATTGTTGATGATAATATAAAAGTGGAAATCGCTGAAGAAACCCAAGATGTATACACTGAAGTTTACACTCAAGAAGTACCAAAGCCAACCAAATCTTATACAAAAGCTTCTCGACAAGGTCCTCACATATGTAAATACTGCAACAAATCTTTTGCCCAGGTAGGTGGTGTAATAATTGTTCCATAAGTTTTTGATAGTTAGTGAGTTAATAACATATTTAACATGTTCAGTGCGGGTGGACCGTATACGATCCACCGCCGGCCGGGCGCTGGTGGCGCGTGGACCGGGCCCATACCACTCTACACTGTTGTTGCTATGCAGTCAGTGTGAGCTCAGCTCTTGCGCGAGGTAGACCTTACATCGGCCGCTATACGAATGTGATCCGTTCTATATTTTTGCGTTTTCCGTTTTTATCTATCGTTTTTTCGAGCGGAGTTTTACAATTGATGTAATTTAGTGATATCTTCATGTAAATAAGTTTGTTATTTATGTAAATAAGTGTGTTTAGTGTATATTATTGTAGTATTTAGTGTAATTTTTATTGTTGAAACATGGCTGACAAGACTGTTGATGACCTTGACTTGAGTGACGACATTATTACAAGTGAAGATTCCGACACCGAAAGTGATGATGATGATGATGCAGTTTTGAACCCTATTTGGTGTAACAACACTGCTGGACTCAAAAAATTAACTTTTTGAAGGACAATAAGCTATTCATTGTTCACCAATTAAGCTATTGGTGGCCATACCTGGTGATGGCTCACCTATTGATTGGTCTTCCAGCATCCCAAGGGGCTGATGGACCGTATCCAGACCACAACTTATGATGTCATAAACAACTTTTTCCCATGCTACAACCAACTTCGTTTTGCTTTTTTTGGGCTGTCTATACCTTATGAAAAGTAAAATTAAATTTTATAGTACTTAGTTTCCCGGGTCGGTTAGAGTGTTTTTACTATAGCAGTGAACGTGTTAAGGTAGCTACTTAAAAAGGGACGTGAAAAAAAAAAACGGAAATAGGCTGTGAAGCCAGTAATCCCTAATATTTCAATTAATAAGTAGGAAAATTAGAATAAAAAATCTTGATATTCAAGTTACTTTGTTACTTCTTTGCCAGAAAATAAAGTTGATAACAATTTATTTTCTGGCAGTTTGTTTTCTCTCTAAGAACGGAGAGAAAACACTAACTTTACCATTCTCACTTTTATTTCTGGTCATGGCTGCTGATATGAGCGCTTTTTTAGTATATAAGTGACCATTACAAAGAGGGCAGTATATGGTTATGAGGTACTGGATCAACCGCAATCAATATCATTTGACTAAGTTTAATTAAAATGAAAAGGTCTGTGATATGATTGTGTGGTAGCGTTATTTTAATTAAAGCCAACAATTGTTTAAAGCTATCATAATATAATGTTTTTAATTAAATTCCAATTACTTGAATTTAAATTTGTGTAAATAGCCCAACCTCTTCACCAATTAATATTTGTGAAAATAAATACAGTTTAAAGGTGTCTGTCAATAACAGATGTCACGGGAATTCCTGAAAAAGCCCAGATTTTGAGAAGGCACCAAAGTCAAGGGAGAGGCTGGAATTTATTAAAGTCACAGGCAACTGATTTATTTACATAGGTTATATCTAAGCTAGAGGATATACACTTTATCTTTGATTTTGTAATTTTAATTGATCAGAGAATGGAATAAATAAATAAGAGCGATATTTCTCTATAGTTATTACTTATCTCTCTTTTTGTGAATGGGAACTATTAGAGCCTCGTGCCATTCTTTTAATATTTACAATGTCACACCATCTCCTCCTGGAACGTTATTGTTTGTAATATCATTTATTGGTCTCTTTACCTCTTCCAGAGTTGGGTTTGGTATAAACAGCTGTTTGTGTTTATCTGGGTCTATCTATATAATTTACGTCTTCTTCCTTATTTAGTAGGTTGCTTAAATAGTGCCTCTGTGCTTCCTGGCCTTTTTCTTTCTGCATTATTAGTTGTCCTGTTTTATTTCTTATACCACATGCATTCTGATACCATCGATGAAACGGAGCCAGCAGAGAGAGAACAGGTTGTTTTTTAAGGAAAGTCTTCTCCAATTTCCCCATGAACAAGTTGGCATAGGAAGGGGCCATGCAGGTACCCATAGCGGATTCATTGATGATATTTTCATGATCTGGACTGACTCCGAAACCAATCCTTATACCTTTCTTAAAAGCCTACAAAACTTTTCATCCCTGAATTTCACCTGGCAATCCTCTTCTGAACGCATAGTCTTCCTTGATGTTGAAATTGGATTGAAGAACGGTGTCCTTCAAACTGATAAAACATCAAACCTACCAATAAACAACAATAGACAATAGACAATATCTTTAATTACATATTCCTTGAGAACAGTAAAATCGTCATACATAATAGTGTTTAAATAAGAGAGTCCGTGAGAAATTCCTTTTCCTTGTAGTAAGGTCTTTCCAGCAGCCATTTAGTGAGTGCCGTCTTGAACGTTCTTGTTGGCTCCTTCTTGAGGTGGTCTGGCAGGTAGTTGTAATAGTGGGCACCTTTGTAAGATGTTTTTTTTTTCAAGCAGGCTGAGGTGGTGTAGTGGAAGGACAAAGTTTGTGGCATGGCTTGTGTTGTGCTGATGAAGGTCCTGGTGTCTGGTTTGTTGAGTAGAAACTGCGTGTAGAATTACTTCTCGGATGTACAGTGACATTACTGTGAGGATTTTTAGTTCCTTGTATGCTTCCCTACAGCTGTCTTGGAAGTTGAGGCCTGCGAGACATCTAATTGCTCTTTTTTGATGTATGAGGACTCTTTCGAGATTGGAGTTTGAAGTTCCTCCCCATACCACGATGCAGTACCTAAGGTGTGATTCAAACAGCGCATAGTATGTGGTTTTTGCTGTCTCTAGGTTGCTTGATCTTAATATTTGTCTTATAACATAGATGCCTGAGCTAAGCTTCTTGCAGAGTTTGTCAGTGTGCTGTTTCCAGGAAAGTTTTGAGTCCACAGTAATGCCAAGATACTTAGTTTCATTTTGTAGATTTATTCCTTGAAGTGGTATGTCTGTGTTCTTATTTTTTGTTGTGAAATTGATTTGGACAGTTTTACTTTTGTTGAGAGCTAGCTGGTTGTCGCAGCAGTATTGCTTTGTTTTCTCTATGGTTGTTTCAGCTTGGTGAATGAGTGTTTCTGCTGACTTGTTGGCTAGTGTGATGACCGTGTCGTCTGCGTACATTGTAGTTTGGCAGTGGTCTTTTAGCAGATGTGGTAAGTCATTTGTCAGCAGAAGAAACAGGACAGGCCCAAGCACTGATCCCTGCGGAACACCTCTTGATATTCTGGCCGTTTCGGAAAGTGTCTTGATACCTTCACTATACCAGCTGTCACCCCAACAACACTAAACGCTCCCTACTCTATAGTCTAGCCAACCGTGCCAAACGTATAATTTCCTCTCCCAGAAACCTAAATAAATACAACAATTAATTTGTCAGTGCATTCCAAAAGAGAGGTTACCCTACCAACCTTATTAAAAACCAAATCCGTTTAGCCCAGTCCCAAAATCAACCCCAAACCAGAAGCAGTTCCCAATGCTTACCCCCTGTCACTAATTACCACCATGGCCTACAGAAACTCAACCAAATCCTGAAAGATGGCTTCAACATCTTAGAAGCTTCCCCCCACACCAAAGATCTCCTTGAAAAACCTCCTATTGTGACTTTCAGACAAATCAAAAACCTCCGCCAAATCCTGGTCCATCCTAAGTTACCTGATCCAAACATCCTGACCTGTCCTAAAGACCAGCAACCACCCGGTTCTAATCCTTGTAACAAGAAATCTTGCAAAATCTGCCCTATTCATCTCCCAGCCACATCTTTTACCAGCTCCACTACCTCCTTAACCTACAAGATACCTGGAAACCACTCCTGTGATTCCACCAATCTAATTTGTCAACTCCATTGCCAGCACTGCCCTGACCAATATATCGGCCTTTCCAGTGAAACCTTTCGAAAGCGCATGAATGGTTTTGCAATAGACATGATTGCAAAGTCCAAAATCCTGAAAACCCTGTCTCTTCCCATACTCTTCTCCATAACCAAAATTTTGATCAGTGTTACTAAAGTAATCAGATCCCTTCCTTCCCATGCCAATAGTTTCCAACTCCGAAGGATGGAATTAGCCCATCAATGGATAACAAAATCCCGTGACCCACCTAATCTGAACATAAGATAGACCACTTCCCCCCAACCCCTTCCCTATCAGCAAACTTCATATACACTAACTGAAATACTGCATCTATAACTGAGTGTTGCTCTATGGATGTACAACCCCCACCACAGCCACCTACCCAGCATTAGTGGACAAGCCATCTCTCTCTCTCCCCTCCCTCCCTCCCTCTCTCTCTCTCTCTCCCTCCCTCTCATTCACTCACTCACAGTACAAGTAAACGTCACACAACACAAATTTATTACAATATAAGCACAAAAATATTACAATACAAGTACAAAATGCACAAATATTATGGTGATCGATTTCAGTGAACCACGCTCACCTTCCTCAGACCAGAGGGATTCACAAAAGATTCTCTTGTGAATCTTTAGTGAATCCCGGGATTCGGTGAGCATGGTTCACCGAAATCGATCACCATAATATTTGTGCATTTTGTACTTGTAATATATTTGTGCATTTTGTGCTTATATTGTAATAAATTTGTATTGTGTGACGTTTACTTGTACTGTATATGTACCAACACGTATTATGCTAATTAAAAAACTATCACTCACTCACTCACGTGCTATACTTGTCATTAATCCAAATATAGCACACACTTTCCCCTTTGTATTTTATTCACAGCAAACCCTCTTCGATATTGTACGTCCGTCTTCATTTCCAATATATTAAATCACTCAGTGTTTGGTATTTAATTTGCCTGCGAGAGGCCATCTGACTTTTTGCAAGTTGACTAGATCCATTTTGTATTTTCATAACTAAATTGGAGCTTCTCTTGCTATACATGCTGTACTCAAGCTAGCAGAAATCTCGGCGAGCCTGTCACTACGTCATTGGTATTGTACACATTAAGTTGGTCTGGTATGATCGTAAATTAATTTAACTAAAGCCTTAAATAGCAAAAGATTTGTTTCGTTTGTATTCCGTCATAAGTAATTTTCATCATTTTAGGATTAAAGAAAAAAAAAAAAATTATATAGTGCCTTAGCATAAGACAACCTAGTAGCACATTTTCAGCAATGAAAGTTTTAAACAATTTTATTGGGTACTGTTTTTATGAGCGTTGCATAAAAGAATCTTAATAGTGGCTGGACTTAAAGAGTGCCATTACTGTGAGTCTTGTATTGTGCATGAATTTATGAACTGTGACTATACAGGGTGTCCATTTTAACTGGGCCACCATTGGGATCTCAGAAACTACAAAATTTGCACAAACTTTAAATGGGAAACTTCAACTACTCTTTTAATAATATAAAAAAAGTAAAATCAAAACTTTGATTGCCATTTTCCAATATGGCGACCAACTTTAAAATTTAGGAACTTCTACTTTTTATGGTGATTTTAGGTAAAATGCATAATTTTATGACTTTATTCTTTACACTTTTTTAATAACAATTATTGCTTCCGAGATGTAAGCAGTCACATGTTCAATAAAACAACAAAACCATGTTACCTGGGCCACCATTGGGATCTCAGAAACTACAAAATTTGTAACATTTTTATACCTTTCTTTTATATGGTCCCATAGAAAAAAAAATCCAAAGGAGCTAGGGCCAGAGCGAAGAGGCCATGCCACGGGCCCATTCGTAGCGATCCACTTGTCAAGGAAGTTATTGTTGAAAAAAGTTTCTCACTGTGATGCTGTTATGAGCTGGTGCTCCATCTTGTTGGAAAATGATGTTTAAAGGAACATCATCAATAGCTGGAATCAATATGTTTTTTAGGATTTCCAAATATCTCACAGCCATGGTCACTGTTCCAAAATAGAAGTGAACAGCTAATATTCTTTTGTCATGGATTGCACACCAACAATTGAAGAAAAATCTAGCTTGGTTATGACCCTCCCCTAACAACCAGTGGGTTTTGATTGGACCACATATGATGGTTTTTGTGATTCATCATGCCTCTGTTAGAAAAGTTAGTTTCGTCTGTCCAAATTATAGATGACAAGATGTGAGGGTTATTTACAGTGAAATCTACAAACCAACTACAAAACTCTAACCTTCTATTCTCATGCCCAGGAGGTAAAGCTTGAACAATCCTGCATTTGTAAGGGAAATATTTATAAGTTTTAAGCACTTTCCACACTGAACTTTTTGAAATCCCACATAATTCTGCTACTTCTCAAACTGCAATTTGAACAATCTCTACACTGGAACTGAAGCAATTATTAGCAATTAAAAAAATTTTAAACTTGCAAAAATAAATTTTTCAATTGAAATATGATTTTAGAATGACAATTTCTTCCTTAGAAAGTAGCAGCTGTATGAAAAACTTCAAAACTATAAATTGTATAGCCATTATAAAAATATATACAATATAACTCAATAAGAAAACAGATTATACAAAGTTTATTATTTTGAATTTACTCTATATTTTTCATTGTGAAGTCTAGTTTTATTTTTGTTGTAAATAGTGTTTATTTTGTGTACATAATCTGTTTGTTTACACACCGGAGGTTAGTACAATGCACGAGACAGCTAACAAATAACTGCAGACTGACGAGCGCCAGCCGGTCGCCGCGTCATGTGACTAGCAGATGCGTATATATTCGCTGCGAGCGCTAGCGGTTACCTCGATAGAGGCAATAATGAATGAAAATTTCATATTATTTACATTCGTTGCCTAGTAACCAGTCCAAAGGTCTCGAAAATGAATAATAACCTGAAAATACATGTGACTTTAAACAGGTGTTCAATCATAAAAAGACGCCCAATTATATCCTATTAGAATGTGTATTTAATAAGAAGTTAAATCTCATATCTCAGTGATGATAGTAATAATATCATTTTATTTCTGCTTACAATAGTTTTTATGCATGATTTTACCATATTTATGGTTTTTTCTTTTCAATTAACATTTACTAGTAAAAATATATATTTTATGTTAACATGTGCCTAATATATACAGTTGTAAGTTATTTTCTTTGATATTTGCTAAATAAAAATAAAAATATGGAAAATGGCGGTTGAATATTTAAGTTTTGATTTCACTTTTTTTTTATAGTCTTAAAAAGTAGGTGAAGTTCCCCATTTAAATTTTGCTGCAAATTTTGTAGTTTCTGAGATCACAATGGTGGCCCAGTTAAAATGAACACCCTGTATACTATGTATTGTTACTAAGAATGTTCTATGTTAATTTTCAGGTAGTGAATTTAGTCACACATGAGAGGATCCACAGAGTAGACTTTATACTGTGTATTGACACTAAGAGTGTTGTACAATGTCTTAATTAAACAATATTTTTATTTTACAACAACAAACTAAAAATGTTTGGAATTTTTCAAGTTACATTATTGACTTGTATTTTATGTTATTTTTCAGGTAGTGAATTTAGTTACACACGAAAGGATCCACACTGGTGAAAAACCATTTAAATGCTCTGTGTGCTCAAAAAGATTTTCACAACAACCTAATCTTTGGAAACATATGAGGATTCACACTGGAGAACGACCGTATCAATGCTATACATGTAAAAAACGTTTTACACAACAAGCAAATCTAACCAAACACATGAGAATCCATACAGGAGAGCGACCGTACGGTTGCAGTTATTGTGGCAAACGTTTTACACAACAGGCCAATCTTACAAAACATGTAAGGCTACATACTGGCGAGCGACCATTCCACTGTACATTTTGCTCCAAGACATTTGTACAACAGTCCAATCTTGAAAGGCATGAGCGAACTCATACAGGGATTAGACCCTTTCAGTGTAACATTTGCTTTGAGAGTTTTGCTCAAAATGCTCACCTTTCAAAGCATCTTCGTACAGTGCATAAAAACTCAGTTAAATCATTTCAGGAGGAAAATGAGCAGTTTGTGAAAGTAGAAGAAATAACTAATGATTACGACGTAAGTGAGACCATCTCTGATGTTGTGGTTGACGAATATAAACCTATACAGCCAAAAATGTGTATTCCTGTCTTGTATTGCACTAAAACTGGTAGGATTATTAGGCGAGTTGATTAATTGATAAATGTATCATATTTATTTACATAGGCAGAAGTGTGGTCATTATTTTTAATATATTGTAAATTACCAATCAGTAATACACAAGGAAGTTTTTATTTGCATTTTACCCCTTGAGTCCTGAAGATTGCAAATTGTTCTTTGTAATAAATTGTCAGCTTCCCTGACAACCACTTTTAAGTTGATTCATTAATTTATTATAATTGGCAAAATCTTGCTGCGCAAAACGTAATAAAACACCTTTAAAGTAGAAATCAGTTATGAAACAGAAATTGTAACACCAGAGGTTCAACTCTCAGACTGGCATCTCCTGAGATTCAGGCGATGTTTACCACTCTTAAACTGGCAGTGCCCGAAATTCAAGTGAGAGCACATGGCAACTTTTTAATTTAGTATAAAAAGTGTGTTGCCGATACCGATGTAATTCATATAACATTGGAAAGAGCGACAGACATAATTATTAGTGAATTTTACTATCATGTTGACATCCCTGACATAAACAGTAAGACGGTATTTCTGTTGTTTGTTGAACTCTACTTACTATTTTTATTGGTTATTTGTTTATTTACGAATGTAAGACGTTTATTTATTTTGATGTAATTTTAAATTACATTGAATTTTAACTAATGTTACAAATAATTTTATTTTTTTTATGCTTGAAAAGGGAGAAAAAGTAATTTTTTGAAAGTCCTACATTTGAAGAGTAAACAAATAGACATAATTCATAGATACACTAAATACTTTGTTACAATATTCAAAGCAATAGCTTACATTTAAATGAATCTTTAACTCAAAATTGTTTGTTCAGTTTAAGAAAATCTGTAAATTATAAGTCTCAAAGTAACCTATCTAATAAGGATAATTTCTTGAGATTTTTTATTGACAAAATTTAAAGTGGAATGCTTATGTTATCTTTCAACTAAGTTGTCTAGGATAATTTATCTTCTAAGATGGCCTACGTTCTATGCTCATAAAAACTGTGTAAGAACTGTCCACATCGCCTGTTTTTAATCCATTATAATATAGGGAGTTGTAATGAGTAAGTATAACTCATATAAGTTGTAATGCAAGTAAGACCAAAAAAATCTAAGATTCTAACCCATAATCACTACAACACTGAAAACCTCTAAATTATGTCTAAAATCCAGACCATAATAAACCTAAACCTATATCTTTTTGATTTAATGAAATGTATTGTTCAAAATCTAAAATTAGTAAAAACTTGTGGTATTTAACACTCCCACAACACCAAAAATAAGAATACAGCAACTATCCACATTAATACTAGATTAAGTAAGACTCTAGATAGCCACCCTGTTACGCCACTGAGGGTATACTGCCACTTGTTACCCTTGGTGCTGTAGTATAATAAAAAGATATTTTTAATTAAATACTACTTATGGCTATTAGATAACCTTTTTTATTCACTGGATGAGTAATTCCTCTTAGAAAATATTTTATTTTGAATTCCCAATGCTATTGCTTGTTTTTTATTTTATGAATTTATATTTCTGTTTTCACTTGACTTGGCTGTCAGTGATAGCTATACTGAGACTTTGTCAATGAGCTTTGATTGTTATGACAATAACAAGATTTTTGATTTGATACACACTCTTCAGATGTGAGCGTTACCAAGCTGCACCCTGTGCATAAATACATTGTTGCATTCCCCTAAAAAAAATAATATGTACAGTAATTTTATCACCAGTAAAAAAGTGTTTATAAATTAATGTATTTATTTAATTAAGGTGGAAAAATTAAAAACATGTTTCTTACTTTATAATTTAAGCTTACCACATTTAAATTTAATAATTCTGAATTCTGTACTTTAAAATTCAACACTGCATGAAGCAATGTGAACACTGTATCAGATAGTTTTATAAGCTACTTCTGGCATTCCATTTTCAATAACACCACAATCAGTAACTAAAACGTTTTTGATAATCCAATTTAATTGTACTGGAAATATAAGTAAGGAATGGCAAATAATTTTAGCCATAAAATTGCAGAGCTGAAACTACAATAGTTTTAATCTAAGATGGGTACTTTGTACTGAAGATTATATTTTTGAATTTTTTATTTGGTTTTCCATTTTCTTTCTGTTTTTGTGACAACAAGTCAAGGTTCGGATGTTGTGTAGGGAAGAGAACTGAGTGTCAGCCTTGTCAGTTAGCTGAAAATCAGACAAACACTACGGTATGTAGTTCGAATTCCACGTAAAGCTGTAGGTCTCTCATAGTTGCCCTGGCTGTTGGGCTATTAATAAATTGCCCTTGCTGAGGAACAGTTGAACTCAGTAATCAGACTACACTCATATCATCATTCATATTCGCCTTCAAATTCGCACAACGTTGTGTCGGCGTCTCATATGTAAGAATATATAAGTACTTTTGAAGTGAAGTTCAAGGTTTAGCTAGAAAGAAACCAGATTAGTATTGCCGTAGCCACAGAGCGAATGCAATAAGGCTGAATATCATATGGTCACGTGACTCCCCCTCCACCTGCTGCTTGAGTTTCATCTCTCCCACACTCATTCCGCCTTTAGCGTCAGTTATAAGCATATAACCTTTTGTCTCTGCTTCGGAAAAATGTTGAGTGTCCAGAAAGAAAAGCCTTTACAAACTTGGAAAATCTGCAAGTGAAACATTTGTAATGTCACTACAAGTGCTTTAAGTCAAATTCCCTGCTTCTCCACAGCAAAAAAAGCACGAATGACAAAATTAAAATTCAAGGTCATGATGATTGTGTTTTTTGATATCGAAGCCATTGTGCTCATTGATTGGGGTACCAGAGGGGCAAACAGTTTACCAAAATTACTACATTAGCGTCCTGACTACCCTATGTGAGCGAGTACGGAGAAAGCGGAATGATTTGTGGAAAAACAAGTCATGGATCCTTCACCAGAACAATGCCCTGGTTCACAACGCTTTGTCAGTGAAGATGTTTTTGGCAAATCACAACATTCCCGTGTTTGACCATCCACCATACTCACCTGACTTGGCTCCCTGTGACTTTTTTGTTTTCTGAAGTCAGCATTGGAAGGAACTAGATTTGAGACTGAAGCAGTAAAAGAAAAAGCGATGGAAGTCATGAACTGGCTTACATAAAATGATCTCCAGCAGTGCTACATCCAGTGGAAAACTTGCATGGAGCTGTGCAGAGAACGAGGAGGGGAGTACATTGAAGGAGATAATATCAAATTGTAAATATTTGTAAGTGAATTTTATTTTCAGCCTCAGTCCGGTTTTTTTTCTAGCCACACCTCGTATGTCTAATTTGACACAAATTCCCCTTTTTCTGTGTTTATAGTTTCAAACACTCAGGAAAGTGTAGCACATTCAATGGTAAAGAAAATAATACATACTGTTTAGTATTATTCAGTAATAAATCTAATTAAACTGATTAAAATTACTAAAGGAAAATATTAAATTAAGCTTCATTTTCAATTAAAGGCAAATATTCCAAAATATTTTCATATTATTGTATATTTTAACACTGTCAATTATCTTTATCACATAACATTGTCAAGGTAATAAATCAAAGAAACTTTCTAAAAAATAGGTCTAACTTTATTTTAATATTGATCTAGGTACCTCATGTTTTAATATCATTATTCTAATAAAACTGTGATCAATATTTATGTTTCTGAACAAGTAAATAAAATAAATATTAAAATATACAGTATAACAAAAATAAAAAAAAAAAAAATAAAAAAAATATGCTGCACACTATGTAGGATGTGGCACGACCACCCAACCATCAGTCCAGGGCTGCTCCTCCTGCTGCAATCTCTCTGACCTCTCTCCTCGCTGTTGCTTCAGTAATTCCAACTGGATCTTCAGATTTCTGTGAAGTTGCAGCAAATTCTCCTATGATATCAAACAATTTACCATATACTGGTGATATAATACGCTTTCTAGAATTAGAATAGTAAAAACAGATATATTTTAGCAATTATTTCTGATAATTAGAATTAAATAAACATCTAAATTAAGTAGATGGACTAAAAAAAAAAAAAAACAAAACGATAAAAATTAAACAGAAAGATTCTATAATACTAAGTCAAGCTCCTTAACAAGAACAAGGAATACTGAAAGGAACTTAAAACTATCCAGAATCAACTACTGAACACCTCTCGCCATTTGAAATAAACAATACTAAATCAGATTCTAAATAACAAATGAAATAGAAATAAATTGAAAAATTAACAGACTTAAAGGTAAAGATGTAATCGTAGCAGAGCATTTAAAGTTGGCCAGTCCCAACACTGCAAACAAAATTACTCAACTAATTAAACGTATCAAGAAAATAGATTTCCTGATGATAGGAAAAGTGATGTTATTTATCTGTTATACGAACAAGGAAACAGAACTGATGTTATAACAATTAGAAGAATTTCTCTATTTCCAGTAGAATTCCAGAAAAATTATGGAACCATCTTCGTTCCCCTTGAATGGATCCAGATAAATAATTGAGGTTCAGAAAATGGCTGTAGAACAATATTTTCTATCTTTTGATGCAGTATATAATTTTGTTCAACCAAGAGAAAAGGGCCCGTGGAGGATATTGTTAAAAGTGTTAATGAAAGGCTAAGTCAAAGTTATCTCTTTATACATAAAATATAAAAATCTTACATTGAATAGTGTCAGTTTCTACAATTAGAAATGTTAAAATAAATTAAAATGAATGCTAAAGCTACTTGAAATTTAAAAATATTCTCCCAATGAGTACGAAGCCTTAGTAATTAAGTAGTTTTTAACTTTATGTTTGAAAATGTTAGTGTTATTTTCACCTTTTATGCTTACTGGCAGCATTTTTAAAAATTAATAACCCGTATAACTTGGAGATTTCTATAAAAATAAATAAAAAAAACGCTAGTTTCTCATAAAAAATGAGTTTCTCATTGATTTTAGGCCTATATTTTTTTAATAACACGCAACAATTTTTTTAAATTAATTTTTTCAAGTCAACAGAACCGCTTTATTAGAAATGGTGACTGGTTAACCTTTCTAACCTCAGATTTTTTAGTTGTAAAAACTTGTTACGAGGCTACATAGCAGTACAAATAACTTATCAAGACAACTAACTAACTATTAACAAGATACTATTTACAGCTGAGAAGCAGTTTTATGTAATGTATTGTGTCAGTAAAATATTTCAATAAACTCTGCTTCGGTTCTGCCTTCATCACTCATCCCTGGCCAGTTAGTCACATCGTCACTAACTTTGGGCATTGAGTTTGCATGTTTTACTTCTGTTTACAGTCAAGTGGTCTTTGCAGTGTTTGTTCAAGTATTTTGCTTATTGATTGATAGTTATTATAGTACTGGGGATTTAATTGTGACTAATATGGCTTCAAATTTAAAGAAAAAACTAACATTTATAACCATTTTTAGAGCTGTGCATTATAATGTACTTAGTAGGATAAGTATTTAAAAGTTTTTAAGTGAAATATAGGTCATACAAAATAATGTAATGTTAGAATAATTTGGTACATTTATGATATTTATTAATTAGAGTAAACAATACTGTAAGTAAAACAGTTTAAAATTAAAAAATCGCTCTTAGTTTCATTCATCCCTTATTTCCCACCAACTCCTAACAAGGAAATAGCCGAATTTAATGTTCTTTTTACGTTAAAACATCTTCAGGCCATTCTATGAGTTTATTTCGGCTTGGAAGGGGTCCCATCCCAATTAGTCTGGATTTTCTACACTCTAATTTAAAACCAGTGGCTGACCCGATACCATTATATACTTTTTAAAATGACTTTGTTATATATTTTATTAGTAGTATGTTTATTACAACTTCTATGAAGTCATCTTTGGGTAGAAGAAATATCATGAAAACATAAGTATACAATATAAATTAATGAAACTACCATATATAAAATAGTTACAGCTAATTGGTGGAAAACTGATCAAAAAAGTTGGTGGAATTAATCTAATAAAGCATAATTTAAAACAATAAATTTAACAATAGTTAATAGATTATAATGTTAATTATAACATTAAATTTATAATGCCACTTTTTGATAATAGGGCATTTACATTTATGAATTAAATAGTAATGATATTGGATAAACTAGTCATTTTGTTATTTCAAGACAAGACTCCGCTAAATTAAAAATAATCTGACCTTCTTTATAATTCTGGATATACATATATAAATAGGCCTCTTGCTAGCTTAGTGGTTAGCACTTCTGCTTCATATGCAGACGGTTCACGGGTTCAAATCCCAGGTGGTCCGTGGCAGTAAGCTAAAAGTTGATGACCAAGATCAAATCCCTTCAAATGGGCATTATATTGAATAGTAAGAAGGGCTTTTATCCTGTCTAATCCGCTCTTGTTAGTAATTATTGCTAATACAACACATTTCTCTTGTCCTTCCAACAGCCAACCATTATGCTCTCACTATACTGAGCCTTAGTCTCTCCTTTTTTTTTAGATTGACTTTTGACAACTTCTGGGGGATTCAATTTTTTGTCATGTATGTATCATGATACAAGAGTTTACTTGCAAGGCCAACTGAATTATAAAAATTCTCCATATAACAGGGAATGACCTCTATTCAAAGCAACCCCCTCATCAAATGCAATACAACCTTTTTAGCATGCTTACCACTGAGAATATCATTTTTACCTCCGTAAACATGCAACCATAGGGTTAAACCTTCAGCTCATTTAGTGTATATAATTTGATATCATAACAATGCCGCTTTCCCTTTATGTATTGGTGAAATTATAGCCTACCTCGCCATAAAACCATGCCTTCAACTAGAGATAACTCTTTTGCTGGAGAGTAGACAGATATCATTTTTGAATTAAAATATTTTATCAAATATTTTATTTTTGAAAGGTGCTCATTTGTATCAGTGTTAGGGTAATTTGGCTTACATAAGTAAACACATCTCAATATAATTAAAAACAGATTACGACTCTAAAAAAAACGATGTACTGTCTGAACACAGGTATATGTAGTCAGTCGGCCTTCCAGTAATCCTAGTAACGATTCAATTTTATTGAGCCATATGCAAATAAAATCCAAAAATATTTTAAATTCAGGGACAGTAAGATCCTTAAATATACAAATGCGAGAATCAGGCTACATGTTGTTACTACAATATACTTCCATAGCATATTGGCGTATAGTTACAAACCTGTTCACAAAAAATGTCATCTACTAACATGAAGTACCAGTCAATAGGTTTATTTTCACCCGTAATATGTAATAATTTACAATCATCTGTAAATGGGATTTGCTTGAGTCTAGAAGTATGATTAGACCATGTAGTTTGCAATTGCCATCATCATAGTTACTTTCATCACTACTATCGCTGCCCCATCGCGTCTGTGTATGAGTTATCAAGGTCACTGTCGTCGAAACCCTCAAATTCACTTATCATGGCCTACTGTTATTCTTATTCATATAAACTACTAAAACCACTGTTCACTAATATATACACTATTCACTAAATATAAAATACATATTTACACATAAAATTATTAAAAACAGTGAAAATTAAAACCAACACAGCCATGTATGTAGTAAATTGTCACAAACGAGAGCTGAGCTCACACTGACTGTTAAGCAGTGCTCTGTGGTATGGATTAGTACCAGTCGCACCCAATGTGCTAAGTTAAAAATGCCACCGGCGGCGTGAATAGACTATTAAATAAAAGTACACAAATTAAAAAAAATTTTTTATACGTAAGACGGTCTTCAAATTGATAAAAGTGCAAATACAATCTAGATTCACTATTGAATGGTACAGGCACACTTTTTCACTAAAAACTTAGGTTTGAATCTATTTTTAAAATAAAGAGATAACTTCCAGTATTTTGAAATAACAAGTGTACTTAGTACTGATAAAACACATAAAAGTGTTATAGGTTATATTATCTTGATTTTTTACAAACATACTGAAGGCTAAAATTTCAATATTTATTAATATTCACCAAAAAATAGTTGGCAAAATAAACACAAATTTGACATACAAATTTTCTTAAATGAAATTTTAACAAAATATTGGTATGTTCCTTTAATAGTTAACATGACACTGCTGGCCTACGCATCAACTTTATTCTTATGGTGAAGTTCCGACTGTTAGCTCAGTTGGGGATTCAAACATTGGACCTTGCCTTTCGCAGCCTGAAGCTTTAGCCACTGAGCCACACGCAGGTAAATCAATTAATGAATTAAAACAATTTTTAACTAATTAAAAAATGAAATGGCGATTGGGATACATAGTGTAACTCGCGAGGTTTACCGAGAGACTTGTCAAGGCGATGCGCAGTAGACTAATTGGAATGAGGGAGCCGCTGAGTCAGAGTGTGCCATATGGTAAATAAAAATAGAAAATAAAATCATCTGGTATTTAAAATGTTTCATTCTTCAAGCTCAATTCTTACTGGATGGATATATAATTTAATGTTATAAGATTAACAAATACTCCAGTAAATAAATTTTAATTGTGTAAGGCCTTTCGGTAACAAAGTTACCATCTTCAGACAACCAAATTAAATAAATAAATAATTTGGTTGTCTGAAGATGGTAACTTTGTTACCGAAAGGCCTTACACAATTAAAATTTATTTACTGGAGTATTTGTTAATCTTATAACATTAAATTATTTAAAATGTTGTTTACAACTTGACAACCTTTGTTATTGTTAATAGATAAATAATTGTAGTTATTAATAACTGTGAAAATATTACTAATTAATTAATTAATGACCCATTTAACTTTTTTTAATGTATTTGTTTATAGATACATTGATAATATCATAATTAGATTTTTAAGCAAATTAATGTGCCTATTAGACTTTGCAAAGACGGCATAATATGTTGTTTTAATTTTAGCATTAACAGGTTTTTAATTCAAATTAAAAAATTAAAACGTTCTTTCTGATTGGCTGTTATAATAAATGAAAACAAACAACAACAGAGACGAAAAGAAATTCTTTTCTACACAGATAAGCGCAGCTCAACCGGCAACATGGTAACTAAGAGATCAGTCACATGGTGGAGGGGTACAACAGTGGTGGAACGGAACTGCCCTCCTCTGTTCCCCTTCACTCCTAGTATTATTCCACTCACGTGCAGGCCAAGTGTAAGCCTCATGAGTTATGCTTGTTTTCATTTAATGCAGCCAAGCTACGTTATTAGTTAGTTGGAGCAATCGGGCAATAGCCAGATCGTGAAGGCTAGTTTCCTGACCTTATTTATAAATTTATCTTCCTATCACCTGATGATGAAAAAACAACACACTTTTTGAAAGTTGTGTTGGTTTTTAACATTATGACATTTGAATTCAACATATAAAAAATGATATATTTAGATACAGATAGAACAATAAAAACCCTCCTTAACCGTTTTTGAAGATTACAACAATTTTACAACTGTAAATTGTCATACATTCATGTTCTACCACAAAGTAACAAATTTAGCATACAAGGGAAACTTCCTATTTAAGATACAAACAATTGAATCATATTAAATCAGAAGGAATATATATATGTTACTAAATTATAGTTTCTATAGTTTTAAAATTTAAACAAAAACTACCTTTTCATTTTCCAATTTTCGAATTTCTTCATCATCTTGTTGTTGCTCCTCGGTGACAGATAACCTTTCTGCTAGTTCCTTCATGTGTTGTTGCAGGTACGCCATTTCTGTTTGGACTTCCAAGTACTCGTGTGCTAACTGAACACCAACATTCTTAAGTTTACTGATATGATTTATTCTTTTACCAATTTCCCTGTATTGGCATACACTTTGACTGTCATGATTGTGGTAAGAGTTGTTGATAGTTATTTGAATATTATATATTAAAACCTCGATTATCGGAAACCCGAATTATCATAAACAGCATGAGGAAAAACAAAAATAAATTTAAATGGATAGTTTAAAATATTGTAAAAGAAAATTAATTTTACATGTATTATTTCTTATGTTAGTTTTGTTTTAAACGATGATATAAACTAAATAATACGAAATTCATCTACTATATTGTAAAATCATTATGATAACATAATATACAACAATTGCCACTAGGTTACATTACGGCAACATTGTTTTGTAAACAAGTGTCATGGCAGACAAATAGAGCAGACTTGAGTCATGGGCCACTCCCCTACCCTTATCGAGAGGTAACCTTGTATGCCAGTAACCCTTAAGAGGGCTCTAAAGGGAAAGAAAATATAGAAGTCATGCGACACTGGCGATAGAAGTTGGAACTACGTCCAGTTTAATCCGCCGGACGAAGTGCAATATAGTCCCAAGAATCATTTCCTGTATAGTAGGTTTTCGTAGTATTTTCAACCGGAAACCCCAATTACCCCTTCCTCCCGTCTGCCTCAGGTGGCTACACGCCCGACCTTCTCTGTCTGAATGTATGTTGAGCCGAAAGGCCAATTCTTTTCAACAATTGTCAATTTTCCAGTCAGTACCGGTTTTGCTGCTGTATTTTATTTCTTAACATTTTTTATGTCATTTTGTTTTTATAAAAAATAGTAATATTTTACTAAAGTTTTTATTAGTTTTTATTTACAAAAAAAAAAACAAAGTAATATTTGTTTAGAAAAGTAGACTTTTTACAGCGAAATCAAATTATTCACTGATCAAATAGGGGGGTCTACTAAAATATTGAATTTCTACTTGAAACGTTTTCCAAAATCATAATTCTTGTTCAAATCTTGTTATTCTCAAAACGGTTAAAATTTAACATAGTTAGGCATAGGCTTACCATACTTATATTCTACAATTGAAGAGTTTGATTTATAAACATAAAGATACGCTTTACTAAAAACTAAGTAAATTACGTTACAAAGAATGGTTTTTGTAAATATTTCTTAAAGCTCTTGGATTGTGATGTAAATATTGGTTTTTATGTGGTTAAATATTTAATAAAAGGCATTAATTGGCAAATAAATTTCTATTTCGTATCTTTTTATGTTCAGTTAAAGATTAAAACAACATAAGTTACGCTTAAAGCATTAAAGGATACGCTTTACTGAAAACTAATAAATCACGTTAAAAAGTAATGGTAAAAGATACCAACTGTCTATTTATTTTACGTTTTATACTTTTGTACGGTTTATTAATTATTTTTAATAAAATAAAAAATGATTTCACATAAACTATCATAGTTTTATGGCAGTTACAACATAACACACTAATTTCCAAACATTAAAAAATAATTGAAATGTGGCCACTTTTTTACTTGCTTCTCAAGTATGCTGAATGAATTACTACAATACGGAAAATGACACTACGGGGACAATTTGGTTTCAGAAAGCGAACATTTTGTTACAACAAAGATTTTCGCGGACAGAGACGAAAACCGAAGCGAACCGTATGAATGATATCAATTATAATTAAAATAATATAGGTACGGTATTATTATCCTGCTCAATTTTCCCATTGCCATGAGAAAAGCAACTATTTTACTTCGACAACAGTTCTTACACAATTACTTTTCAAAGATTTTAGTTTTACTGATAAATATTTCACAGTATTTTAGAAGTGATAAATTTAATATGATTCAATTAGGCATACACAAATTACTAAATATGACGATTTTTTTAAACACGACTGTTAAAAATAACCAACAATTTAAAACAGAGAAACTGCTGTGAGCATATATCAATTTCGAACATATAACTTTAGACGTTCAAAGCAGATTGGGCTCACCTGCCTGACAGTAGTTTGGCCTCATAAACATGTATGTTCGGGGTAGTTTAGACTTACTTAGTCTACCAGTTTGACCTCAGCAATTATTCACACAGTACTTTGGTCTCAGTTTTTTATATGAGTAAAGTAGTTTGTAGTACCGCGCAAAGCAGTTTTTACGCTCCACTGAAAATAAGGAGGGCTACTAAATTATTGAACTTCTAATCAAAGTTTACTGTAAAATCACGGGTTTTGACAAAATTTGACTCCTAAAACGTTTGAAATTTAAAATTGATTTATATACCACACTTATTATACCCAACAATTGAAGAGTTTGATATAAAAGTGGGGCTAGGTACGCTTAAAGAACTGAGGACAACTATAAATAATGTATTTTACTAAATAGCTGTAACAAGTGTTTAGCACCCTAACAATTTGCTTTACGTGGTTTATTATTCAATAAAATGCCAAACATTTAAAAATAACAATGAATTTTGTACAGTCAATTGAAGAATAAAACAAAATAATGCTAAATGAACCATACAAAAATATTTTGATGTTAAAGTAGAATAATATATCCAACTGTCAATTAAACTGTAGTTTGATTAATATTTATTGTACGGTTTTTACAATTATTTTTAACTAAATAACATATCATTTAACATATTATGTATTGTACAAAGGTAGTGTAAGTACTGTACTGTAACACATACAATAATAAGTTTTCTTACTAAGACAATTCCAACATATAAGTAAAAAAGCATGACAATTGAAGTAAAACTATATAACAACAAATTCTTAAGGCAACTAATTACCTCAAAACTACATTAATTAAAAAAACTAATTGCATTGTTAATACTACACAGAACATAGTTTACTGAAGTACAACTTAGAACATAGTTAACTGAAGTACAACTTATAATAATACAACAAACATATTGAAAATAAAGTAACCCCTAAATATTTTCTTAAACACCATATAAATAACAGTGACAGGGGATATAGTAACTCAGCAGCCATCTAATTAGTTCCTATGTGTAGGTTTGTTACAGTTAATTTTGTAGTAGTTAATTAATTCCTAATATTGGAATAGTTAATTACAAAAATAATATAAAAATTCATAACAAATAAAAATAAATAACAACTGTGTACAACAATTTTACAAGCCAACTAATTTACTAAAACTAGACGAGCTGGTTGAAAACATGTAATTAATTGAATAGATAGTATGATACATGAACGTAGTACATCTTGTAAAAATGTGGCAAACATATTAAAAACTTTTTTTATAAGTGTTCACAAATTACCAATAAAAACATTTTATTACTTTGACATTTTTATAGCCAAGTCCATTACGATGACTACCCAAGTTGATCAGTGTGACTGCCACAAGTTGATCACGAGCTCCCAAATTAGGTCACTGGATACTCAAGTAATTGAACATGCATTAAATTAATACAAAACCAAACCGATCAGAACATCTTATTTCAGCAATATAATAATAGTTGAACAATTTTACTTCAATACACAAGTAACGTAAAAAATGCAAATTTCATACAGTATAATAGGGTCTACTTATACTGTATTGATAAAAAATAAGTGCAATATGTAGGCTACGAATGTTAAGGTGATCGATTTCGGTAAACTTAAGCTTACCTTAATCGATCACCGTTATATTTGTTCAGTTTATATTAGTATTGTATTAAATTCATCTACCAACACATACTATGCTAATTAAGAAAACTTTTTTAAATTAGAATTTTATTAATTCTCTTCGCATTGCACAATGTTTAATATCACTTATGTCAAGTTTTACCGTCCTAAGTCTTCTCATTGGCTGTTCAACGGAAGTGGTACGATGTTCCCAAACACTACCTCACCCCATGACTTCAAGTTCACAAAAGGATTGCCGCTCCGCCCCGCCCCGTCCCCCGGCTGTCATATTTTTCTGTCCTTGTTACCGTTTAGGTAAAATATTTGCTTCAACATTACCTTCTTATAAAATTACAAATAAATGACCTAGCATTTTTTCTACCACAACATTAATGAACTATAATAAATTAATAGTTACGACTTAACATTACTGTATTTATATTTTTAAAATAAAACAAAGGCCAATAGTGACAGTGACTTATTATAGAATTACTTATTGCTTTGGTCAAGCCGGAATTATTGAATTATTATTTTAACTGTACGCATTCGTTAATGTAGTTTAAATGATTTATTTCATAAAAATGTTGTATATAGATGATTATTACAGTATTTTTCATGATATAATAAATATTTTGCACTGTCATTACGAATAAAAATGATATACTTTACTTTGTAGTTAGATTATATCAGGAACCACATGGGAACGCACATTTTAATTTAAACGAAATAAGCCATTCAAAAGTAATTAGACTAACTCTAAGTAATCAGTCTGTAAAATAATACTGATATCAGTCGTCGTAGGCCTACATTGCATCCATCGATGTTAAATTAAATGAAGGAAGGTTTTTATGAATGAAGTAGTAAAATCCATCCGCGACTAAGAAGTTCGAGGTTTCGCCACTTGGATCTCACGAATCACCGCATATTTTGGCAATAAATTAACATGCAGGCATTTGCGCGGTCCAACATTGCGGCTACAGATTTAAAGATATCGATCTGAAACCAAAACTAAATTGAAACCAGATACATTTCTGACTAAAATCGCTTTTTAAAATTTCGATAACAGCTCTAGTTTTATTTTGGCACTAGTTTGAATATTGGGTAACTTCAATAACCTATAAAATCGAAATGAAGGAGAATTCGAAAATTCTAAAAAGCGATTTGAGTCAAAAATGTCTTTATCTTTAAATAGATGTTTCATTTATAATTTTACGACAGTAAATAAGGGCAGTATCTTGGACCGCGCAAAGCAGTTTTTACGCTCCTCAGCGCGGGGGTTTAGAGCCCTCTTAAATGTAGTTTTATTCTCAGTTTCCGATTGCAAGTGCCAATGCCACGCTGATATTTACGCATAATGTTCATTATTATATTTGTTATTACGTGTTTGTTGTTATTGTGTTATCTAGTGTAAAGCATAGTTATTTTTATGATTTGTTGGCGTTTTTGATATTTGGAAATTTTTTAAAAATACTTAATAGAGTACCGTACTGATATAATTTACAATGTCAGCTAAACATAAAATAGTGGTTGTAATTATTCAACAAACATTCAAGGCAGTTAGAAGAGTAGAAAATGGTAAAATACTGTGTAAAGTAGCAGCTGATTTAGGAGTAGGTATTTCGTCAGTGTGGGTAAAAAATAAGTCTAGCATGGAAGAATATTGCTCTAAAATGCCAAATCGAAAGTCAATTAAGTCATCAGAATATCAGGAATTGAATTAAACCCTTCATTTATGGTTTATGCAAGCTAGGGAAAAGAGAGCAAACTTTATTATGTAACAAACTGTTTCTTATTGTTATTGGAGAATATTTAAAACCTTTGTATACTTAAGTAATCCTCTAACATGTAATGTAGTTTTAATATAAATAATATGTTTTTACAATAATAATATGATTCAATATATATTTATTACCTGTCTAGACTTTCAAACTAACGTAACCTTGGATTATCGGAAACGGGCCCAGCCACGATTAGTTCTGATAATTGGGATTCTACTGTATTTAATATTAAAATTGTAGGATAAATACTTCTCCCAAAACGATAAACAACATTCAAAACCTCTGAAAAACCACCATTTTTATTTTTATAATGTAGTCAAAATATGAATTAGGTAATAGATTTATAAAAGAATTTAGATAATATACCATGTAAATGAACTAAATTAACACTCCAGGTGATAAAGTCTATGCGTCGATCTTTCTTTCAGCCTCTTGAGTGATAAAATACAATGCATCAACCTTTTTAATTAAGAGTTAAACTGAAACTCTTAATTCGATTCAGAATCCAGTGGCAATCTAATTTTTTTCTGGTTGAATCAATAGGCTTCACTGTTTATTTTCATAGTCACTTTAACTGAAGGAAATTAACAGATGACAAACATTTGTTTTGTCATTGTCTGGACTAGATTGCAATTACCATTAGTTGCTTAGCAACATTCAAACAGCTATTGTGTTTTGATTTTTTCATTTGTTATTGCTTATATATCATATTAATAATGTGCAAACAAATTTTATCTGAAATCATAAGAAATCTATTACAAAAACCCAATTGTTGTACTGAAAGTAGTGAAGATACATTACACCTCCAATATGACCAGATAAAAAATAGTCTTAAACATTTAGGTTTAGTGTTATTTTTTTTTTACTTATAATTGAAAAACTTTTTTTGTGACTGCATTCATTGACACATAAAACTGATGTTAAAATTTAAAATATGTTAATAATAATTATTATTATTTAATGACATCAACTGATGTATAAAAATATAGTAACACTATAAATTATAGTATAGCAGAATAAAATTTCTTATAATAGTAGGGCTGTAATTATAGTATATACACTAGTTACATCTATTCCATTTTAAGTAAATCAGCAAAAACATAAAACTGTGTACACTTTTAAGGCGTGTACACAGTTTTGACTACAACTAATACACAAATAATGTAACTGAGTTACTGCAATCAAACGCTTTTTAGCGAAATCAATAAGAATAACAGTTTGTGTTGAACCAAGACCTATGACGAAGGGTATGTGCATTTCAACCTTCGGTTCCCAGTCTGCGGTTACGCATATGCTGGTGTCTTTCGCGCGCAATGGGTTAAAAAAACAACATTGATACAATACTTGAAATTATCTTGTCCTATAAATACCTTGTAATTAGTAAATTTTTTAAAAACAAAAGTACTGATATGTTATACTTTCCAACAATCATCAACAATAAAAGTAGATTAATTTACTAGTAATGGCTAAGCAACTGGTGATTAATATATCAACTGTCACTATTACTTTTGCCATTAAAACCTATCTGGACTTATGTTTTGCAACTTTGGGAGATGAGTAGTAAATCAAATATTGAAATCATTCAACTTTTCAATCGAAAACTTAAAAGTACAATTATGGTGCTCCATGGTTTGTTTCAAACAGAACAATACCAAAATGACCTTCAGATTTTGACAGTGAAAGAGGAGATCAAGCAGTTTAGTTCAAACTATCAAGAAAAGTTAAACCATCATCAAAATAACCTTGCTCTTAATTTACTTGATAACTCTTACGAGGTCACAAGGTTGAATCAAGCAACAGTATTGAGCCTGCCATTCATATTTTAACTTTAAAATATCCTTGTTCTATAACTTTTTTGGTGCAATGTTTCTGAATAGTTGCCTATTCATGTTCTTGTAAAATGCCATATTTTGTACTTATTATTATGTTCAATTTAACAGATTTTAAAACGAAAAATAGTTTTTTTTAAATGTACCTTTTTGTGTTGCTCAAATATCTGAATTGACTGTTGGCAAGTAGTGTCAGGGGGAATAGGGTGTAGTTGGGGATCCAGCATTAAGTACATATTGTCTACCTCCTGCTGTGGACAGCTGGTACCTGTAACAGATGAACACACTTACTTCTGACCGAACAATTCGTTATAATGATCATCATTTGTTCGCACATTTTTGAAAATACCTCATACTAATACTCTCGTACCAAAGTTTATAATAGCTCTCTCCATGAATACAACGCCTAGAATAAACAAAATTATTTTAAAAGATTATTTTTTTACGAAATGTTTTTATTTAATTAATTGTTTAAGATATGGAAATAGAGTTACTTAAAAATCTATATTAATCCATTTAATAAATATGAGATATGAAAGCTTCCAAAAAATGTTGATCTTATTTCAATAACTATTTATATATGACTAGATTTTTGGTTTTTTATATCGAAGGAAATTTTTACAAATATAACAATTATTGTAGTTCTATGAAGAGCCACCTGCTTTTATGTAGTTGTACTTTACTGATCTGTAACTGTTTTGTGGCAATAAAGAAAGGAATACAATTAACTATTGTATTGGTTTACAGTATGCTTATTTAAATGTTTCTATTATTCAAATAGAATTCAATATAACAATAATAATAAAAAACAAGTGATAATAATATACAAGAACTCACACTTAAAAATAACTTTGAACGGTAATATTTAACCAGGTTAACTATATAACCACACAGTATTGCTCTGAATGTTAGCTGATTGACAAGCAAGATCAGGATAGGCTCAGATCTCTACCTGCCATCACCGATTTAGATCACCTACACTTGGCTATCCATTTAGTGTAAGCTCTATTAATATTTATCTTCCAGGTGATAAAGTTGATGCTTCTCTTTTTTTCTTTTTTTTGGCCACAAGTAATTTAAGATGTCAGTCAATCTTTCAACGATCCTACTCAGGGACGTAAGCAGAATTTACAAAAGGGGATGTCCACATGAAAAACTTAACTTGAAAACCAGAGATTTAATTAGTATGAAAATAAGTAATGACAATACATACAATCAACATAATTTCATATTTTACCCATCAATATCCATCTAATAACAGTAAATTACTTTACACAATGCTAATTTAGCATTGCATGCATGAAAACAAGACATTATTAGTGACAATATCACTAATAAAACAAACATATAATTATTCAGTTTAAATTAACAGAAGATGATTTATCACTTATATCATTGTGTTCTTACATTTTTGGGATGTTAAAATATATTGTACATATATTTAAGAAAAATTGACTTATTAATTGGTAATAGAATTATCTTGAATAAAAATATATATTAAAGATAATTATTAAAAAATAATAACATTTGATGCCTGGTTAATAATAATACAATACTAAGTACAAGGAATTAGCACATTAGCCTAATACTGCAAGATTAACATTATCTAATGACAATAGAGAATTTGAAGGGTTATGAAATTGTGATTGAGGCAAAGTTAAGCTGAAAATATATTCACACACTAATTGAAACTAGGAAATTTCCCTTTTCTTTTGTTATCAAAGTATCAAAGCTGTGACAGAAAATCGTCAAACACATAAGACCAATAGAAGAGGCATCCTCAGACTGAAGTGTAGCTACCAATTTCACGCTCAACCTCTACCGTCATGGGGGCGTGCGGATAAGATACAAAGCGAGCGCTGAGCTGGGATATTTGAATATGAATTTTTAATGTTGAATGAATTTAGAAGATGTTTATCAGGACAATTTGTATTTTTAATTTTGTTGTAAGACAGTGATCCAAACTTTGAAAACTTTTTTTAAGAGTAAAAAAAATTATCTTCAAGGACATACATAACTTTTATTAACTAAGAAAATATTTATTTGCTATGATATCTTTTTTGTGTTCTATTTTTATTTGAGGGATATTTAACATACCATACCTTTCTTATATTTATTATTTTAAATTAAATGCTTACAGAATGTTCCACAAGCACTTATCACTTTTAGGTTTTATATAGTACACTAGAATGCTGTGAAGTGTAATCAAACGATTGCCTACAGTCTCTAAAACACTTAGCCACCTTGCAAGCTTAATATTCTCTGATTGAACTCAACATAATTTATATTGAATACAATACATATTTTATTTGAAAATGAATCAAAGTACATAAATAGCCTCATTTTAATATAATAAAAATGTAAAGCTTGAATCTTTATTTTGTTATTTTGTATTAGTAAATAATTTAACGATTTCATGTAAGTGCTAAATTCAATCTGTTCTTAAACAAAACGGAGATTATGCTTGCTTAACTGATGGGATTAAAGACATATATATATTTAAGAACCCATTTTAATAGTATAACATTTGGCAATTAAAAAAAACTTATTTTTAATGATTGGCAAGGCATTGGACCAGAACAAAAAATCTTTGTATATAATGAGAATTTTAAATTAGAAAGAAGCAAATCAAGTTCTTTTACACATATAACTAAATTCAGTCTTTTAAAGCTTCTAGATTTAATTTATTTTATATGCCCTAATTTTTATTGACCAAACATAAATTTTAATGCTTATTATAACGTGTTTATAATATGTCCAATTATTTTAATTTCAACTGTTAAATCTATTTATTTATATGTCCTTCAACTATTTTAAACATATGTAATAAAGTTAAAATACAGTACATAAAAACACAACCAATTTTTCAAAAACAGTCTATCCTCCTCTTACTGCTAGTAAAAAATTTTGAAACAAATAATGTTTTACTATGCAACTATATGGAACTATATGGAAATGTTTAACAAAGTTTTCCGTTGTGTTCCTGTTGATGAAAAGGACATATTAAAGGTTGTTGGAGCTTTTAAAATCAAGTTATCAAGTGGATATGATGATATTCCATTAAAACTAATAAAATATTCAATTACATCTATGGTTAAACCGGTAGTACACTTAATAAATTCTTCGCTTATCTCAGGCATTTTTCCTAAGGAACTCAAAATTTCCAAAGTTATCCCTGTTTTTAAAAAAGGAGATAGAACTGACAAATTAAATTATCGTCCCATCTCAGTACTTCCGGCATTCTCGAAAATTTATGAGAGGGTGATGTACAACCAAATTGTTAAATATTTGGTAGAAAATAACTTGTTTGATGACCAACAACATGGTTTTAGGAGAGGGAAATCAGTAGTAACAGCATTAGTTGATTTCATTGAATCAATTATTGAAGCAATTGATAGAGGCGATAAATTAGTTGGTATACTTATGGACTTGGCAAAAGCTTTCGATACAATTTCACATGTCCTTCTATTAAAAAAAATTAAAACAAATGGGGATAAGTGGGGTTGCTCTAAAATGGCTCAAATCATACCTGTCTGACAGATACCAATACGTCAAAAATAACTCAATAAAAAGGGGCAAAATAACAAAGGTAAAATCCAAAATGTTGAAAATTGAGCATGGTGTCCCCTAAGGATCAATTCTTGGGCCACTTTTGTTCCTTTGCTACTTGCATGGAATGCCTAATGTATTAGCTAACTTAAACAATAGTAATAGTGAACTGGTTATCTATGCTGATGACACAAACATGGTTGTGTCTGCAGCTAATCAGGATGATCTAGAAATAGGCTGCCAAGTACAATTGTCAAATCTTCATAATTTTTTTCAAAATATTGGTTTAACCTTTAACATTCAGAAGACCAATTTTATCTCCTTTAGTAAAAAACAAAGACATAATTTAGTAGAACCGTCAATAAACATAAATGGGAATAATTTAAATAAAATAAAGAGTACAAAATTTCTGGGTCTTCAGGTCGATGAAAATCTAAGTTGGGACAACCATATAAACTATGTTATTGCGAAAATCAACTCTGGATTATATGCTTTAAAAAGAATGACGTATCTTTGCACCTTGCCAGTTTTAAAACTTGTGTATTATGCAAACATTCACTCACATTTATCCTATGGTATTTGTGTTTATGGTGCAAGTACACATACAAATTTGGAAAGAATACTCTTATTGCAAAAAAGAGCAATTAGAATAATGTTAAATCTTAAATATTATGATCATGTTAGAGAACACTTTACAAACTTAGAGATTCTAACAGTGTTCGATCAGTAATTTTTGACTGCATTTTGTACATAAAAAATAATGAAAATAAACTGACATTCCGAAAAGACATACATAGCTATAATACCAGAGGGAAAAATGAAATTCACATACCACAACATAAATTAACATTCTATAATAAAAAAACTTCTTTTATTGGGACAAAATTTATAAATAGCTTGCCAAATGATCTAAAAAATGAAGGAAACTTAAATATATTCAAAACTAAACTTAAACTTTTCTTGCTGTCTAAGCCATCATATTCACTGGATGAGTTCTCTAAAAGATTAGACACTTAGTTAGCGGCTAATACCAATATGTAATAACTGTTTTACTGTATTTTTGTATTAGTTTGTAGATTTGCATTGAATTGTAAACTATTGTGACACTATTTACTGTACCGATGTACACGAAAATAAAGATGATTTGATTGATTGATTGATATAATAAAAACACTTATCCTGTCAACTCCCACCCTCCATGCCAGACACAGTTTAATTAAGGTGGTCCTACATCACTATGCAACAGACCAGTGGCATTAATAATTTGCATGGAAAAAAGTACCAGCTGCAGCTGGGTTCGACCTGACAATCCATGCTGTTGTATCTGCCTACAGACCAACACCTCAACTTGTACAATAACTATATGAAACTTGGCTTACAATCAGAATATGCCTACAACTGAAACTGCTAACAATTTAGTGAAACATACTTTGCAATCACAATAGTTTTTGAAAACAACATAGATTTTTAACTCAGGAACAAAATAAAAACAGCTGATTTGTTTCAGTAGAACAGTAGGAACAAGTGCTGCTCCTAAATACATGGTTGTGTTTTTCTATACAGGTTTTTTGCTACCATTTATTTATTATATAAATAGAAGCTTTTTAGTCCACTAATTAAATAACAAAGTGTTGAGTGAAAACCATTGACTGGATTACAAAGAGTGTAAATACGAGCCATGTTTTTAAAGTAAGTACTATTATAGAATAAAACGACAAGCATTGGACTTTTAGTAACAAAATTATTTTAATATGAAAGCCTAAACTTTTTTATGTACCTTAAACTATTTTTCAACATAATTTGCATCAATATTGAGGCACTTGTCATATCGTACAACCAATCTGTCACCTGACTGGACAACGACTGCAGCTCGGTTGTTTTGACATTGTCAATGACGTCGTGGAATTGACTTCCCAGAGGCTTCTTCAAGTTCAAGAATAAATGGAAATGACTGAGTGAAATATCATGACTGTATGGTGGATGATCAATTTGTTACCAGCCAAATGATCGGATCAGTTCATGTGTTTGATATTCTATCTTTAAAAGCTCTCACCCATTTCTGTACGATCCAATCAGTGATTGTGTTTTCTCCATAACTTCACAGATCTCAAGGTGGATGTTAGCTGGTTTTATTTATACATTTAGTGAAAACCTATCACAGCTCATACTTCACAATTGACCACATTTTCAACAAAGGAAGCATTTTAAACACTGATAAACAACCTTAAACACTGTCGAATGGATCTGTAATGATGTCTGTGGCTTGCCAACAGATAGTGCTACACAGCGTGCATGCACCGAACGCCAAGCGCATCACTACAACACGCTAGTTACTTTACAAACATGCCTCGTATTATATTGTTTAATACATTGTTTATCAAATCATACATAATGTACAGTACTGTCCCTCTTACGAATGTCATGTCTATTGCTTCGCCTGATGAAATGATAAATACTATTACTATTTATAAATATATAATATTATATGTTTATAAATACCTTGTTCTACAGCAAAGTACAACTAAACAACTAGTTCATTTATATATATTTGCTCTGTTTTATATTGTTAAGTTTAAGCAACAAAAATAAATATCTTTTCAATCTTTGTTAATACAGTTTTACAAAATCACCAATAAAAAATACTTTTTACAAGGCCTTTTGCCAGCAAAGCTGGCATCATAAGGTAACACAAAAAAAAAAATATAAATTAGTGTTGCCTGATGATGCCAGCTTTGCTGGCGAAAGACCTTGTAAAAAGTATTTTTTATTGGTGATTTTGTAAAACTGTTTTAACAACGAAATACCAATATCAACTCCATCTGAAATTTACAAAAAATCTTCTCAATCGCCCATTTTCTTTCTACAAAATGCAATATTTTGTTTTTTGCTGATTTTTATGCCACTTTTTATTTACAATTATGTACTTTGCAAAGTAATTTTTAATCTTCAAATTTTCCTGGATAGATGTGGTTGAAAGCATTGTTTTACCGTAGTAAAAATAATTTAGATTGATTTTATTGGCTGCAGCTATAAAATAAATGTTTTTTTGTCATACAAGCATTATTATAAAGTGATTTTAATCAATACAAAATGGCAAGAGAATATCTGGTATATACACTAGATACTATGTTTATACCAGCCACTTTCATAAGTTATTATGGCAATTCCTTTTTTATTTTTTTTCTTAAATGAAACATTTAAATAATTAAAATCAATACATTATTTTTAGTATCCAAGTTATCATTCTATTCTTTTTCCTTCTTTTTAGTAATAATCAAGCAATGATGACATATATAGGTCTAATACCTTATCAATTTATAAAAGCATTTTATTTTCATTTTAAATTTATTTCAATATCATTTATCAGTATTATTATGTTTTTTATTTTGCTAAATTTTTGAAGGTGGATTTTACACAACAAGACTAGTAAATAGACTATGATGTGAGTTGACGTGAATGTTTATTTTTTTAACAAGTTCACTTTTTGCACGTACAATATGTACTAATGATACTTATCTATTCATTGTACTTAAGATTAATTTATCATTACACGTTGTTTTATACACAAAAAATAAATTTCTTGTAATAATGAATTGTATGGCTTTTAGCGGCAGATAAGCCTAATTAAGACACAGCTATTCTCGCCTGCAGCATGACAAGCCTATTTTTTTGTTTTGAACAACCAGATGTTTGTTGTTGTTATTGAACTAACAAAGGGTGGATCACTCTAGCAGATGCTATGAACTTATTAATTAATTAATTGGTACAAGTAGATGACTAATTGGAGCTGCTACTGATCACACAACTCCTGCATGAGCACATGAATAACTTGAAGTGGTACTGATTAACAAGCATTTGATGGCATGAGAGGAATCAGGAGAAAGGTTTATGAATTGATTAGTTGAAAATTGTATTATCAAGTCAGTTTCTACCCCTTATATTTTGGTTTATATAAAATACTAGCTGTACCCGCCCGCTTCGCTGGTCATAATATTGAGTTTGATTTAGAACCTAATAGCTGAAAGAATTCGAGCATTTTTGCTTCTTCTACCAATATTAGATTTTTTAGGAGGCATGTCATAAAAAGTAAACTGCAAAACAAATAATTATTTATTTTTTATTTTCACGTTTCACCACATGTTTTAATTACCGAGGAAAAAAGGTTAACACCAAATACAGATCACCCGATCAAGTAAAAGTAGTGTGTGCTACACTCTCAAGGTGAAATGTAGAACTACAATAAATCAAAACATATACAGTACTGTTGTTGTGAGAACTTCAGTCTGCTTATGGCATGTGAAACTACATTAAACCACACAGTCATATGTTTTTTGTAAACAATTCAGATTCTCCATTTGAATAACATGGGATCTTTAGGAGCCCGTGGGGCGGGACCCTGTAGACGGATCTGCATCAAACTTCACAGAAACCATCTTGGGAGTATACAGGACAACATCCTAAAGTTTCATGGCGATCGGTTGGATGGTTTGGCAGTGCATAAACTTCAAACATATATATATACATATATACAAACATCCTCTTTTATAAATATAGAAGAATAATATTACTGTAATAAATCAACTATATAGTAATTTTAACAAACAAGGTCTAAATGATCACTAATAATTAATTATTGCATGATTTGGCACATTAAAATTAGTGTCACATTATTTTTAAAGTTCTCTTAAGTTTGAATTAAATGTTTCCAAGTTAATTTAGAGGGGGAAAAATGTTTGTGAGTGTTTAGAAACTTGAATACTGTATTTTCTCTGTATTAAAATACACATAAACATGACATATAACATTTACAGATACAGTTCAGGTCTTGGCCAATGCCTTGTTTACTTAAAAATCATTTTGAAATATGAAAGTTTAATACAAAGTCTTATTAGTCTAATTTAAACATTATTTTATTAATTTATAAAAAATCAGCTTTCGAGACATATAAATTAATATCAATTTTTATCAACTTTCATTAGTAAAAATGTCATAATTTAATTACAGGTTTAAGACAAATAACAAAAATAATTTTGTATTATCAGGTATAATTTTTGAAAAAGCAATAGTGTGAAGTAGTGGCTCAGAAGGTTACTCACAGTGTTGGTGAAACTGGGAGCAAAGTCCACACATGCCGATGGACAGAGACTGCGGGCCCACTAAATATGGCTGGTGACTCACCACTCTCAAATAGAACACCAGCCTACTGCACAACACCACTTGGAACCAATTTCCACTTCCATAATTGCTTTTACTTTATTTAATCAAAATGTTAGCGTTATTTTTTAAGAACGCTTTTTTTATTATTTAAATTTTTTACAAACAGATTATTAACTAAAATGGATACAATTAAAAAATTTCTTTTCACAAGAAGACATTCTTTTAAATATGATTTATGATTCTAGAAACAAATCTATATTTTTTATAGTTAACAAGGTTTTTGAAGGAATAATGTTTATTATTTTATTGTTATTGCACACATTTTTTACAAATAAATAATTAATTTAAAAGTTATAACATACAATTCAAAGTATGTATTAATTTTAATGAAATAAAACTTTAACACAATTCAAATTTAATATTATCAATAAGTTTATTTTGACTGATTTATTTATACAATTTAAAAAAAACTCTTGTTTTTCAATATTCTTTATGGTTACAAAAACATTTATGCTTAACAAATCCTAAAAACAATTTAATTATTTGATTGGTAGTTAGAATAATCTCGGTAAATTTAAAATTGAAATATTTATGATTTGAATTTTTAAAGTTAAAAACAAATTAAAAATGAGTATTTGTCTATGTGAGTAAAATTACAGTGTTTTACTTTCTCTGTTTTGTTAATCTAGGAGAGTTAATTTATCAAAATGTTTTTAACAATTTATTATTGGCAACAATACAGAATCCTGAGCAACCACAATAGCCTTGTCGGATAAATTACTTGTATACAAATGAGAAATCAAATATCTCCGATAGATTTAATATAAAAATAAATTGATTTGTATCCTGAATAATGAAAATAAAAATATAGAAATACACTGTGTTAATTCTGATCTTACCATTTGAATAAATTATTTGAATGTATTTTTGCTAAGTATATGTTTAAATTTCATTTTTTATACTAGGGTACAAAATAACATTTCTCCTATATTATTGTTTAACATTTTGACAAGAATAGCACTGGGTATGACACAGGGCCAATCAACACAACTCACTTGTCACTATAACTGCATGGGTGGGCAACCCACAAGAATTATGTCTGTAAGATGGAAGGAGGGGCATATGGTTTAGAGTCTTTTCTCATGTGAGTAAAGTCCTTAGGGTGGATGGGTAACTTGTATGCAGTACTGCTAACCTTTGCCGTTAGCTTAATTGCAGCTAATTAAATTCATAATTCTTCCAATTACTTTGAGAATATGATACTAAATTATAACACATGCTATTTTATGTATTTAATCTCTAATTACATGATTACATGATTACTATAGTTCTATTTTAGATTATGTTAAAGGGCCAAGAATTGGTATATAAGGAGAGATAAGACATCAGCAAACTTACTTCAGAAGACAAGTCCACTAACACCACATTAGTAGTAAACAAATACAATAATATAAGGAGAGATAGGACATCAGCAAACTTACTTAATAAGACATGTCCATTGATACCACATTAGTAGTAAACAAATACAATAATATAAGGAGAGATAGGACACCAGCAAACTTACTTCAGAAGACAAGTTCACTAACACCACATTAGTAGTAAACAAATACAATAATATAAGGAGAGATAGGACATCAGCAAACTTACTTCAGAAGACAAGTTCACTAACACCATATTAGTAGTAAACAAATACAATAATATAAGGAGAGATAGGACATCAGCAAACTTACTTCAGAAGACAAGTTCACTAACACCACATTAGTAGTAAACAAATACAATAATATAAGGAGAGATAGGACATCAGCAAACTTACTTCAGAAGACAAGTTCACTAACACCACATTAGTAGTAAACAAATACAATAATATAAGGAGAGATAGGACATCAGCAAACTTACTTCAGAAGACAAGTTCACTAACACCACATTAGTAGTAAACAAATACAATAATATAAGGAGAGATAGGACATCAGCAAACTTACTTCAGAAGACAAGTCCACTAACAGCACATTAGTAGTAAACAAATACAATAATATAAGGAGAGATAGGACATCAGTAAACTTACTTCAGAAGACAAGTTCACTAACACCACATTAGTAGTAAACAAATACAATAATATAAGGAGAGATAGGACATCAGCAAACTTACTTCAGAAGACAAGTCCACTAACACCATATTAGTAGTAAACAAATACAACTAATAACACAGGATGCACACATTTTCTGGCACAGAAAATTCGTACAAAATGTGTTATTATTGTATTTGTTTACTACTAATATGGTGTTAGTGGACTTGTCTTCTGAAGTAAGTTTGCTGATGTCCTATCTCTCCTTATATTATTGTATTTGTTTACTACTAATGTGGTGTTAGTGAACTTGTCTTCTGAAGTAAGTTTGCTGATGTCCTATCTCTCCTTATATTATTGTATTTGTTTACTACTAATGTGGTGTTAGTGAACTTGTCTTCTGAAGTAAGTTTGCTGATGTCCTATCTCTCCTTATATTATTGTATTTGTTTACTACTAATGTGGTGTTAGTGGACTTGTCTTCTGAAGTAAGTTTGCTGATGTCCTATCTCTCCCTATATTATTGTATTTGTTTACTACTAATGTGGTGTTAGTGGACTTGTCTTCTGAAGTAAGTTTGCTGATGTCCTATCTCTCCTTATATTATTGTATTTGTTTACTACTAATGTGGTGTTAGTGGACTTGTCTTCTGACGTAAGTTTGCTGATGTCCTATCTCTCCTTATATTATTGTATTTGTTTACTACTAATGTGGTGTTAGTGGACTTGTCTTCTGAAGTAAGTTTGCTGATGTCCTATCTCTCCTTATATTATTGTATTTGTTTACTACTAATGTGGTGTTAGTGGACTTGTCTTCTGAAGTAAGTTTGCTGATGTCCTATCTCTCCTTATATTATTGTATTTGTTTACTACTAATGTGGTGTTAGTGGACTTGTCTTCTGAAGTAAGTTTGCTGATGTCCTATCTCTCCTTATATTATTGTATTTGTTTACTACTAATGTGGTGTTAGTGGACTTGTCTTCTGAAGTAAGTTTGCTGATGTCCTATCTCTCCTTATATTATTGTATTTGTTTACTACTAATGTAGTGTTAGTGGACTTGTCTTCTGAAGTAAGTTTGCTGATGTCCTATCTCTCGTTATATTATTGTATTTGTTTACTACTAATGTGGTGTTAGTGGACTTATCTTCTGAAGTAAGTTTGCTGATGTCCTATCTCTCCTTATATTATTCTATTTGTTTACTACTAATGTGGTGTTAGTGGACTTGTCTTCTGAAGTAAGTTTGCTGATGTCCTATCTCTCCTAATATACTTTTTTAAATTCTGCAATAAATAAACAATCTAATCTAAATCTAAATTAAATTGAAAACAGTTAATCCTTCTCTCAGAGTTTATTTTCCACAGCTAAATTGAAAAAGTATATATTATTAAGTCTCATTTAAATTTCTATAGTTATTTTTAAGCAATGGTGGGAGAAATCCTTCAAATACCAATGGATTGTAAAAAAATTTCATCAATCAATATTAACTATAGTCTTTTCTGAAGTAATTAAAGAGGGAAGTCTGAAACTTCAGCAATGGTATATTTTGTTGACCAAAACATATCAGCTTGAGGGAGCTTCAATAACAAGAATACTTTTCGATTTTAGTAAAAATTCAAATTACAACTAAAAAATTTCAACATATTCGTTTTTTTGCCAAACACATGACGTAGTTTTTAGTATGACTAAAACTTAATAACTCAAGTTTGGTAACAGGAATTTTAATATAATAGATGCCAGAAATTGCCCTGAAAAATAAAGTATAATTCCTAAAGCTACTACAGAGAAAACTCAACTCAAGCCTATATGTCCTGAAATAATTAAAGTCCTCATGTGAAACTGAAGTATCCAAAATAAGGGAACATCAGAAACTTCATGGTACTTTGGTCAACACAAAGCAGGTGCAAATGAAAATTACTGACTTAGATTCAAACTACACTTTCAAATATTAAAAGAAAAATGATTTAATATTAAAGGATTATAAATATTAACATGAAAACTCATTAATTAATTTTAAGGCACTAAAATAAAAAATTAAAAAAGATTGAAACAACAACTAAAAATTTATTAAAGATTAATAAAAATTAAGAACTAAACATAACATCACCGGCAATGTTCATAATCTTATAGAAGCAAAGTTTTTTTTTGGATAAAATAATTTGACGATTTTAAGAATATTCTATAACTTGACTCTTAAATTCAACATTGCTTGTTTCAATAATAACATATAATCTGCAGTAAAAAATTATCTGAAATATTTGTTAATCTGCTGATGTGGAGGCTCTTAAACTTTATCGGCTCTAACAATTGTCATTTGATTCGTGACAAGCCATTTTAACTTTGCAATCCTGGACACCCAAATTATTTAATTTAGTTACAAAACTATTCATTTATAAAAGTTGAAAAACATGTGATTTTGTCAAATATTATATATCACTACCAGTATGTGAATAAGCACATTTGTAAATGAGGAGATATAGAGTGTTGTTGGTTTAAATATGCCAGCACTAGTGGTGGTGACTCACACAGAAAGTTGGCTCCCTGCCAGGTACTTGTACCATCGCTTTCATAATACACTGCATCTCAACTATAGTAAATTCAATCACTATTTCCAATTTGCTTTCTAAAGAATCTCATGGTATACACATTCATGATTTAACTTATCAGCACGTAAATTATAATTTTCTTAAAAAACTGGCACACAGATTATAATCATGTATATCTACTAATAAATTATTTTAATCACCTTTGTAAATTTCATGTGACATGGAAGGATAAGAAATTAAAACCCCCAGATTCGTGAAAAGTGTACATGCACGTCTTAGCATGAAATTCATAAAACAAAACCTCAATCTACCCAATATTCCAATTCGCAGAGGTTCATCAATGTGGTATGTCATTAATGACACTGACATCTACATATATACGCACATTGCACAATGGAAAATTGTTAAATTAACATTCAAACATACATATAGGCTTTTCATAGACTAGAGTCAATATTTTAGAAGCCATTAGTGGCTAGAAAAATAACAAACCACTTCTTACTTCCTTTTAGCAATTTTTTTAAATGAATTTTTTCTAATGTGAACTACACCGGATATAACCAAAGAAGTTGTTTTTTTTTTTTTTTTTTTTTTTTTTTGCATTTCAGAATATACTAACAAAATGGCAAGTGAAATGTTGCAAATATCACAAGTATTTTGTGAGAGCAAGACCTTTTTTATGATCATGAATAAATAGGGTTGGTATTTGCAGAGTGATTGCCACAGGAGACAAAATAATTGCTGCTAAAATACACAAGTTTTTCTGAACAGCAGTGATATAAACTATAATAATTATAATTATGGTGTTGCTATACATTACTTTATTTTATAATAAAGTATGGGGCAGAATTATGGTTCGTTCTAATACTGCCAGAGATCTTCCTATATTAAAAACATTTGTAAGGTTTTCAATCTGAAAATAAATATTCCTGTAAAACAGTGGTTCTCAACCTGGGGGCGCGCCCCCCTGGGGAGGCGTGAGAGAATTTCAGGGGAGGCGTGAGGGTACAAAGAAAAAAAATTAAAAAATATACATTTTGTTAAAAAACAAAAACTTTCAAAACCATCAAATAAACTTTCGTATTTAAATTTATCTGGTTTTTTATTTTGCATCCCAGTTTTTGCTAATATAGAGTTAGCATCGTCAGTTTCATAATTTCACTGTTTTATGAACTTTTTTAAACTTGAACCAACCAATTATTGACTGGAGGGGAGGCGTGAGATATCTTCAGTGTTCAAAGGGCTTGAGGTTGAGAACCGCTGCTGTAAACAATTATTGGCCAAATTAAAGAACTAAAACCTTTTCTTTATGAATATTAACTAATCAACTTTAAAAACAATCCTGTTCATAATGATAATTATAATACAATATTAATATCCAATTTGTCAAATTCTAAACACAGTCCAACATGTTGCTTTTTGTACTATACATACATTATACAATCAAAGCAAGAAATTTTCTTTCAAAATTCACTGCTAATATTAACTAAACTGAAAATTTTTTATAGAAAACAAAGTGGTATTTTTTAAATATAGTACAAAAACCATGGATATAGGATCACTGTAGTTTCAATTGTATAATAAATTATGTTTGTTTGTCAATCTCAGAATCAAATTATGTACATTATTGTTTCTTCCTGATAATAATTAAAATGTAAAATAATTAGGTAAAGTGGAGAACGTATACTGTAATTTTTTCATAGAATATTTTAGAATGATTTTATTCCAATGTTTTCAAAGCAGTAAAAGATGGGCACTTGTCAAAGATAGACGGACTACAAATTTAAAAATAACACTTGGACTCAACCTTCAACTCTAAAAAGAGAAATCAATTCTGGAGGTCCGTACATCTGTTCACATATATTATACAAAGAACAAACTACTTTCAACTACACATTCTTAAAGCAGTATCTATTGCTAAATGACAAGAGTTTAAGCAATTGTTATTTTTAACACATCATCACAATTCTTACTTATTTTTAGTTAGATCTGCAACTCGTTAAATGTGTAAAATGTTGTAGCTGTTACCAATACAATGAGCCAAACCAAGTGATGGTTTTTCCGTTTTAGAGCAAAATCCAGCCGATTGGCAACGTTCATAAAAAATCACAATACTATAATTTATTTGATGTCGGTTTGGCATAATGATAATCAGAAATTTTTCTTAGAAATCTAACACAGAGTAGGTTTGCACTACCCATCAGAAGTACTTTACACAAGCTTAGCACAAACATACAAGGATTACATGCTCTGTACACCATGGAAAAATTGGCAGATGTTATTTTTACAGATTTATAATGGTGAAATTCCTATGAAAGTAATAATATAAATTAGCATCAATAAATGTATTTTCTTACATCTTGTTATATTATAGAACTGTATAAATGTTTATAATTTTGGGGTCTCCCAGAAATGTCAGATACGATTGAAATGGAAATATTTATTTGCACTTTTAAGGTCTATTTTCTCTGTAATTAGTCGCTTACAAGAAATACCAGACCAAAACTGGGTTTGTTTATTTGAATTGATAGTAATGTTACACTACAAAGTGTAATTCTGAAAAGATACCAACTAACTCGTTTTATAAAGTTTCAGCATTTTTCATTGCAAAAGATTTCAAAATCTAGTTAAATTTGAAAAATGTCCAACATTACAAAATACACTTAATTTATTTATATTTTAAGAATGTGTTACTTGCTGACAGAGAGGTTAGGTTTTGTATTAACTGTTGTTCAAGGACCAACAAAGAGACACGTGGCTCAAATGCGTCAGCAGCCTATTTCATTGCACCTGTATCTTTTCCAATGATTGTGCAATAATCAGCTTAAACTGTTGTGGCTCTATAAACATCTAGTGAATTTTAACAATTTGTTGACATTATATTAAACCATAAAAGATGATATCGTATTACAAATAATTGAAATATTATTATTATTATTGAACACTATAAAAATACATATGCAGCATTTTATTTGAATCTACTGTATACCATAATGCTTCAAAAGTCAATATGGATATGTAAAACCACTTTGAAAGTGCAATACATAAGGGGAAAACAGGCAGATGAAGAGAACCAAAGCAACGTAAAATGATCTTAATATTTGAATGCAATTTTGAGACATTATACATAGCGAATTTTGCATATATCCATTTCAAAAATGTTTAAACAAAAAATGTCTACTTAATGATAGAATATTTAATTATTGATATATTAGATATTAAATTATATTTGACCACTTTTTATGCTTTAGTTATAAAATTAATTTTGAGGGACAAACTTTTAAACATGTTTATTCATTGTTAAAGCCTCCTCAGCTGATATATATATATGACAAATAATAAGGTTAACGTACCTTATTCACTTTGATTTTGTAACTGAAGACGACCAAGGTACGTTAACCTTATTATTTTAAACATGTTTCTATAAATGAATAAACAAGAATATATTTCAATAAATACAAACACTGTCATCTAACCTACAAACATAGAGCAGTTGACACAGCAAACATTGTTAATAGCTTGATTAGTTTAGAAGTAAAAGTATTGTATTAATACATATAATTGCAGATATGTCTTTCATTAGCATCATTTAAACATTTGTAGCTAAATAATTTAAATGATAAGTAGACCTACCAATAAAACACTACCTAAAAATTACTAAAAAAATGAGCAATAAACTAAAAAAATTTTAAAAATAAATTAACCTGTTACAACTTGCCAATGGACGAATTTTGGTAACATTTCACGTGGATTTAAAGATAATAATAACAAAGAAAATAAAATTTTTGGAATTTTATAAAAAATATGATTCACTTTACAAAATTTCACACGACAACATTTTTTTAAACAGGTAACATTTACTTTTAAAACTGGTTTAGTTTCAAAATACAAAATTATCAGCTTGTTTAAGAATTTTTTAATTAAGATACAGCTTTTCATTAGTTATTATTTAAACTTTTACTTAGTTATACTAATCCATTTTTATGAAAAACTTTAGTATGTTTTGAATTATTTAGTTTGCTAAAACCAACTGTTTTACTAAAATAGCTGTAGTAAAAATTAATTTGTCCCGTACTAAAACATTATACACTAACATATAAAATTAATATAAATCTTGTAAAAAGTAGAAGCTGACGAGCATCAACTTAGTTAGGAACTAACTAACATTTTATTTGTCAAATTATTACAATTTTCTTTCTATTCCAATGGCATATTTTTACTTTGTATTTCAACGTTCTTATGGAACAACCCCTATTCATCCAGCTAAATTTGGTTGGACCTCCCTGGAAATGAGCCCTTGATCTCCTGCATTGAAGTCAGTAGTACTAACCACTAACGAATAAGTTGTTTGTTACTGATTATTTACGCCACTTTTTAAGTAATGCAGAAAAAATTATTTGATAGTGATGAAACGTATCCTTGGACGTTTTTATATTTCATAGCCTGATATCATCACGCGATCCCTTTATATTTATTTGATGAGCATTAGATATATTTAATTCAAACAATAAAGTAACATTAACTTCTTGGATTGGCCACAATATGCAATGTTTTATTTCCAAACAATTTTTACTGAAAAAAGACTATTTTAGAAACTAGCAATTTAAATAAAAAAAAAATGATCAATACCACCAATAAAATACAAATCTATGACAATCTTTTTAAGCCTAGAACACAAATTATATTATTATTAAATATTAATTATAATATATCTATCGGAGTAACAACAAAATCACACAATTTGACTATAAATGTATCAAATCAATATATAGACTTTAAAATGAATAAATAAATTCTATAGATTGTAGTTATGTTAGTTTGGATTATTTATTAATTACCAGCTATAATATGAAACAAAAAACAATAATTATGACTAAGAAATGGAAGTTATTACAATAATAACATTGGTTTGGATTGAGGCGAAATTTATTTCTAAATTTAGTTGTAAATAATATAAGAAGTAAAGAGTGAGATCTTACTCATGCGAGCTTATGAAGTGAGACGCGGATGGCTGAAGTCACTGTCTTAGCTGGTTGACAGAGCACTGGTCCCCCTCCCCCCACTAGCACAGCTATCATTACCCTTGCCAGGATGACTCACCGGTGTGGCCACTGCTGTCACAGTATTGTCATACACACACACACACACACACACACACACACACACACATACTGCAGCCAATCGCATGCACAGATAGTCAGAAATAAGTCCATTCAAAATACAGTGGCAGCTGTAGATGACAATGAAATATGCCTTTCCTATTCCTAGTCAGGAAATATCAGCTGTTATTTATAGCCAGTCGGTAGAGTTCAGTGACTCACTTTGTTATTTCACAGCATGACAACAATAAAGGTAACCTTGTGTAAACCATAAAGAAACAATGGAACAAGCTTTAAAATTTAAAAAAATCTTGTTCAAAATAATGTTAAAGTAATTTGAATAAAATTTCAGGTTAAATTATGAATAGATTAACCGGCAGCAAGGCCAATGGTAATCTAAATACTGAAATGTCAAATTTCTTTGAAAACGACCAAATAAACTAAAACCAACAATATTATTTAAAAAATGAATAACTAACACATACCTTGTAAATATTTCTTTTCATACCTTTTGAAATATTTTATCTGGTGAAGAATTTCTTCAAGAATGATAAATATTGTTTACAAAAAGTCACCACCATACTATCTCTACTTTCTTATATTTATATTGAATTAAATTAACAATTACTAAAACTTTGTTGTTTAACATTTAACTTGTTTGTAATTTCTAGAAACACATATAATACTAACTAAGAAACTGTTGAAATATGCTAAATAAATGAGTTATTTGGTCACTAAAATGTAATTTTCAGTTAAGATTTACTTGATTTTCAGCTATGAATTTATGAGTGAATGTGTACGAATGTATAACTAGAATATAATAAATTTATTTTCCTGAAAATATACAAATAAGCTTATAAAATAATTAATCATGTGTGTTTTTTTTTCATTTTTTACAATGCTGTAAGGTATTAATCCATACTCCAGTACATAACTTAATAACAATGTTTATTCAAATACTTGTAAACAATTTACTTAAAACTCTGTTCTCAGACTTAATTATAGTAACTATACCATCAGCACATCATTTCCAAGCCAAATAATTAGGGCCTCGAAGGCTAAGCCTGTGTTCAGGTTCCTCCTTTTCAATTAAAATTACAAGCACAAAACAGTTATATTTAAAATACACCTTAGACTAAAACTATCCCACTTAAACATAGAATAAAAATTTTAATTCCTTCAAATTAACGTAAAACCTGAGATAAAAGAACTAATATAAATGAATAATACATACAAACTAATATAAGCACTGAAAAACTGAAATTCCCTTTTATAAAATATGTATTTTAAACTTGTATAGTAATATAAATTAAACAAAAAATGCAACATCACTTCAATTTAAATTTAATACTTCCTGTGATATATATTTATTTCTTCATCTACTGCAATATATTTGTGGCCAAAAATATTCAAAATAGTTGTATTTACAGAATATTTTAAATTAAAAGTATCCCAATAAAAGTTAAAAAAAATTTTTTTTCAACTAACATAAAAACTTGAGATAAAACTCTAAGTATACAACGCAAAACTAAGACAAATTAATTAATACAATTCATATGTTTCTGTTAACATTATCTCTGCTCACACACAATTCATTAATTAGAAAAAAATCAAACGATTCTTTAACATTTTTAGATATTTTAATTTCAAGAGACAACATCTCAAAAGACATAGAATTTAATTTCTTCAAACAAAATTGACTCATCAAAATTCTATATATAATTCTTTTCATTCTCTACTATTAAATTCTGTTCACACATTCCTCTCTCTCTCTCCCCTCCTACCCCCCCTCTCTCTCTCTCACTCACTCACTCTCTCTCTCTCCCCCCCACCATATATTGACGACCGGCATCTTAAACCTACTAATGTCGAACTTGTTTTCCCTTTGGTGTCAGGGTATTTTTGCTCCTTGTGCAAGCATTCAAGTAACATTTAGTAAAAAATATGAAAAAATTTTATCTATTATATCATTTTTCTTCAAAAAATATTGGGAAATGCAAAACAACTAATATTATTCAGTAAAATTATTTTTTTATCTTTGTAAAAAATAAATAAACACAAAATTTAATATGTATATTAAAGTCAAATGTCTTGGGTATATAAGATATTTGTATATTTTAAAAATTCAAAATATGAGATAGCCAAGTTATTTTAAATTTTATGATGAATCCAAAAATGTATAATGTTGGGTATTATTTTATACCATATTATCATAAAATTTGTTTTTTTACTTGTACATATCAATTGTCCTAGGCAACCAATAGTACAACATTTATATAAACTAATATACTTGATTGACAACGATCACACATTTAACTTTTTATAACAAAACTACACTATGCTAAAATATAATTAAACACTAAACTAATGAAAACAACAACAAATATATCAGCACACAAAGCAAACGTAGTCAACAACAATGTTTGTTTACATTACGCCGACTGGAACAGAATGCAAGTGTGGCAAGTAACATATGTTAATTTTTTTTTTTTTTTTTTGTAATACCGTTGGAAAAAGACTTGAGAAGACATTAAAATGTTCATTGGTATGTTTTTACTACGTTAATATAACTTTAAACGCCATTAATGCAACCTTTTGATTCTTGACAGCCGGTAAACAAAAAGATTACCGGTCTATAATATTATTGGCATTGACACTGGGCGGAACAACCAGTAGGGTTAAGAATAAATTAAATAACAGTAATAATAAATATCCTTAATCTAGTAGAGAGAGATATTTTCATATAGCATAGGTTAATTCCTATTTACTGTGAAATATAAATCACAAATAAAAAATTATACTATGACAATTTTTTTGAAATTGTTAGTCTAATAATTATTGGTAAACATAAGAAATACCAATAAACATGGCAAACCATCAAATGTAGAAGAGGATGACCATCTACATGACTACTGTCGGATAAAAAAGTATAGATACTCGAGTTTGAACATCAACTTTGTCAAAAGTATAAGACGGAGGAAATCTAAATTACAAGTTTAATAGTGTGCAGGTTCTTTAATTGAGACCACATATAGAAAGTTTCAGAATTTTTCAGTGGCTTAAAAGATTTGTTGTAGATTTTATTAAGTCACTCTTTCTTGACATTGAAAAGGGATACGAACTTGAGGCAATCGGTGGTTTCAGGTGATTATTTTTTTTGTGACTGAAATAATTGTTATCTGATTACTATTAACTCAGATAAAAAAGCTTTCTGTAGCAAAAATAAGTTTTCTCATATATTTATAAATCGATTTTTTAAATTGGCATATTATTGAATTTGACCTAAGATAACGTAGTCTACAAATCACGTGTCTTAACATTTTTGAGTAAAATGTGTAGTTTTTTTTTATATATTTAACTTTGAATTTTTGAACTGATAATCTTAGACAATGAGCCTTTTGTCATAAAATGTATTTTTGTAAAATCAACTTTCATACGAAAATTCAGTATTTAATATCAAACGGCTTTTGAGATATCAACAAACATTAATGGTAAATTGGTTTGGAGATTACAATTAATTTTATTATCTTAGAGGAGAGATTAGTAAAATGCATAAAATCTACTTACGTAGCCCAGGTCTCAAAGGAGGCTTTGATGATACCACTTTTTCTGGTATTGCTGACTCTGAGTCATAACCTTTACTTGGCCTTAAGCCATTTTGATTAACATAATTAAATGGCTCCTGAAATAGAACGAAAATAAATTTACATTTTTAATCGGCAAACATTTTTTAAAATTATTTTATTTTAAAAATAAGGGTACAGAAAATTATGTTTCTTAAGTACTTCACTTCATCATATAATAATGTGTCTCTTATAATAATTCTGGAATTAATTTTTATTATGAAACATAAAGAACTATACATTTCACTTATTAACAAAAATTATAAGGCAGCCAACTTAAAAATTTTCAAGAAGAATGTTTCTATTAACTCTTGAACATTCTAAATTGCTAAATTTAAGCTACTGGACTATTGGTTTTGTTTTCATTTCCTTTTAACTTAATTTTTCCAATAGCAGTAATATAAGATAAATATATCAACAAAACTCTACTCAAATATAAACATAAATTATCCTGACTAAGAATACTAAACATTTTAGATTAAAATAAATAAAATTAATATCATAAAAACAACTGTTGACCATTATGTGTCAATAATAGTTGTAATTTAAATCTGAATGTTAACAAGGTTGTCTATACATTTTCTTGTTTCATTAACCAATTTTTAAAATGAAAACAATCTTATAGTTTTCAAATTCTGCAAAGAAACTGGTATGAAACTGAACATTTTTGGACGAAGGAATATGTTGCTGTTGTACAGAAATTAGATGGGATCTCCAATTAAGGAACATATATTGAACTGAAGATCTAGTTTTGAATTACTTTATCAATTTATTTCAGAATATAGTCTAAAAATCAAAGTTTGACAAATTTTTACCATGATTTGAAACCAGATCATATTTGGCTTCAACAATTATAATAAATATGATTAGTTACTCAATTACTCACAGTTAATTACTTATTATCTACTTCCAGTGACCTGTAGAGGGCTCAATCAGTTACCATCAATTCATATCAGAGACCAACACAACACAGCCATAAGAGATCTTGAACTGTAACCATTGTCACTAGTTGGTTGAAGACAAGAGTAATTAGCAATGAGCACTTCAGGTGCACAAATACTGCTGGAATCTCATAACTCTATTTAAAATGTTTGATAACTGAACGAGTTTACTAAACATACACTTGAGTCCTACTAAAACTTCTTTAAAGTAGTATAAAATAAGTGACATAAATGTGAAAGTATGTGAATTGGATTGCACTTACAGGATCTACATTGATAACGAGTGGCGTGCTGAACCTTGGGTCGCAACTCAATTGTTGCGAGTCCATTGCTCCATTTAGCCTATTGCTTCCTGCAATAAATTGATCATTACAACCAAGCATTCATTGTCTTGTGCAACACCCTGAAATTATATTTACAAAACTTGTCAATTTAGAAAAAACTTACAGTAACATTTAATAATTTATTATATAAAGGCTTTACCAGCCTTTTTTGGAATATTCCTGCAATGTCTCCTTACTTACAATGATGTTGTCTCTACAAAATTTGGTAGTTATGTATTGTTTAAACCAAGAATAAATTAATTTGACAAACTAAATCAAACACCTAAGTGTACTTGGATCTGCTAATAATCAATCAATATAGGCCTATACCAGGCCTATAGGTGCACTGTGCTTTGATCCTAATAACCACTGGATACCACACTAATTGATAATTAAATTAAACATTTTTAACACTTCCTCATAGGTTAAAACCATGTGGCCAATAACAAAGTTACTTTGTTTATAAGTTCTAGTACAATTCTAGACTCAGCAGAAAATGTTTACCAAATATGGGAACATTCTGAAAAATACCCAGCCTCACATATCTTACACTTGCTTTGCTCCAATAATATTTACATGATCATGGACCAACCATTTCCTCCACCTCAATAAGTTGTGGCATCATTTAGCTTTTATATAGACAAAACAATAATACAAATAATTCTATAAAAAGTACCCAAGATTTAATTTTAGTAAAAAAAATCAGTTCTGACATAAAATACTGTTACAAATTAATAACAATAACTCTAAAATCTCAAACCATTGTTTTGTTTAGTTGTGGATTAAGTTATAAATTGTAGCCGTTAACTGTAATCTAATCAATTTGTTCTGTATAGCATATATTTTTGTATTCAATATTTATGTACCTTTACATGAGAGATTATACATTTGAGCCAATGAAACTAGTCAGAATCATTATGATTACCCTCTCAATAAAACTTTTTATCTGTTACTACATTTTTCAATAGTGAAGAATAAGAACAAACTTACTCAAACTTTCCATGTACGAATCAGAGAAATTACTTTGAGACTCGAGAGTATTCTCTGTCTCGTATTCATCTTGATCTTCATCTTCTGAAAAAAAATAAATTAAAAATGAAGAACAAATTCATACAAGACAACATGTATGATTTTCAATTTCAACTGAACAAGATAGCGCTTTGAATTTTAAAAATGCCTGAGTTTAAAAACTCTAAATTTATTAATAGCCATGCAAAACCTCACTTGGTTATAACCATCTTGAGGTCTTACAAGTATATCAACCAGTCGGAATATACTATTGGAAATTGATCATTTTGTTGATAATTCCGATTTCTTATCAAGTGATTCAGACAGTGAAAATGAGTTTTTAGATCGTTTTACTGTATAACAGTTGCAAGATGATGAAGAGTGTAGCCTTGACGGTGAAATAGAAGCTACGGAAGTGCGTGTTGTGGATAGGCCTACCATGGGAAACAACTTGCCAGATAATGTTCCACCTCCTATAAATAATATTATTGACAGTGGAATTGGTGTAAATTATATTTACGTATTTATAATTAACGTGGTTAGAGGGAAAATAGGTATTTCTTTTGATAGCCCATTTATTTGGGAGAATAGATCAAATGAACCATATAATTTCATATTTTCAGAATATACTATTCTAACTTATTAGCATGGTACTTTCTAATAAAAATGGTAACTTATAAATGAATAAATAATAGATAAAATTACAAAAATAGTCTATATTTATAAAAGAGGATGTTTGTATATTTGAAGTTTATGCGCTGCCAAACCATCCAACCGATCGCCATGAAACTTTAGGATGTTGTCCTGTATACTCCCGAGATGGTTTCTGTAAAGTTTGATGCAGATCCGTCCACAGGGTCCCACCCCATGGGCTCCTAAAGATCCCATGTTATTCAAATGGAGAATCTGAATTGTTTACAAAAAACATGACTGTGTGGTTTAATGTAGTTTCACATGCCATAAGCAGATTGAAGTTCTCACAACAACAGTACTGTATATGTTTTGATTTATTGTAGTTCTACATTTCACCTTGAGAGTGTAGCACACACTACTTTTACTTGATCGGGTGATCTGTATTTGGTGTTAACCTTTTTTCCTCGGTAATTAAAACATGTGGTGAAACGTGAAAATAAAAAGTAAATAATTATTTGTTTTGCAGTTTACTTTTTATGACATGCCTCCTAAAAAATCTAATATTGGTAGAAGAAGCAAAAATGCTCGAATTCTTTCAGCTATTAGGTTCTAAATCAAACTCAATATTATGACCAGCGAAGCGGGCGGGTACAGCTAGTAACTTATAAAATGTTACATTTTAAACCATTACATGTTTTGAACAAGTAACCTTACCGTATTTCTGTTGATCTCTACAATACAGATTGTTGTGACCCTTGTCAACAATATATACTTCTTTAGAGTTTTGGAACCACTGTATCAATGCTGTCACAACATAAAAACAAATATTTGCGGAATATGCTGTCTGCCCAAATAAGTTACATATTTATACATTTTTTCTTATTAGATCTTTACTTGTGATGATGGTAGGTAATAAGCAAGGGGTTTTGGATTTGCCATAAAATATCTTTGCTAGAAGCTTTCATAGACTTTAAACCATTTTACTGAGATAATATGTTATATCAAATTAAGAAGTAGGTTTAACAATACATTGGTAATTAGTTTTTAAGCCCCAACTGAACAAAGTGAAGACGGAAAAAATAGTTTACACTCAACTGGAAGAAGTAATATTAGACTTACCAAATTATAATACTAAAATTATGCTAGGAGATACAAATACAAAAAGGAAAAGAAGTTATTTCGAGGAAGACAACACACAGCACAAAGTGAAAGTTCCAATGTCAATGGTGAACTAAGCCATGAAGCATTATTACATATTTTATCATCAATACATGACCCCCATAAAAATATACACAACAAACTTCGGCATCAGAAAATGAAATTTAAAAAAAACAGAGTACTTTTTTTAGTAGGGTGAACAATAGTTTGCCAAATTGAAAGATTTAACTCTAAATCAGCTGTAATTTTTATTTGCGACTAAAGTTTAGAATATATGGTAGAATATTTTTGGTTTCTACAAACCTGTTTGGTAACTGTCCTCATCAAATAACAGAGGCTCATCATAACCACTAAAAAATGTGTACAAAGCAGACATTATTCTGACAACTTCTTCCATTGAAGGTCGTTTTGATGGATCTTTATCCCAGCAACTGGAAAAGTTGTTGAATTCAAATTAATTTGAATATGACAACATAACTAACTAAAACATTAAACTGAAGGTCACACCACAATATCTTGGTAACTTGTAAAATAATACATTTCTTTAAAGGGGAAACAAACAAATAATGGAACACAAACTTTACACCTGATGAAGGTTATGAAATGAAATGTAACCTCTTATCTCATCAGCTTATGTATACATTTTGTAGAAGTCAAAAGCAAACCAACAGTGAACAAAAATGAGCCTGTGTTTAAACATCACATCAATATGATTGGCCATGCGCAGAACTTTGCCTTGCTCAAATCATAATAGCTATATAAACGCAAAACTTGATTTTAAAATTAAGTTCAACGCAGTATGCATTACTGTATATGGATGCATAACTAAATTTATTTACATTGAAATTTGATTTTTTAATACAAACCAACAAATATTAACAAAAACTCTAGAATTTTATAAAAAAAAAAAAACAGCCAAAAATGTACCGACAAAGTGATCCTGGAGGAGAGAAATCAAGGAAATTCAAACTCTTAAGATAAGTAATTATTCATAATATATGTTAAGAGTTGAACCGTTAAGGTTGAAAGGGTCTAGAGCGTGGTCATGCACAGTGATTTGTCACAGTTGTTCAGACATTAACCAAAAAAATATCAGCGGCTGTTATTTTGGGTTGCATAATAGTACAATTGCATTTATTTTAGCACAAGACACTGAACCAGTTAGCTAATGCCTGTTATTATTTCTGATTTCTACCTTTCCTTCTTTGTTAGTCAATTTGTACTATTTATTCAACAGAGTTTGTTTAAAAAAATATATTTTAACATATTTATTTTGCATACCTTAAGGCTATATTTATAGTGGTTGTATTAAGTTAGCTTAAATGTGTAAATATAAATAAATAAATATATATATATATAAGTATATGTAATAAATAAAAAATATAATATATAATGGCTTTCATAGGCCAGCTACCAAACTAATAAAAGTTAACAAATTTGACTAATAAATAATATAATAAAATAAAATCTACATTATTAAGTACTTGTGTCTTAGTGTTTAAATATTTATTCCGTCACAGAGCTAAATCTAGGTTTTGTAACGATTTAACATCTGCTTCTCCAATTGAATTAAGACCAGCTATTCTCCATTGAAAAAGAACACAATGGCCAATCATTAACTATGTGATACATAGTTTGAACTTTGACTTTGCAATAGCAGTACTGATCATTTGCCATTCCAACTTACATTTCCTGTAGTTACATATTTCCACATCCATGCAAAAGCGAATCAAAATAGTCCATTCCTTACGAAGAAGGTACATCTCACCAATGATGGTCATATGGTCTGATAACAGAAATTTGTTTCGACTGTCAAACAAATTCCAAGGTAAACTTAGGGATTCGCCCTATCGTTTATACGAAAATTAATTTGATATTTACTGTGAAGTTAGTCAAAGAGGTGGTTTTCTAGATTTAAGTTGCCCTACACATTGTGGGATATCTTGCAAAATGAGGAGATTCAGAGTAGATAGGATCTTTTTAAACACTCTGAGAAGTGCCTCTTTGCATCTTATATCCCCAAGAGCTATATTACACAGCAATGGGAGGGGGGTTGTAATGAGGGAACTGCTGATAGCCCACATTGCCCTATTAGTTAAATATCAAAACTCTTCTACATGAGTATTGTTAAGCCACATGGGAGAACACAATATTCAGCAGTGTTGTAAACCATGGACAAACCTGTAGTATGCAAGAATTGAGCGTTGACTTCCAACGATGATCTAGAAAGTTGTTGAACAATGTTAGTTCTGGTTCTCACTTTAGTTGCTGTTTCCTGTAGGTGACTTTTAAAACAGAGAGAATGAGATAACTGACTCCTTAGTACTGTAAGATACTCAATGTATTTTAGCCTAACACCATCGATTTTTGATTAGCTACGTTCAATTTTCGATTAGCTAGTATATTACTCAGGTGAATTATGTAATAAGTAATAAATGATATTTATGAATATACCTGGTGTTTTTGTTGCTTTTTTGTCAATATGTTTATAAATAGGATATTAGTATTCCAAAACTGTTAAATTTCAAGAAATTAAAAAATTATTGTTATACTTAGTAAACAACTTTTTAAGTATTTCTTATTGATGTAAGATCCTTTAATATTACATTTTAGTACAATAAATTTAATATAGCACTGGGAATTAAAAAAACTATTTCACACCGTTAGCTTTAATTTCATGATTTTAAAGGTTAATCCACTCAATATCAAGCCACCAAGCCTAGAAGGGAACCACCAGTGAATTTACAAAAAGAGTTATTAATTGGAATGTTTTTAAATTATGTTAAAATTAAATTTAAATTACAACAGATTAATGGACGTTAAACATCTGATTAAATTTGAAGAAATTTTGAAATTTATGATACTTTGGCTATTGACTACAGGTGCTCTTGATACAATTTACACAAATAGAAAGGGATTTTTCAAGTTTTGAAAAAGTTGCTTTATTTAATTGACAGGATATTTCTACAACTCAGAAAACTAATTTATAAAATGTCATTGAACAGGGTAATCACTGAATTCAGTTTTAATTCCTGTTTATCTTCAGTCATGGAAAGTTAATTCCTGGTGCTATATCAATAATCTCCGTCCCCTGATCTAAAATATTCTCAATCATACGTCTTAGTTTTATAGTACTTCAAAATGACTAATGTTGAATACCACCCATTACGTCATTAGCAGCGGTGACCATTAGTTGGTTAACACTAACGAATCAAGCTTAGAATGATTAAATTAAATCATTACTTAGTATTTAAATAACAAAAACACAATGAGTAGGCCTAATAATGTAAACAATAATAGCAACTAAACAAGCCTGTCATTTTTTTTATAATTGAACACTGTAGTGGAAGTTGAACATTTGAAAGAAGTAAGTCAAGCCCATGGTGAACGTAACTGAGCGGTGGAACGATTCCCTTCTGCTGCTAAAACCCTTAGTATGCACTAAATATAACACACAGACTACTTTCTGTTCAGCCCTAATTATAACATAAAAATGTAAGATAGTATGATATGTGGTATTCAAATATCATACAACCTGTTGAATTTTGGATAAGTAAAAGATATTACCGCTATTATATTAAGGATATACTGATTATTAAAAATGTCTACCTTTGGTAAAGGTTTGCCAGAGGCTTTGGGCATCCATCAATCAAAGGAGGTCTGTCACCCTTGTGAACTGCCCACATTATCCTGTAGGCAGATCCTCCAATATCACTGAAGGGCCTTCTTCTACTTAACACCTCCCATAGAATTACGCCCCAACTGAACACATCACACTTTTCTGTGTAATTTGAGCCTGTAGAATAGACAGAAAAGGATTTATAAATGAAGCCAATCATTAATAATACAATCAGCAATCACTAAAGCCTCCTTTAAGCATCACTAAGATATTTATAAAAAAGTGCTTTGTCAACAAAATATGGGTAAAAAGAGTTATTCTCTTCTTTTAGCAATTATTTTGTAGTAAACTTACAAAACGGTTACATGTTCTGTAAATTACTGACTATATATTACCTATGATTATTACTCAATTTCTAATTGTTTTACTTGTTGATTATATGTGTATGTAAGACTGATTTATGCTTCTCATTATATTTTTGGTTGAAATAATATTGGTTTTCCACGGAGGTGGTAGAGCTTAGTTTGCCCTTTCTTATTTCTGATCAATTAATTTTAACCCTGGCTTAAAAGATATCAGAATGCAAGTGCTGTTTTTAGTTAGATGAAAGCCTTTATAAAATAGTACGTATTGTAAAAAATAATAAATATATATATATATATATATAAATTGTAGCAAATGTGTTTTCTTCTTAACAGGTGTTTATAAGATTTTGTAATAAAATTACTACAGGTTGATTTTAGTACACTAGGCCAAAGATTTAAGTAAAAAGTGAAAGGAAAGGAAAGTAGCACATTTTTCATTTTCAGTAAGACGCCAATCGTCAAGATATGGGCGAATATGAGGGATATGTAGGTATTAAGAGGGCTGAGAATAGAACCTATCGCCTAAAATCTCCTCAGTTCACAAGTAGCTGGATTACAGCATTGCGCCACTAATGCCTACATGTATTTATTTATAATTGTATTTTGTTCAATACGTAGTGTTTCAATATTAATTATAAAACATTAATCTCTTTTTAATGGACCACAAGAAGTACAATAGATAGATGAGATTTATAGCTAGTTAACTCAAATCCACAGTTTTGTTAACATCTACAGCTAGCTAGTTAACAAGCAATAAACTCGACTGACTCTTACATTATATTGGCTACATTCAGCTTGCCACCAATAATGGGTTCTTGGCAATCACAAAACTGTGATGTCTTAGCTAAGTGATAGTTAGATGAGGTTTGTACAATAACTGGTATAAATTGTTCAGTTTGTACATCACTGTATTGCACGACTATATACTGTACATTAAGTTTGCAGTTTTGAAATAGGTTTTAAAAAAAAATTATTTGCACCTTCTTTTGATTGAGAGTGTTGAAAAGTCATTTTTAAAAAGCTTAGACATTAAACATTGCCGTAAGCTGAACAACATTGATGTAAACTTTTGGCATGGTTTTTGTGCTAACCTTATTTTTAATACTAATTAATTTTTTCCTTATCTCCCCTATGTTATAGGAGAGGCAGACTACAGCTTCCATTCCTTCCTGATTACTATTCGTTTCGCATATATTCATTATCGAATTGGTTATTGTGCTAAACATACAATACCTATTTGAGGCGTTTAAAATATCGTAGAATATATTAGTGATAGTAAAGAATATTTTACTAAATATGTTGCGGCGTGTGATTCGCATCAAAGTTTTTGAATACAAAATAAAACTAATTCCTGTGAACTATAAATGAAACACTGTGTGTATTAAATCTAAAATGTAAATCTATTTGTTATTTTGGTTATGTCTAATATGTAGAGCTGATTGAACAATATTTCAGAAATAAATACAATAAGTAAAATAAATACAAACATATATGACTAAGTATCTTGAACACTATTGTTTATTGAAAAATGATTACTAATAATATGTGGACTGTATTGAATTAAGCATTACAAAATTATTTACTATAAAAAGAGATCAATATACAGGGCGTTTCAAAAAGAATCATCCGATTTTAAAAATTTATTGCTATTCATCTATAAGTCCGATTTGATAGAACAATGTACTGTCAGTAAGAGGAAGCTCTCAAGTTTCGAGTGTTTTCCGCTAGGTAGCAGTAGCGCGCTTCTGTCAACGCCCAGCTCAGTTATTGACAAAATGGCATCTAAACAACAGAAGGCTTTTTGTGTTATACGGTTTGCTAGATGTGAGTCTGTGATTACCGTGCAACGTGAATTTCGTACCACATATGGTGCTGATCCTCCTACAGCCCAGAGCATAAGAAGATGGTATAAGCAATTTACTGATACAGGCTGTCTCTGTAAAGCAAAATCATCGGGTCGTCCACGTGTGTCCAATGAAGACGTGGAGTGCATCCGCGACAGTTTCGCCCGTAGCCCGCAAAAATCCACTCCAGTATGGCGTGTTTTACACCGACGTTTACATTTGAAACCATACAGGATTCAATTACTACAAGCTTTGCATGAAGGTGATAAACAACAACGTGTTCAGTTTGTGAGTTTATCCTAAGCCAGATGGCAGGTGACGATGATTTGGTAACACGCATGGTGTTTAGTGACGAGGCAACTTTCCATTTGAGTGGAAAAGTTAACCGTCACAATGTGAGAATATGGGGAACCGAGCAACCACATCACATCGTACAGCATGAGCGAGATTCCCCAAAACTTAATATTTTCTGTGCAATCTCACGGAATAAAGTGTACGGTCCCTTTTTCTTTCAAGAGAACACTGTTACGGGATTGACATATCTCGATATGTTAGAAAACTATCTCTTCCCTCAGTTAGAAACAGATTCCAATGACTTCGTGTACCAGCAGGACGGTGCCCCACCACACTGGAATCTTCATGTGAGAGAGTTTTTAAATGGTAGGCTTCCTCAAAGATGGATCGGTCGTACTGGACCTAACGATTCCGTGTTACATCACTGGCCTCCAAGGTCACCGGACCTTACTGTTTGCGACTTCTTTTTGTGGGGATTTGTGAAAGACATTGTTTATATCCCTCCCCTTCCAACAACATTGGTTGAACTAAGGAACCGCATTAGAGCAGCCATCGAATCTATCACTCAAGAAATGCTAGCTAAGGTGTGGGACGAATTTGAGTATCGCATAGACATATGCCGTGCATCTCAAGGGGGCCATATTGAGCACCTGTAAATGGTATGTAAAAAAAAACTTTATTTTAACTATGTAAAAAAACTTTATTAGTTATCCTTTAATATAAAATTAACCTCATGTCCATATTATTATTAGTATTGAAATTATAAACCTACAAAATCGGATGATTCTTTTTGAAACACCCTGTATTATAATTAATATTGGAATACTACGTATTGAACATCCCCCCCCCCCCACTTTAAAGTGTGCTTTCAACTATTTAAATGAAATACAAAATATTTAATATTTAAACTTGTTATCAATTTAAAAACATATTAGAACAAATAACACATGGCTACTTTTATGAAAACACATTTCTGGTTCACTTGATGTTGGAGGCTCTATTGGGAGGATGCACAGCTTGTTGGCGGCCCTTTTAAAGATGCCTGTTGCCATCTTGACTGGATCCTTGTTGTCGGTTCCTGGATGGACATCAATGACCCTCGCTGTGACCCACTTGAGAGGTGGCAAGTTGTCGTCTTTGATAATGACCAGTTGATCAATTTGTAGATTGGCTGCATTGGACCTCTACTTCGGACACTGCTGCAAAGTTGACAGATACTCCTTGGACCAGCGTGACCAGAAATGTTGTGTTATTTGTTACGATTGCTGCCAGTTTGAGAGTCTGCTCTGTGGAATAACTGTGAGATTCAGTTCAGGGATGCCAGTTATTGCATCTCCAATAAGAAAGTGATCAAGTGGTAGGGGTGCAAAGTCAATGGGGTTATTGGATAGGGTATTGAGGAGGCGAGAGTTCAAGCAAGCTTCGATCATGGATACTGTTGTATATAGTTCTTCAAATGTTAGTGTTGATTGGCCAAAAACATGTTTTAAGTGCTATTTCACTGATCGAACGTTGGCTTCTAATAGCTCACTACAATAAGGAGAGTTTGGAGGGATAAAGTGCCAGTTGATCTGATGAATTGAACTTTCATTTACTACTTTTTCCATATGTTCCTCTGATAGAAATAGAGTTGTGCCCTTCATCCCTCTGACTTTCTGCCTCTTGCACTTTGATTTCATTTTACTACATAGTTATTTTTTTCTCCTTTTTTTCATTGTATAGGTTTTTTCATAGTAACTCTAGTCAAAAGTTATTCAACATTTTCTTTTTTTAAATATTGTCTAAAATTGTTTAATATTATTTCATTGCTATAATTCATCTAATTGTGTATTTTATTCAGTTTGCATTTTTTATTTAATCCTGACGAAGACTAGTCCATTAGTTTTAGTATTAATTGTTCGTTGTGCTGTTTGAAATTGAGCTTTTTAATTTTTGGAATTTAAGAACTCCCTTCGACGCACAAGCCTTGGATTTCTGTTGAAGGCACTCACATATACATATAACAGTAACTATTTTATCTATTTACCTTTTGTCTAACCCTATATATGAATTGATATTACAATGTATTTATTTCTTCCATCTAACTATGTAGTTTATATAACCTTATGCTTCATGTATTTTAGTGAGTAAATAAAGATTTTGATTTGATTACAATACTTTGACGCAAATCAGTCGGCGCAACATGGTCCATGCTGAACAGGATTAAAACTCCGCGAACAGAACATATTGTAACCAGCAATCAGCTAACATCTAGAGTAAGTTCAAATTTAATCCATAGCTTTTATAATTCATATTCTTAAAGCAAACCTTATTTTCCCTTTTATTTGTTTCACTAAGAATGGCAGAACAACTAAGATCTTTATCTAGCAAATGAGGTTAAATGAAAGCAAAGGTAACTAAATTTAAGATCTACTTAGAGTCAGTAGAAGTAAGCAAAGACACATCTCAGTTAAAAAGTAGGTTAGCAAAATTTGAGGAACCTATCGAGACTTCGAATCAGTATAGGATGAGATAGAACTGATCGAGTCTGACATTGACCAAAGTACAGAAAGGGAGTCATTTGAAAACCTTTATTTTAAAATGATTACCATGGTAGAAAGTTATTCTCCTTTGGATAAATCAGTTTCAAATACATGTATTTCCATAGAATCATGTAACTCAAACATTAACATCAAATTGCCAACTATAAAATTGCCTTCATTTGGTAGGAAGTATGAGGAGTGGACTTTATTCCAAGAAATCTTTCATTCACTCATCTATGACAACACATCTTTCACAGATACACAAAAGTTTCATTATTTGAAGACATCCCTCTATGGGCTTGCAATTAGTGTGATAGAGTCCCTAGAAGTAAACTCAGCAAATTATCCAACTGCTTGGTATATTTTAAAAGAAAGATTTGAGAACAAATGAATAATCATTAACAAACACATGACATCTTTGCACAACATAAACAAACTTGAAAGGGAATCTGGACTTGCTTCGAGAATGTTACTAGACACATTAAACAAACCTTTACGTGCTTTAGAAAACCTGGGTTAGCCAGTCCACAGTTGGAATTCATTGTTAATATTTACATTAAGTAAGAAGTTGGATAGCAATACACTTAGACTGTGGGAGAGCAACATAGTTTCATCTAACGTACCGGAATTTTCAGATTTCACTAAATTTTTAAAAGCCAGATTTCAAACTTTAGAGTCATTAGATCTCAGCACTGCCAGCAGCAAACAACAACAGTACACTAGCAATAGTCACAATCCTACTTACATCAGTAAATTACACCCTCCTAGAGGACACCCCACTTCTCTTGTGACTAATAATAGTTTGACATGTCTATCTTGAAATGTAAATCACAAATATATTTTAATGTACAGATTTTAAGAATCTCAAACCTTCAGAAAGACTATGTCAATGTCAAGATATTTGGTCTTTGCATAAATTGCCTTTCAAAATCACACACAAAGACTGCAAAGCAGGAAATTGCAAAATTTGTAACAGCAAACATAATACATTATTGCATTTTGACACAAACCATGACAAGTTACACAGTAGTAAGTAAGTCAATGGTAGAACAGTCAGAGTGTCATAGTACGTCATCTAGTCACTCAGGCTTCTCAGTCTACTATTAATGATCTAGAGATACTGTTGTCTACTGCAGTAGTAGAGATTGAGGATTCTTGTGGAAATCCTCATTATTGTACAGTTTTGTTAAACTCAGCATCTCAATCTAATTTCATCACAGAAGGAATGGTAAATAAATTGAAAATTGTACAAGCGCAAGGCATCTTCTCTAGTTAGTGGTATAGGTGAACGCCATGCAAACATTACACATTCTGTCATCTGCACAAATGTAAGCTCAAGCACACAGCTTACAAAGTGTGATGACAAAAATCACCAACATTCTTCCTCATGTCGAAATTAACACTAGCAGGTGGAACATACCATAGTCATTATCATTGACAGATTTTGAGTTCAATACACCTAGTCCTATTGATATGCTAATTGGTGCTGAACTGTTTTTCAACCTGGTATCCATAGTGTAAATGAGGCCACACAAAAATGCCCAATAATCCAAAAACCTGTCTTGGTTGGGTTGCTTCTGGGAAGGTCATTGTAGGTCCCAGTCAAAATGTGCACATTCATTGTCATCTAACCATCAATGACAAAGCAGGTTACGATCTTCAAGAATTTTGGGAAATCGAAGAGTGTGATGTTAGCGAGACTCCCGCCAAGGTAGAAATGGCATGTGAAACATTATACAAAACCACAACCACCAGAGACTCCACAGGACATAGTACACTTGCCAACTAAGGAAAATATCAACCAGCTAGGCGATTCCTATGGCACTGCAAGCGCTCGTCTCAAGCAAACAGAAAGCAAATTGGCAAAAAATTCACAATTAAAACAGTTACACCAGTTTCATGCAAGAATATGAACAACTAGGTCAAATTGAGCAAGTACATGACGAACAAAACACGCAGGTAAAATATTACATCTCTCATTTACCTGTCATCAGAGATGATATTACAACAACTAAGTTATGAGTGGTGTTTGATGCGTCCAAAAAACATCTTCAGGAATCTCACTCAATGACACCCTAATGGTATGACCAACGATTCTCCCAGATTTGTTCTCTATACTATGCCGCTTTAGAACATATAACTTTGTTTTGACTGCCGATATCGAGATAATGTACCGACAAATCAAGGTTAATGACTCTCAGATAGACTTACAACGGATTTTGTGGAGAGAAAAGCCAACTGAACCTGTGAAGATACTTAGGCTCAAAACTGTCACATACGGCACATCATCAGCACCATTTTTAGCCATATGAACCCTGCATCAACTGGCGATGGATGAGAAAGGCTCATTTTCCAAGGCAGCTTCCATTATTATGAATGGCTTATATGTAGATGATTTGATGACAGGTGCAGAAAACGAAGAAGAACTATCATTGATTCAGACACAAGTGACAGGTATCATGGAAACAGTGGAATTTCATTTGCGAAAATGAAGTACAAATCACATTCAGTATTACATCAGATCCCTACTGAGTACAGGAATCCCAAGTACACAATTGAGCAGGCAGTTGTACAAAAGTACTTGGAATGCTTTGGAATTCCCAGCATGATGTATTTCAATACAGTATGAGAACCTCTGACATGCACAGCAAATGCTCTGTATTGTCAGAGATTGCAAGGCTTTTTAATCCTCTAGGCCTCCTTGGACCTGTCATTCTTAAAGCTAAACTATTTATGCAACAATTATGGCAGCTTAAAGTGACATGGAATGAATCTCTTCCTATAGAACTTCATTCTACTTGACAAGTATATAGACATCAGATTGAATCAGTAAAGGATTATTAATTAATTAATTAAGAATCCTCAACTACATATTAACCATCACATAGGTTTAATGCAAGCACAAAGAATTGAAGTTCATGGCATTTGTGATGCTTCTGAGAAGGCTTACGAGCTTGTATATGTATATATATATATAAGAGCCACAAGCAGTGACATCACCACAGTAAAACCGCTATGCTCTAAATCAAGAGTAGCACCTCTCAGCACCACAACAATTCCGAGGCTAGAGCTATGTAGCACAGTTTTATTTGTAAAACTTGTCCACAAGTTGATATCTTTAAGCTTCCACATTGATTCATGCACCTTATGGACAAATTCATTAATTGTGCTAGCATGGATCCGTGCCCCACACACAGCTTGGAAACAGTTTGTTTCAAACAGAGTCAAGGAAATTCAATCTTTGACAAACAACTGCACTTGGAAACACGTGAGGACTTCCCACAACCCTGCAAATATAATATCAAGGGGATTAAATCCAATTCAAATCTTGGATTGCAGCCTTTGGTGGAAAAGCCCTTCTTGGCTTGCGTAAAAACCTGAAAACTGGCCGATTTCAGAACCTAATAACTTTTCAGAAATCCTCTAGCAACACAACAAATCTCAAGCATTGGCTACAACAGTTCTCAAGCCAATAATCAAAATTAGCAATTTTTCATCGCTATCAAGACTGCAACCAACAACTGCTTACTGTTTGAGATTCATTCACAACATCAGAGCACCTGCTCAAAAGCAGATTGGTTTACTTTGGCTGCAGGAACTCCAAGAAGCATTAAAATTGATAATAAAATGGGACCAGCAGCAATCCATGAAGGACGATATTATCAAATTCGAAGGAGGACGAGATGTACTACAAAATAGTCCACTCTGACTTACACCCATTCTTAGATAGTCATCACATTGTTAGAGTGGTAGGACGTTTGAAAAACTCTTCACTAAGTGAAAGTCAAAAACATCCAGTTGTACTTTCAGCTAAATCTCCATTATCCGAGTTAATAGCTAGATACGAACACATACAACAATTGCATGCACCACCTCAGCTACTTCTATCAGTCATCAGAAAACAATTCTGGCCACTTAAGGGAAGAGATCTCGTACGCAAAATTGTGCACAACTGCATTAAATGTTTCAAGGCCAAACCTAGATCTATTCAGCCCATTATGGGAAACTTACCAGAACGCAGAACTTTATGCATATGCCCATTTACAAATACTGATACAGATCTATGTAGCCCCTTGCACATCAGGTCTTCAAAACTACAAAACAGCAAGACAACGAAGGGTTACATTGTTCTGTTAGTGTGCTTTTCAACAAAAGCCATTCATTTGGAACTCATATCAGATTTAACAACCGAAACATACCTAGCAGCATTTATTTCATGGAGGGGACTTTGTACAAATATCTATTCTGATAATAGTATGACCCTCATGAGAGCAGATCATGAACTCGAGCAACTCACAACTCTATTTCTATCAGAGGAACATAAGAAAAAAGTAGTAAATGAAAGTTCAATTCATCAGATCAACTGGCACTTTATCCCTCCAAACTTTCCTTATTGTAGTGAGCTATTAGAAGCCAACGTTCGATCAGTGAAATAGCACTTAAAACATGTTTTTGGCCAATCAACACTAACATTTGAAGAACTATATACAACAGTATCCATGATCGAAGCTTGCTTGAACTCTCGCCTCCTCAATACCCTATCTAATAACCCCATTGACTTTGCACCCCTACCACTTGATCACTTTCTTATTGGAGATGCAATAACTGGCATCCCTGAACTGAATCTCACAGTTATTCCACAGAGCAGACTCTCAAACTGGCAGCAATCGTAACAAATAACACAACATTTCTGGTCACGCTGGTCCAAGGAGTATCTGTCAACTTTGCAGCAGTGTCCGAAGTAGAGGTCCAATGCAGCCAATCTACAAATTGATCAACTGGTCATTATCAAAGACGACAACTTGCCACCTCTCAAGTGGGTCACAGCGAGGGTCATTGATGTCCATCCAGGAACCGACAACAAGGATCCAGTCAAGATGGCAACAGGCATCTTTAAAAGGGCCGCCAACAAGCTGTGCATCCTCCCAATAGAGCCTCCAACATCAAGTGAACCAGAAATGTGTTTTCATAAAAGTAGCCATGTGTTATTTGTTCTAATATGTTTTTAAATTGATAACAAGTTTAAATATTAAATATTTTGTATTTCATTTAAATAGTTGAAAGCACACTTTCAAGGGGGGGAGGATGTTCAATACGTAGTATTCCAATATTAATTATAATATATTGATCTCTTTTTATAGTAATTAATTTTGTAATATTTAATTCAATACAGTCCACATATTATTAGTAATCATTTTTCAATAAACAATAGTGTTCAAGATACTTAGTCATATATGTTTGTATTTATTTTACTTATTGTATTTATTTCTGAAATATTGTTCAATCAGCTCTACATATTAGACATAACCAAAATAACAAATAGATTTACATTTTAGATTTAATACACACAGTGTTTCATTTATAGTTCACAGGAATTAGTTTTATTTTGTATTCCAAAACTTTGATGCGAATCACAAGCCACAACATATTTAGTAAAATATTCTTTACTATCGCTAATATATTCTACGATATTTTAATCGCCTCAAATAGGTATTGTATGTTTAGCACAATAACCAATTCGATAATGAATATATGCGAAACGAATAGTAATCAGGAAGGAATGGAAGCTGTAGTCTGCCTCTCCTATAACATAGGGGAGATAAGGAAAAAATTAATTAGTATTAAAAATAAGGTTAGCACAAAAACCATGCCAAAAGTTTACATCAATGTTGTTCAGCTTACGGCAATGTTTAATGTCTAAGCTTTTTAAAAAATGACTTTTCAACACAATCAATCAAAAGAAGGTGCAAATAAATTTATTTTAAAACCTATTTCAAAACTGCAAACTTAATATACAGTATATAGTCGTGCAATACAGTGATGTAAAAACTGAACAATTTATACCAGTTATTGTACAAACCTCATCTAACTATCACTTAGCTAAGACATCACAGTTTTGTGATTGCCAAGAACCCATTATTGGTGGCAAGCTGAATGTAGCCAATATAATGTAAGTCAGTCGAGTTTATTGCTTGTTAACTAGCTAGCTGTAGATGTTAACAAAACTGTAGATTTGAGTTAACTAGCTATAAATCTCATCTATCTACCTATTGTACTTCTTGTGGTCTGATTGGGCCCAAGGCCCATATTTAAATAGTAACAGTTTAAATTATGGTACAATACACATTAGTTAACATTAAACTGTAAACTTAAAACATGTACTGTGTATGGTTACAAAAACTAATTATTAAAAAAAGAATCTAAGAATTAAAAAAAGTTTTTATTGTTAATTGCTTTCCTGAAGACTGTTGCTATTCCTCTTTCCTACAAGTGCTGTCTGTCCTACAAATACCATACAGTCAACACATTGACAAAAGTAATGTAGCATGCTCTCACGGTACATTCCCTGTTTAATATAAAGTTAAGTACAGTAAGCAACAAAACAGTGCGCTGTTTAGGAAAAACTTCACCAAGAATATACAGTTTTCGTCAGTACAGAATAATAATACATTATATTCTTTTCAGTCAATTTTCATTACAGTATTGTTTTTGGAAAGGGTACATTGGATAAAACGGAATGTCGGATAACGAGGCCCTACTGTATTTGTAATACATAAAATAATCTATTATTACAAAAGGTTTCAGTTTATTCACTGTATTTTTTTTTGTTTAAAATTGTTGTATTCTCAGCCAACAATTCCCTAATTTGCTCCCGATCCCTTCCTGAACCTAAAACTCTTCTCCCATCCATCTCTTAAGAAAAGAAGGTACATTAATAAAATTAGTGTTATTGTACATCTCGTGGTCCGATTGGGCTGATGTTTGAATAGTAATAGTATAAATTGTGATAAAAACAAATTTTAAAACATTAACTATTATTTCACTTCAATAAAAGCCCACTAGTTAACGTTGAATCTTGTGAACCCTAGAGTCAAATAACATATTAAAATTTTTAGACTAACCTATCAACAGTTAAAATTTATGTCAATCTTTATTTTTCCACAACATGTTTCGTTACAAAAATGCCATCTTCAGATGAATACAAAAAATATCTTTTTTAAGAAAATAACCATACAAAACTGAACAAAATACAATATATAAGTAAAAATGTAGAAAACCAAAAGAACAACCAATATAAATAATACGCATACAAGTACGTAAATATTGGAAGTTAATGATTACTGAAAACTGTATTTAGCTTACTTTCAAATACTTCAGGTGCCATCCATGCTGCACTTCCTTTGTTATTGGTCATGTATGTTTTCCGCTCGCAGGCAGTTCCAAAATCACAGATCTTCAATATCGTGCCATCCTTGATGAGCAAAAGGTTAGGGGATTTCAAATCCCTTAGAAAAAAATTATTGTTTTACTCAGACTGGAAACATTTTATAAAAGTGCATTTCACTAACTAAAATCTAAACTTAACTGCCAAAATGGAAAGATCAAAGTGCTGTTCCTCTAAAGGAAATATTTTTGAGTTAAAAGATATCCATTACAAGGAAAAAGCTTAACAAGGGTTAAAGTTAAGTTCTTGTTATATTTTGATAAAATTTTCCAACAACCATGTTATAAAAAATTTTATAAGTTACACTAATTTTAAGAACAATAATTCTAACCTCGATTCTAAGAGGACATAAAAAATCAACTTAGCTAAGAGCAACTACAGAAAATCTTAATGGCATAAGTTTTTGAATTAACACATTTAGTTCAAATGACCTGCATTGATACCATAGGCCAGGTAAGGGTGGCCCACATTTGGGCCCTGTTACAGCCCTGTATTCAAAGCTTCTATGTTTTTCTGTTGCTTTTTGCAGACAATTCCTCCACGTACTACTTTGAAGTTATTACGTTTACAGCTCCAGTGTGCAGCTGGTCCCCAGTGTCGGTCCTGTTATACAGTTGTTTTACTTTGAAGTTATTACGTTTACAGCTCCAGTGTACAGCTGGTCCCCAGTGTCGGTCCTGTTATACAGTTGTTTTACTACTTTTTGCAGACAATTCCTCCACGTACTACTTTGAAGTTATTACGTTTACAGCTCCAGTGTACAGCTGGTCCCCAGTGTCGGTCCTGTTATACAGTTGTTTTACTACTTTTTGCAGACAATTCCTCCACGTACTACTTTGAAGTTATTACGTTTACAGCTCCAGTGTACAGCTGGTCCCCAGTGTCGGTCCTGTTATACAGTTGTTTTACTACTTTTTGCAGACAATTCCTCCACGTACTACTTTGAAGTTATTACGTTTACAGCTCCAGTGTACAGCTGGTCCCCAGTGTCGGTCCTGTTATACAGTTGTTTTACTACTTTTTGCAGACAATTCCTCCACGTACTACTTTGAAGTTATTACGTTTACAGCTCCAGTGTACAGCTGGTCCCCAGTGTCGGTCCTGTTATACAGTTGTTTTACTACTTTTTGCAGACAATTCCTCCACGTACTACTTTGAAGTTATTACGTTTACAGCTCCAGTGTACAGCTGGTCCCCAGTGTCGGTCCTGTTATACAGTTGTTTTACTACTTTTTGCAGACAATTCCTCCACGTACTACTTTGAAGTTATTACGTTTACAGCTCCAGTGTACAGCTGGTCCCCAGTGTCGGTCCTGTTATACAGTTGTTTTACTACTTTTTGCAGACAATTCCTCCACGTACTACTTTGAAGTTATTACGTTTACAGCTCCAGTGTCGGTCCTGTTATACAGTTGTTTTACTACTTTTTGCAGACAATTCCTCCACGTACTACTTTGAAGTTATTACGTTTACAGCTCCAGTGTACAGCTGGTCCCCAGTGTCGGTCCTGTTATACAGTTGTTTTACTACTTTTTTTATTGGGAGTGCCTATGATGATTGTGATCTGTTTTTCTTTTCATTTATTTTATTTCTTTAATATTTCAAAAATACCATCTTCAAGTTCAAGTGAAGAGACAAGGTCATCTCTACTTTACAGGTGATTCTGATAGTGACACCTTGAATGATAACATAATGCAAGTTGTTGTTGACGAGTTGAAAGATTCAAGCTGTTATGAAAGTGTTGAAGGCCCTGACATTGGAACTGAATGCCTTTTATGGAGTAATTACACAATAGATGCATAAAACTTAAGTGTAATGAACAATTCTAGTATATTTTAGAACAGTCATATGTGTTTTCTATCAGAAAATATTATTAAAAGAAAAAATAAAGTTGTCCATCACTTTGGAAAATTGCAACTTTTTTGAAAATCCCTAAATACATATTTTGATTTATCAGGAATAAGTAGGTGAAGTTCCCCATTCAAAGTTTGTTGTATCTCTGCAGGTTTAAAAGATACCAATGGTGGCACACTTAAAAAATCCCCCCTGTACATCCCTATCCTACAATAATGGTTCATTTCTAAGACTATTTTTATTATTTGCTTTTTCTTATCAGTGTACATATTCTCAAGCATGGTTTTTCAGACATTTATTTATTTATTAATGACCCCTGTATTAGGCCTACTCATTTAATATATGATGAAGAAACAGGTGTTGTCATGTAATGTGGGGTCTTCATTTAAAGTAAAAAGTAGGCCTTAACATTTAGCATATTTCTTGAATGTTTTGCATGATTGTTATGGTACTTCAAACTTCCTAAACACAAATGTCTAGTAGCAGCTTTAGATTTTAACTAACACTCCCGTTGCAGCTTCGCCTGCAAACTTTCAAATTGTATACAAAATGTAAGAAATTAATATTTTTTTTAAATTCAAATTATAAGTATTTGTAAGCATAAAATCATTTTAGTTTATGAGCTTAGGCTAAAAAGTTGTGTAAGGAGCAGAAAAGATGCCAATTTATTTTGCCTATTTTTATCATCTATACTAAAAGCGTAAATTATAATAATTGTTATAGTGATAATATGCTTTTTCACATTGATGTATTATAGGTTAATTACCTTCAATCTGCCAGTGTCCTGCAAATCCGCTTGGATTACGCGTTTCAGCTTTTATGCCATCATCAGAACCTTAATAAACTTGAAACGTTTTTTAATTTTTTCTTGATGGTCTTGTCAAAAAAAAACTAAATATCAAATATATTTATTTAAGGATTTGATGATGGCATAAAATCCAAAATGCATAATCCAAGAAGATTTACAGGATCACTGGCAGATTGAAGGTAATTAACCTATAATACATTTGTCAGAAAAACAGCACATTTGGACTTTTCGGATATCTATTATATCTTATTGGAGTATTGTTGGCCTACCCGGTTCATAGTGAACTGTTTGAACCTTTGCTAGTTGTTGAGGTTGAGGTAGTTAAGAACACAGGCTTTACTATAACTACCTGTACCTCAGACGCTCGAGATGCAAAAGCGTGTACAATATAACATCCATGATCACACGGTGAGAAACATCCTCACCATTTACGACTAAATTCACAGCTTTTTTTGTTTTTGTGTGTCAGTTATTTAAAATAAATTATTAAATTAAATTAATACCCATGTTTTCTTATGGGAAAAAATGGAATGCTTGGGTGGATGTTTCTACCCCTCAGAATGGAATTTCAAAAAATCCTTTCTTGGCATGCATTAATACCATAAAACGAAGGTACTGTAAAATTTTCAAGAAGCTATCTTTTACTGTTTACACTGTACGTTGATTTTTAGATCGGCCTCCAGTAACGTTTGGGGAAGCTGTTTCTACTCCTCAGGGATAGAATTTCGAAAAATTCTTTCTTAGCACGCACTAAGATCATAAAACAAAGGTACTGTAAACATTTCAAGTAACTATCTTTTACGGTTTACGCTGTACGTTGATTTTTCATCAGCGTCTATGTATTTCTTATGGAGGTATAAACTTTAAACAAAAAATCACAATTTTTGCACCTCAACATCAAAATTTCAAAAAAATCCTTTCTCAGCACACATCTAGACCCTAAAATGAAGGTACTGTAAACATTTCAAAATCCTACCTATTGGTGGTTAAGGCTCTGCATTGACTTTTAATTGTTCACTTCTTCTTTTATAAATATAGACTATACAGAGATATTCAGTAAATAAAAAGAAAATGGAGTATTTTTTCTATAAATTAAATAAATAAAAGCATTGATTATATATACCTACAATAGATAAACCATCTAATAGGAATATTTGTGGCAGTAATTTTGTTAGTTTGTGTGGCCCGCAACCACAGCTGGTTTAAACTGCATTACATTTACATGGGACTACACTAGCTCTCCACAATGGACCACAAAAACAGCTGATATTTTGAGACTCAAAATTTAACATTGGATGGGAAATCTATTTGTGTTTAAAATCAATGATAAAAGTAACACTGCATTTATCATATCTTCTGATTATCATTGTCATTCCGAATTGGCAAAAACGAATTGTTATGAAGCAAGAAAAATAACAAGCATTTAAGGTGAAGGGATGTCCAAAAGAAGATTTTTTAATCATATCTATGTTTGTATTTTTTTTTCAATTGTTTATAAAGTATTAACTTATTCAGTGTCAGTAATTAAAATCTTTCATTCTAATAAACTATTTAAGACCAATTTTATAAAAGGACTAGGGGACACACCTGCATGCTTTGCATTTCAAATCACTTGTTTGTGAAGAGAAGCTTGTCCTGCAGCCTGGCCAGGAAACTCTACTAAAGCCTTGTGGATCTCAGCCTCCAGCCTTGCCAGGACACTCTTGCCTCTATTCCCACCACGTTTTTTAAAAATAATAATTGGGTTTTTAGTGCAGTGGAGCCCATAAAATAGTATTTTCTAAAATCTGATTGCATATTAGGAATCAACTTTGATGTGATAGTTTAACAAAAACTTTTTTGGTTTTGGGGCATTTTTAAAGTTTTTTTGGGGAGGAGGCAGAGATCATAACCATTCTCTTCCAAAACCTAACGTTATATTCAGACCTAGGAGCTGAGGCCTGTTTCACAAAAGTTACATATTCACCAATAAATTTTTACAAACCCGAAAAAAATATTGGTTACAGGTGTTTCACAAACACAAAGTAAAGTAACCAGTAATAATTTACTGATTCACAAGTACAAGTTCACCAATTCACTACTGTGTTTTTACATTGTTACAAGTTACATGTCTACTACACTTGTTAAATGTAAACATATTTTTAACTTGCACTGAAACATAGGTAAATTTGATAAGATGACTTGTTACAATGTTTTGATTCTTTTGCCATAGCTTTTTTTTATTATTTATTTTTTAGTAAGTAAAAAACAATACCTGAGTAAGTATTGTTAAAATACTTCATTTCTTTGTTTTATCACATTTTGTGCAGATATATCGTGTTGCAATTCTCACTATATATGGGATTAGTCAAAAGTTTAGAATATATTTATTAATATTAATACTATTCAGAAAAAATGTAATGAAATTTTGTAGTTGTGTACACGTCTCCATACCAAACATTTAGACATATTTTACTCGTCCCTGCATAGCCGAGGGATGGCCTGCGAAGTAAGTTTTTAATGTAAGCCTACTTCGAGTTATATCTCATTTTAAAGGTATTTGTTTTTACAATACAACAGTGCAAATCTGAGGTCAAAAGGATGATCCACTCAGAAAATACAGCATCCCAAAGACCTTAATGTCATATAACTAATATTTCTCAAGAACAAGGATAAGATAGTTATTTTTTATAACGCAGTATTTCGTTACTATTGTAAATCATCAAGAAAATACTCAACAACGGGGACCTCAAACTAAATAATAAATAAATAACCGTATATCTAAGAAAAATTAATTATATGACATTATAGTCTTTGAAAAGCTGTATTTTCGGACTAGGTCATCCTTTTGACCTCAGGTTTGCACTTTTGTATTGTAAAAACAAATACCTTTAAAATGAGGTATAACTCGAGGGAGGCTTACATTTAAAATTTTTAAGACTTCCTCCCTGCATGGGGAATCCATGAAGTTAACACTTTCACACATTAACTTTCCATTGTTTTACTTTGTCTTCTTTAGTTAATGTATTTGAAAATGATCCAAATAAAAGATCTTTGACGCCTAGCAATTCTTTAAAAAAAGATATGTTGCTTTCCTTTTTTAACAATACGTTAAAATTAATTATTATTATTAACACAGTTGTAAAGTATAACTTCGAAAGCTATGTAAATGTAAACATTAAAATAAACTTGTAACAGTAATCAGCTGACTTGTAACAATTAGCCACAACTGTGACTTTTTACTATAAAAGTAACAAATGCTTTCAAGAAACGCCTATACTTTTGAAATTGTAACTACAACTAACTGTACTAGTAAAACAGTTAATATCTAATTTGTAACTTTCATGAAAAAGGCCCAGGTGAAAGGAATAAAAATATTCTACACCTCAAATTCGCTATCTAGGGTTAAGTATTTTTAATACAGGAAAATGTTAACTAAATTTAATTCTAAAAAATAAAAGATATAATTAAATCTTTAAAAAAATACAAATTAAGTATTTAAGAGGCTCTTAATATTCAAAGCAGAATTAATTGAAAATATAAATTTAAACACAACAATAAAATAAAATATGTTGCTTAGTAAAAAACATGCCTTAAGAAATACAGTAGAAACCCCATTTTCCATCAGGGGCCGGAACCGCAGCCGTGACGGATTGGAGAATAGATGGATTATAGAAAATTCACCAACACATCGCTGGAAACTTATTATTAGTGCTTATGCACGTTAAATTTAAATGCTGTATAATACATATTGATTAACGAAATGAGAATGAAAAGGTTAGAAAAAAATATATGTTACAGAATGAATATACTGCAGGTCACAATTACGATTTTATTACAGTAGGCTTACTTTTATGTAAAACATAAGCTTGTATATTACGTATAATGAGAACAAAAAATAATTATCAACATTCTTAAAATTAAACTGCAGTACAGTGTAACATATTAAAGCTCAATTCCTACGGCCAGTTTTTTCCCGGACATCAGGCGGCCCGATATCGGTACACGGATAGTGTCATCTGTGTATCATCAGACAGGACCGTTCTAACGGCCTGTGACCTGTGTAGGCATTGTGGCTTAAAACTCCATTTCCGAACACAGGCTTTTGTAGTGCCGCCTCTTTCCCCATAAGCTGTTCCAAAGACCTCTTATTTGTTAGACGGCAGACAGGCCGTTGGAACTAGGCTTGTGTGGGCTAGACGGATGGAGGGGGAATTGTCGGCTTCCAGACAGATGAGTCATACAGCAACTGTCACATCATAGCGTGACGATCCTAGACACTGACAGATAATAGAACCTGGGCAGAAAATAGGTTGACGGACAATTGGGTTTTCACTGTACAACAAGATATATATTCAATCATTCTAAAATTCTCTCAGATAAGAAGTTGACACCTTTACCGACAACTTTTACACTAGTTGCCACTTGCACAAGAGTTATTGGATAGGAATGCATTTTTGACAGGCACAAAAAGTAACAGATTAGTAGGCCTGCCAAAAATGTTAGTTGATGCTAAGCTGAACATGATGGAGCCTGTCTATTACAGGAAGAATGAGGTCCTCATAGTAGGTTTTAAAGAGAAACCTACTAGCAAGTCTATCTTTTTTATATCCATTGCATGTGAAGCCCGACAGAAAACTGCCTGTGGAGGCAGGTGACTAAGCCAGTGGTAATTGCAAAGTACAATAATTCTCTTTACCACTTGTCCTGCACTAGACCAACAAGGAGGTACTGGAAGAAGGTGTTCTATAAATGTTTGACACGTGCATACAGAATGCTTTCGTTTTATATAACTAGGGGTGTGCGAGTACTCAAAATTTCGAGTATTTGATCAAGTATTTTACTACTCGAAATCAGCTCAAAGCTTCCGAAATTACTCGAAATTTGATCGAGTAGTTGTATTTCACGAAATAGCATATTTACAACTTAATTTAGTTTTAAGATTAAACAGTTTTATAAGTTATGAATAAAAAAGTGCGCTTTCTTGTGTTTTATTTTACCCTTAATCATATGTTAACAGTTTGGTATGCGTAATTATGAACTAAACAATACGCCTAAGAATAGGTAGTACACGACGACAGTTAAATGAACTAGTCGACGTAGTGAACGAGTTCGTTCATTATGATTTGAACTAGTTCAATTCAAAGTGATCAACAGAGCTGGGAAGGTAGCGATCACGGCAAATAGTTACCATAGTAGCGATCACACATGTTGGTTGTCCGAGTCTACTAGTCACTTGTAACCTAACCTAAAATAGCGTGAATAAAACAAAAGTGATGGTTAGTGTCTTTATGACCCAAGAAAGGGTATGAGAGATCCAGTTCAAGATACTCAAAAAGACCTGTTACCGATACAAATCTAATGGTCTGTACGCCGTAGAAATTATGCATATTTTCGTTCATATCAATAATACCGTTCAATCAAAAGGGTCCCGAGAACGGATCACATTACATCCCAAGAATCAAACTTACCCTAGGCGAAAGTACATCTCACTTTTGGTATACGTACGTGCAAGGAACCGTTCAGCTCCTTTTTGGAACTGAAATTATCGTATATTTCTTGCAGGTCGATTGAGGTCCATTTTGTTTTTTAGTCTGAGTAGAGAATCGTCCAATGGTTGACGTAAGAAAATACCGTATCATATCATATAAAACATGGTATTGACATTCTAGCAGCGTGTGACAGAACATTATTGATTTATTTTCCGTCAAATACAAAAAAGATATGTATCCGTGGCGAACGTCTATTAATTATTATTCCATAAACACCTTAGATCGCCAAAACTGTGTGTAACATTTGCGCATACAATATTTTTTCCTGTCAAATTATTGAACTGTTTTCTGACCAGGTTAGACAATAACACAGTTGGAGTGTAAAAGGTGGTAAAGTACGATAATTTTGATTCGTAAACTCACTGAACAGTTCCCTGTTCACATTGACAACTAATAATAACCCAAGTGAGGTAGAAACACGTCGGAAGACCTTTTCTAAACAAAATATGACGAATTTAGAGACTCGGAAAATAATTTTTATTGAACCGATGCCATATCACACATCTCGGTTTTTATTCATAAATTTATAATTTAGCTGCCCACAATCTCCACTGTGTCACTAGTTGGCACTTAGCTGATATTTCAAACTGCATCTCGTCGCCAATATCGGCTAGACCTATATTAGCAGACTATGTCTATGGTTTTCATTCGATTACGCCAGGTTTTCATGAATTTCTCATTATGAAATAATTATTTATCTTTTGTTCAGTGTATCCTCATGTATCAAAGTAGTTTCTAGTTGCACACGTTTCATTACCGATCATAATTTAAAAACTAATTCATTCTAAGCGACTTTAAAATTTATTTTTAGTAAACCTGCTTGGTTATTATTATCAATCGATTGAACTACAGTCTTTGTCATCCAGATTTTCAAATTTGATTATATAATTCACAGCTTATTTCCGGTTAGTTGTAACCCTGCTATTACTGAATTAATTACCTACAGAATACAGATCCACTCTTCTTGACGAGTACACAATCAATTTTTTGTTGAGAGGAGGCTATTCTGAAAGCAAATGATCATGTATGCATTTGATGATGACGCCTGAATTTTAGCATCAGTTTGGTTGAATGCAGCTTTTGCCATCAAGCTTCGCTACGTTTTCGCGGTACACTTTGAACTGAACCGCCAGATAAACATATCGGCCGGCTGTGAAACAGTATAATTGGCTTGCATAGAAAATCTGATTTGTGATATGAGTGAACAGATTAAATCTTTATAATCCAGTTGTTTCAATTAATAATATACTTTCTTAGTTTCTTACATCATATTAGCTATGAAAAAAGGAAAAAGGTTAAACAAAACAATGCCACATAAAAATGTAGGAAGGCAGGAAGTAAAAAGTTTTATTTATCAAATGTTACAGTTACAAACAAATCAAAATTATTGTGTTCAGTTTAGATGAGTATATTTACGAATTTGGCAAACGTAACATTGGCTTAGAATGGTGTCTGCCTTTCACAGTTATCTTGGGTGAACAGGAAATCCTTCTGTAAATACTTGCTCGAAAATACTCGATACTCGAAAAAAATGCCAACTACTCGACTCGACTCGAACTCAAAAATCACTACTCGCACACCCCTATATATAACCTGCAATGCGAAGGTGTATGCAGTGTTATGACAAGACGATCATTTGTTATGGAACTAGTACACTCCCTTGCTGGCCCAGTTTCAGAAGCTCCTGGCCCCCGTACATCCACCTCCATCTTCCACAGCGCCAATGCTGACCACAAGCTGACCCTGATTCAAACAAATCAATGAAAGTCTGCCCTGTGTGCACTAAAAGGGCAACTTACTGGTGTCCAGGCTGTAACTGTGTGGTCCTTAGGGACTGTTTCTCGAAGCTAACATAAATATAGGACCACTTATAGTAGAATGGAGAAAGCCAAACTTGATGTTGACTCCGACTCAAACTAGGCCAAATTACCAGACTTTCCAGCTAAACGCAATATTTTTTCTAAATTTTTTCACAACAATTTATAAGCCAATTCTCAAAACATTTGCTGTGCTACCTTATATATACATGTACTATCTATAAAAAAATACATTAAAGCCCTATCATAAAATTAAAAAAATTGTGAACATGAGGAACCATACGTTTTATGCGCTTATGCCAGAAAAATTACAGAGATCTTTTAAGGACCCCAAGTCCACAACCGTACGATACCAAGGTAAATATTTTTTAAATATATTTATTTTATAGAGCATGTTTTTCTATAAATTGTAGTGCTTTTTTCAAATCTACAGTGATTACCTTATAATTTTGGCGAATTTTTGAAAATACCATTACCACAGTAACCAATTTTTGCACAAAATGTAATATGAACGGTTGTATTAGTATAAGTCCTACTAAATCCCAAATAACTGATACCTGTATATTTCCTAAAACTAGATAAAATTTGGCATATTTTGGCTATCTTGGAATTTCGAATTTAACTGTGTTATATTGTTTCCTAGGTATAGCCCCCCCTACCTCTTTATGTGTTTAGAGAAAAACTTTTTCAAGATATCAGGTGTCAAAAAAATGTTTTTTCCAAAAGTCAAATATTTTACTATTACATTACAGCCTGGTTAATTGTGAGTAAAATATTACCAAATTCAAGTAGGTTATTAATTTTGGAAATAAGGCATGCAAATTGATGAAAAAACACTGGCCGGTATAGACAAAAATAGTAGGCGGTTCTAGGGTTAAAGAAGAATTACGGGACACTCCAGCACGCTTTGCGTACCAACCCCGCTCGTGATGTCTCGGCCTTTTGCCTCGGTATGTAAATTTGACTTCAAAAGATAGTAATTAAACTGTTTTAATTAAAATCATACTATTTAAATTCATTTACAGTAGCTCACTCACTGCACTTGATTTGCACTTTATAGTATAATAATTACAAACAAGCAATGTTATTACTAAGCTGATTTCAAATGTTTTCAATTTATTTAACAGTTGATGATAATATACACACAGAAAAACGCTTTTTTATAATTAACGTGATATTTTACTGTGCTGCTCTCCATGTTTAACCTAACAGATTATTTGGACCATTTAACATTTGTTTATGCCACCAGCTGGTCAATTAAAAATAAAATATAAGAATAACATTGCAACTTTGACGCCATGTACGGCAAAAACCTATGGGAATTTCAAAAATCTAGCTCCGTTACGACTTAGAGATCAAAATTATCTTATGAATAAAAGAAGTTTCATAAAAATCTGTCAAGTGATAAGTCCATAAAGTTAGTAAACTAAATTACCCGATTGTTTTAATATATAGGATATCTCGCTCATGAAGCCAAATTAATACCAACATCTCACGACATAATGTCAACTGGGGTCGTAACTGGATGTTGCTCTACGTAGTGTAGTGCTAAGTGTATGTATGGGCTATACGCAGTTAGTACACAAGGTTTTATAAACAAGGCTAAGGTATATAAACAAGACATATACGAAATATAGTAGGAAGAGTACTGTCAAGAGTATCATTAGAACACCAGAAATATGCATGCAGCTTCCGTCAGCTGATTGACTGAGCTGTAAAAAGCAGTTTCATGCGTGAGCACAATGTCACAAATTTGTACAGTAAAACTATAAATGTTCCAGCTGTACTGGTTCTTTTGTTACATTGTTTTCTTGCTTAATATTATAGGCCTTTTTTTGTTTGAAAAAAAACTGTACTTAATATTATCATTTTTTTAGTTAAAGGAATCTTTTTAAGAAAATCTGATCAATTTAAAGTTCAGTAATTCGAAATTAGTTGTCCCAATTATTTTGGATATACTGTATTACAACATTTTACATGATCAAAAATGTTTGTTTTTATGCCCCCAATAATCCAATTTATAAGTTTTTTTAATGAGATTCAGATAAAATTAACAGATTTATTACCCATAAGCACATGTCAAGTACAATACTAAACATTTTACATAACTCCTTTCCAAGTTAGATAGTTTTTTTGTTTCAATTTTCCTATAACAAAGTGGATAAGAAAATGGGAACTATTTTGCGACCAAAAAAGACAGACATCTAGTTTATAAGAGAAAATGTCAACTTTTGGGGGTATTCTTTGAGGTTTCAGACAGAGAGCTTCAATTCAAGTATATATGATGGGAGTAGGGCAACGGAAAATGCCTCAACATTTAGTGACAGTCAGTCACTAGGACTACATCAAGCTTTGTATAAGAGTGAAATACAAGTATTTGATATGTTTGAAATATAAATTACATTTTTTTGTCTCAATATGGTTAAAGTCAGCAAACGAGCAAATACAAAGTAATACACTTTGCACATAAATTTCACAACCAGTAATGTAATTGGCACCTAGTATATAGTTTTAGAGCTAAATAATGCTTACCTGTGAATAACGGCTTTGGGTTTCATATTATGAAGGTAGGCCACCCCTCGTGCACACTGTAATGCCCAGCTGATGGCATGACCAGCAGAGTAAGCTGGCTTTGCCAAGCAGTGCAACACTGAAATATAAACACTATTTGAGCCTAAATCAAATTAAGAACTATAATTAGAGGTGGTATGTTTTAAATACCACAGATAATTAGGAGAATTTTCAACTATAAATTTGGTATATATATATATATATATATATATATATATATATATATATATATATATATATATATATATATGCCTTTATAATGATGATAGAGAAAGCAAGCTTAAAGTTATCTCGGGTTTTTGTTATTTTCAGTGATATTAAAATCAAATAATCCAAACTATTAATTGAATTTAAAACATGAAGATATTAATATTTTACAAAGCCTATGTAGTAACTGCAATAATCTTTGGTAGATTTTAATCTAATTTGAGACAAAAATCTTGTCTAAATTATTATTTTCATTTTAAAAAATTAACACACTTTAATAAAAATAATATTGATCACTGATTAGTTTATAAAAAATATATAAATTTTTTGTAAGTCTTAACCATTAAAAATCAAGAGGCAATTTTTAGCAGCTTGTATAACTTATTAAAAAGACCACCGTAGCAGTTTACTGCTATTACGGAATACAAAAATTATTTGTAAATGTCAAGTTTAGAACAGGATCCTGCTTCTATTGGAACTGAATACTATTACTAGTATTAAACTCAGTTTGCTGTAGTGCAGTGATAACTTGTAAAACTGTGATCTATCTGTACCTGATGAGACACAACAATGTCGAAACACCCATCTGGACCATTTAACATCATCCGTTTCCAAAAAGGCACGGTGCATAGCACTATCTGTTATCAGAGAGCACCTTAGCATTACGCTACAATGGGGCGCAACTACTTTTGGTAATGCAGAGTAACCCGTAGACTATGTCGTATGACTACCATGCGATCTTCACTGTCTGTGGACAATTAGTAAAAATATGTCTGACCTGAAAAAGGGAATTAATTGGGTCCTCCCTGTGGACTATGGCCGCTAAGATTAAGGTTAATTTATCAATATGAATGATTAACTGATTAACTCAGTCGAATTAGGATTTACTAGGGTTCAGCTAACTCTTGAAGCTAAATTAAATAAGAAAAATTTTAAATCAAACAATTATTTTGAATTTGGTACTAAAACAATTTAGACTAACTTACTTGTTCTGCGGCCATCTTAACCATAATAACGTTTATAATAAATTCATATTATTTGAGTCATCACCTACAAGTACTTAAGTCTTAAATTAGTACAACATGGCAGTAAGTTCACTCAGGATAAACTGCTTACTTACCAATCAGTAATGGAGTACCCCATGATTTGTGTACCGTTCTTGCTTTTTATCATAATCAAAGTCTTTTCGGTTAAATTGCCAACAAGTACTAACCTTCACTTTATTATTACTAAAATAATCATAAAAAAGCACTCAAATATCAGGTCCATATTTGACAAATACATATCCAAATATGTAATATGTACAACAATTAAATTGTTATTGCATTGTTAAGAATCATGTTTATTATATTATTAGCAACTCTCTTGTTTATCTATATATTTATGGGTAGTAAATAATGTTCACAAGCTAATGTTTGGATTAAAGCTGACTTTTTCATAGAAATTATCATAGAGGTGTAATAAACTGTTGAATATTATTAGATCAAAAGAACAAAAATTAACGGATGTTACATCTCATGAAGTAAATTCAAGTGTATGTTGCTTACCTACAATTTTTTTAACTAACAATTCCATTTTTTATGGATGAAAAACCACATACATGTTACTTTATATTTTCTTTGACTAATATTTTCACTGATAAGTAACTATTTTTTTTTCTCTCTTTACGATATCTTATTTAATTCATTAATTTCTTTTTGTACACTGTTGTTTCCTTTCTTCATTTTTACCTCATCTGTAGTAATTCATACAATACCATCATTGCCTCGTCTTTTCATGTTCTGTTTGTTCCCTCAATTTAAATTACAACTCTATTTTTTTAATTCGATATGATTCTTTATCATCTCTTACGTTATTCATGAACCTCATCTGCTTCGATGTTTACTGTTCTTCTTTAAATTTATATTGATATTTACATAAAATCATTCTTTTAGTTATATTTTTTTTCATCAGTGTGACTTTTTAAAAGTTAACCTTTAAACTTCGCCTTAAAATGTGAATAAAAATATAAATATTTAAAATATCAAAAGCAAAAAATAATTTAGGATACATTTTTTACTGTTAATTATTATGTTTATTTTAAATTTCTTAGATTATACAAATTTTAATTTTTGTTTTCTATATAATCATCATTTGTTGATGTTTCTGTTTTGATGAGTCATCCTGCACAGCCTCCTCTGTTTTTTTCTTTCTATCATTCCAAGTTTCCTCTTCCTCCATTATTAATTTCTGCATTCCTCTTCTCTCTACACCCTTCCACAATTGGTCCTCCCACCGTTCTCTCTTGTCTTCTTCCTTTTCTCCAGTTTTATCTTCAGCAATTTCTTATGATCATCACATGCCCCATCTACTGTATCCTTCTTCTTTCCATTGTCTCTTGTAGCAGCATCACTTTCAACCTTCCTCTAGTTATTTTGTTCTTTATTCTCCTCTGCTAATCTTCTCTATTCTTCTTAAGAATCTCATTTCTGCTGCCTGTGATCTACTTAAATCACTTGTTATCCCATGTCCACGTTTCTGCTCCATACAATAACATTGGTTCATAATACATATCTTGTACATCAATATCTTTGTTTCTTTTCCAATAACTAAATTCCATAATATTTGTTTAACCACATTAACCATAATCTGAACTGTTCACTCTTCCATATTCTATTTCCTATCTCTTCTCTTATTGGGCTCTTGTTTGTTATTTTACTCCCTAGATAACAAAATATATCTGCCTTTTCCAAGGCATTCTCTTTAATTGACACATCATTGTCTCTTCTTTCTGTTCCCTCTACATTCATCACCTTACATTGTTGTATATTCTTCTATAATTCATTCTTCTTTGTCGCCCAATTATTCAACTCTTGTTTAAAACTTTCATATTCATCTTCCCACATCATTGTTATCTTAAAATTTTCTATTTCTCTGTTTCCTTGCACCTCTGAAATAATTTCATCCATTATGAAATCAAATAGAAATGGGGACAATATACTACTCAGTCTTACCGTTCTCTCTCTATATTCTTTTTATTTTTTCTATTCTTACATTGATTTTACACCTGTTATGTAGACTCTTTACTCTTTCTAATATTCTCTTATGTACACCTCTTATTCCCAAATTCTCCCACGTGTTTTATCTCAGTACTTTATTGTACGATTTCTGTAGATCTATGAAAGCTATTATTGTATGTATCCTTTCTATACTCCCACCTCTTTTTTTAGTACCTGTATCATCAAAAGAAATGTCTACCGTTGACATTACTTCATTAAAGCCAAATTGTCCATTTCTTCAGTTCCCTCCAGTAAGGGTTTGATTTCTATACAGGGAGTCTACAAAAGAACTCTCCGGGGTTTTAAAAATTCATATATTAATAACTATAGAAGATAAAAAATGTTTATAATTTGTTCGAAATGATTAGCTTATCAAGTTTTACTTATACCAATAGGGAATGTTTTCTTCAACAGTTGGCAGCTCTGCGTAGCTTTGACCTTGAAACGTCTCGGCAGAGAGTGACTCAGTGCCGTCTGGACTGCCGCGCTATGGCGACGCCGCAACAAAAGGCTCAGTGCATTATTTGGCTTATAGAAACTAATTCTGTTGTTACGGTACAAAGAAACTTTCGACGTAATTACGGTGTTTATCCGCCTACGGACAAAACAATTCGTCAATGGTTAAGTTCTTTCAAGGAAACCGGAAGTGTTTTAAAACAAAAGTCACCGGGTAGGCCGCGTGTGTCACAAGTGAATGTGGACAGAATCTGCACTTCATGCCTTCGAAGGGTTTAGTCCACTTCCAACAAGATGGGGCACCGCCACATTTCAGTATGCGTGTGCGTGAGGCACTTGACGCTCGACTCGGCAACAGATGGATTGGAAGGGAAGGACCTATTCCATGGCCTCCAAGGAGCCCTGACATGACTCTGTTGGTCTTTTTCTTCTGGGGGCATATCAAGAACCTTGTGTATGGAGAGAAAATCCGAGATGTTGGCCATCTCAGGGAACGAATAATCAATTAGGTGGCAACCGTGCCCCCAGACATGCTGGCCAACTAGCCTTGGGCCAGGACATGGGAAGAGATTGAATATCGTTATGATGTGTGCCGTGCCACTAACGGGGCTCATATTGAACTGTATTAATATGTAAAAAAAACTTGACATTACTACCTTTCTAATAATGTATAAAACATTTATATTCCTTTTTTCCTTCATTAAAATATTATACTTCAAAACCCTGGAGTTCTTTTATAGACACCCTGTATAATATAAGTTACACCAAATTGTGTTAGTTAAATTAAACTGTTAAAACCCAAATTATGTAAGTATTGTTTCACAGATATTTAAAATTAGGGTAATTTTTTTAACTCTGAGTAAAAATCACCTAAAAAAGTACTATTGCCAGCTTTGGTATGTAATTTAAAAGCCCTGTAAAAAAAATACTTTTCGAAACAAATTATGTGCTACACAGCAATTTTTTTAAAGGATCACTTAGCTTAATTAAATTAATTATATGAAAATATATATACAGACAAATACCATATAATTTGTAATAGTATAAATAATAATATAAAACACAAAATAATTCGTACAAATACTAACTGTAAAAATAAATATAATTATTAGGGTAATTTTCAAGTTAAATCACCATTGTATAATGATCCTCCTTCAGCAAATTCCATGACCAAGCAGAATCGGTCAACTGTGCAAGCACCATGTAACTTAACAATGTTATCATGAGACACCCTTGACAGTTGTCGGAGCTCTACGGCAAATGCTTTTCTCTCTGCTTCGGATTCTATATGTTTTACAGCAACATTCTCCCCCCTCCACCTACCCTTGCATACAACGCCAAATGAACCTTTGCCAACAATCTGAAAAAAATATGTCAAATTAACAAAAACCAAAGATTTTATTGATATATATAAAATCAATAGGATCTTATTTGATTTTTATGCTATGATCTTATATAAAAAATGCTGAAAAATATGAATTTAAGAATAACATACAAATACAATACCTTTAATAATGTCCACAAATTAGTTAATTTTTTAAAATTATTATAATATGTGTATTTAGCTATTAACTTTTAAAAGAAATAGTCATGCTTCCTGTAGAGATGAAATGATCTTAGCGCAGCTACTGGTTGAGATTTTCTGCCACCTACATCTCTTCCCACCTAAAACCCTCTCCGCCTTATTCTTTCTGTCTCTTCCTACACAATTTGTAAAATTTCTCTTTCTCTCCAGTTGCCCTCTCATTTCTAGGTACTCTAAAGAAGTCACTTCATTATGTGATGGTACTCTGAGTTGCCTTAACTTGGAGTGTGATGAAGAGTTCACAGGAGTTGACCAATCTCTTAACTGTAAGGAAGCACATTTACTGCTGCTATTAAATAATTCAATTTACTGAATATTAGCAAAATCATAAGATTCCAAGCTATATGATGCCAGTTCTATCTTCATGAAAACAATTTCAGAAGGCAATACAGAGTTTAATATTTGCCATTACAATATGATATGGCGGAGGCTTGGTAATTACTTGTGTAAAATCATTGTGTGGAGCTGTTTTGTTGAACTGAAGTATCATCGGACTATAATTCAGTACTTATGGAGTAAATACACCTTGTTTTCAGAAAATTGTTTTTACAATATATAACTATTTATTTATAAACGGTTAAGCCATTTTACATAATTGTATAAGTAGAAATGAAATATAATGATAATTCAATTATGCAACTAAAATAAAGATAACTTCCAAAATGGTTCATAGTTCACCATGCAACCATGCTCTATAAGATACTAAAATAAAGATAACTTCCAAAATGGTTCATAGCTCACCATGCAACCATGCTCTATAAGATACTAAAATAAAGATAACTTCCAAAATGGTTCATAGCTCACCATGCAACCATGCTCTATAAGATACTAAAATAAAGATAACTTCCAAAATGGTTCATAGCTCACCATGCAACCATGCTCTATAAGATACTAAAATAAAGATAACTTCCAAAATGGTTCATAGTTCACCATGCAACCATGCTCTATAAGATACTAAAATAACTTCCATATATTAATGAAACATTCATTAATGTGCATCAAAATGACATTATATGATACAACACAATAGTAACAGGAAACAATAAAGTAAATAATAATGGTTCTAATAAGATAATAACACATAATAATTTAATAAAATCAACAAAACGTTCATTGCACCAAAAAAACAGGATAATTACATAACAATGTACATATCTATATATAAATAGCAATATAACAAACATTCCATAATAGTAGGTAATAATAATCTTGATTGATAATGAATAATGTAAGTTATAATTACAGATATTAAAAATAATTAGCATGCAAATGATTATTTATATCTAAGATTTTCTTCGTATGCACTCTGTCAGATTGACAGAAGATATTGACATCATCAGGCAAAGAAAACGAGGTAGTGAAAACGAGGTATGGTACTGTGGTAAGTACACCTTGCTTCCTCCTGAAGAGAAAACGCAACCTTGTTGAAGTAGTACACCAGAGATCAATAAGTCTCAGCAGGTCAGGGCAGTCAATGGAGGAAGTCATTATTAACTTTTTTTTTAAAAAATGTTGGCAACTTGGCGTCATGAGCTCAAGGAATGGAGATACAAATGCAACCCAAGCTCATCAATGAGAACCTGCCTAAACTTACAGCCAAGACATTAACCCGGGAGAGGTCGCGCCTGTTAGTCATATGTATTTGGTCGCGTGTATAGAAAAATTCTAACACTTGACGTTCTTTATTTAGGACACTTTACTGTAGTTAGTTTTTAAATATTTTGTTGTTATATTTCAAATTACATTTATATTAATTAGTTTTCATCAAATAACAGTTTTTACATATAATTAATAATTATATAAAAAGTACCAGGTATGAAAAACTAACAGTTACTTTGACAAGTTTTATTATTAAAAATCAAAATACAGTTTATAAATGAATAATGATCCGTATTGCTGTCATACAGTATCACTTTTGGTGATACAAAAAATCCACCGAATAATTTTGGTCACTATCGTCGTCCTCTTCAATCCAACTCAAAAGTAAATTATCGTTATTATTTACAGCCATTTCTTACACACATATATTACACTGAATAACACTAACACTACATAAAATATCACTATAAATACTATATTTACAATATTTAAATTTCAAAAATATAAACAAAAAAGAAACGAAAATCGTCGCGCCGTTAGAAAATTTCTAACACTCAGCTGAACGTATCCGGTCGCGTGTTAGAATTTCACTGAAAGACTGGAGCGCCTGACCTTCAATGGCCTCCCCCCCCCCTCCCTGTGATGAATCATCATGGAAAAACCCCAGAAATGTGTCACATATAGTCGACTACAAATACATTGATGCTCAATAGTCTTTGACAAGAAATAAAAAAAATCTTAATACAAGGACCTATTTTGTTAGAAAAAATCTAACAGCGCGACCTCTCCTGGGTTAAGTGAAGTTTCATCCTCTTCAGTTGTTACTTTATTTTTACTTTATTACTATTACTTTTGTCTAAAAATATACCCTCGAAAAGTGTAGATTTGTATTATATTTTATAAATATTTGGTTTTTTCTGTAAACAACCTAACAGAGATAAGGTACCTTATGTATTTGTCCCTAAATAGGTGTGTTTTATAAAAATGTATTACCACAAAAAAATTTTGCTACTACTTTTTCACCAACAGGCAACCATTTCATCAAAAATAATTCATTTAATTTGAATATTCTCTCTTATTTCTTACAAGACAGGCATATTATTCACTATACTTTTAACATTGAAAGTTTATAACCTCGGAATCTGTTGAAAAAATCTAAAACTACACATAGCCTTCATTTCAAGGTTTTTTTTTCAAATTTTTACAGAAACATTTAAGTTACTGTAGCTTATTATGTCAATTTGTAGTTTTATATCAAATGAAATGTTGCTAGGAGATAACAGTATAATTTTTAGTGTACAATCTTCTAAATAAAAATCAAATTTATTCCTACAGATGCTGAATTCTCCTAAATTTCTTCGCCGATTGCTATCACATTTCGACAAATAAAACATAGATGTATGTATATACCTATGTTCATATAATATTATAAAGATGTGTTTTAGATATTATAAACAACCAAAGTTTTTTAGTTGTTTAAAATTAACTCATTGTATACAGTTAGGGATAAAACTTGTAAAAGAGAAGGATGTCATAAACGTAATAATAACTAGAATATTAAAGTTTTTGCATCCTTTTTCTTGTCAATTGTCCAATCTAGGCCCCTTATGAAGTAAAAACCTCAAATAATAATAAATGTCGTGATTTTTAAATTTATTTATTTATCTCACAATGGCAAGCAGTGCAACCGTTAATAAAATACAATAACTACATACAGAACTTCATACTATTATAATTCAAAATAATTAATAGTCCAGTCCTGTTTTTTAACCCTACTTCTGGCAGCCCATTTTTCCTATACTGGCAGGCTGTTTTTGGGCGTCGCGCAAGGGTTTTGTAATTAATTTATAAAAATTATATTTATTATAGTTTTTAGGCAATGTTATATATATTTATATTCAGAAAGAAGTGGTTTATAATAATATTTAATAAAAGTTTTAATATTCTCACTCTTTTATTTTTATTTTTTTTTAATTAAAAAAATATAAATTTTCAAATAAAAAAAAGGGTGGGACCGTACCTATAAATCAGAGTTATTGTAATATTTTCTAGCTTTCAAGATAGCCTAGAGACTTTAAATTTTATCTAGTTTTAGAATATATATACATTATATGGGATATTGAGAACTAAAATAAATTTATTCTATAAAACATAAACATATATACCAATGCTCATTTTTAGGTGTCGCGATGGTATAAATTCAAAAATGTTTTAAAATAATGTATTATATGATAAATACACAAATATATATATTTTTATTTTCACAAACATATGAGCAGCACTAATATGCTACTGAAACATAATTATATTATGTATATAAAATTATGTATTCAAATACTTATGTATTCAAATACTTAGCTATTTTCACACAAAAATAATCGATGTATAATTGTTTTATACTAAAATAATATTCAGTTTATCAGAAAACAATTATTTATCTTCACAAAACATATTTCAAAAGAACAAACCAAGTAAAAATAACAATAAACACAAATAACCAACAAAACATTCAGATACAGTGTTGTTGTCAAATACAGCTGACGTGAATTATAGCCTATTGTGTTCGGTTCAATTCCAATATTCCGCTATCGTAAATATAGCAACAAATGATGTCTACAGACAGGCCATTTCATTACGATTCCAAAGACATCAAATATAAACCGCTAAGTATGATAGACGATTTATTAGAATCGTATTAGTGCGGGTGTGTCCAGGTGACCGCTAGCGGTCACTTGCCAACTATACGTGGTCTGCAGGTGACCGCTAGCGGTCACTTGCCAGAAGTAGGGTTAAGCGGCATGTCACATATGCAATTTCTATGAATTGAATACATTTCGAACAAAACTAGCTTTCGAAAATGTTACAATATTAATGATAATGACCTAGGTTACCAGATGTGGTTCTGGATCCATGTAGATACTAGATGCAGAGTGAAGATGTAGTCTCCTAGGTAAATACGGACAGTCAGAACTCTGTGGGAATATTTTAGCAGGCGTATGCCAAATATTTCCTGTGTTTGGCAGGCGTCACTACACTTGTGGATGACTACCATAGCCCCATAGCAAGATTGCTACGCCTTGGTAACGGATTCGAAACATCATTGACATGTTCAAGAAGCACAGAGTCTGTCCGGAGGAAGGTGCTAGCCTATGCATGTGTCTTAGATGAACATTAGCGTAGAGTATAACATATTCTAGTGATACTTCTTCTAATTCACATCTTTGTATTAATCCTAATTTTACGTATATTGAATGTCCAGTTATGAATGTTATTACCTCAGAACGCATGTATGTCCTACACATTTTGAAATATATTTATTTATAATAAACTGTCAAGAACTTAGACTTAATTTGTCAGGGAAATTTGTCTCTATTAGCCTAGCTAGTTTTCATGTTGCATGTTCAATTTCTGGTCTGCCTTGTTCTCTCATTGTTAAATAATTTACAAATTCTATTTCTGTTAACTAGATTAAGATATCCCTTATATACAGGGTGAGTCACTACTAACTAAATTAACTTCATCAGTGGGTTCCACTGACAAAAAGGAACAAAAAAGTTCAAATAAACCATAGTCCGATTCTCAACCGTTTGGCTGTAATGGCGAACTTTTTTTTTAAATTACACGACTTACTACTCTTAGTTTGATGGTAAAACCAAACAATCTTATTTATGACATGGAAAGTAATACCATTAGAAAGAGCATTGAATTCCCTATAAATTAAACATAGTAAGTTTACCCAAATAACAAACCCTTATACAACGTTTTGGAATAAATGTAAAGTTGAAAATGGTTGTTGTAACAGACTTTCTCCTTTAAAATTCAAGGTTCGATTAAAGCAGTTAAATTATTTGTATTCTTAAGTTCAATTACTAAAAAAACTGCATTAAGAGGTCATGCATGAAAAAATGTTGTAATTTCGTTAAAATAATGATAAGGTATAATATTAGGGTTCACCGTAATGGTTATAAACACGAAAATAATGACTGTATATTTGTGGTTTCTGTACCAACTGAATCTGTTGACTAAATCAGCTGATTGGAAAATAAAATAGTTTGGATTTGCGTCAGAGCATTGTCTTCTAAGCAGATGGAACACTGCCACACTTCAACGCTAAGGTCCATCAGCACATCAGTGATAATTTTAACATGTGGATCTGAAGAGGAGGAACAGTAACTTGGGCCCCACGATCTCCAAACCTAACACCAATTGACTACTATGTTTGGAGGCACGTCAAGCAAAACGTTTATCGCACATAGTTTGAATGTAAAAGAGTTAAGGAATAGCGTTTTGACAGCCTCTCAACTCCTACATGCTAAATTTAACTTGAAGATGAATGTGAGGATATTCAGAAAAATACTTTGCATGTGTAGCAGGGTAAATGGAGCACATGATGAACATCTTCTCAAATGATAAGAACTGTTAAGCTGTAAAAAGATGTTATTTTTGAGTTAACTGTAGCTAAATATACAATAAAATATATGATTTAAAAATCCTGTTAAAAAGTTGTATTTTTTCTGTAAAAAAACTAGCTGATTATAACTTTGATTCTGAATCAGCTGATTTAGACAACAGATTCAGCTGATATTGAATTTGTGACAGTTATTAGTTCCGTGTTTATAACCAATACAATGAACCCAAATACTGTATCTTATCAATATTTTAATGAAATTGCAACATTTCTACACCTACACCCCCTTAATATTTATGCATCATTTTAAAGATAAATAAATAAGGAAGTTTTTCAATAATAAAACATAAGAATACAAATTATTTAACTGCTTTAATCAAACCTTGAATTTTAAAGGATTGTTTAATGATAAAAGAGTTTATATTAGGGAACTAATGAAATAATCCAACACTAAACCTACTTTCTCGTTGTTTATTGTGCCCTACCTTTGTAATTCAATATGCTATTAAACAACCATACTTATCGGATGTAAGTCTCAGAAAAGGATCGCTGAAATGTTTTTTGTATAATTATATATATATATATATATATATATATTTTTTTTAAGGAGAGGCCGATCCTCCTTCTTAACCTTTCTCTGCCCATTCCTCAATTTTTATAATATAGCCTATAGTTCAATTTTTATAATGGTAGACTTGGGGTCCGGAAGCAGCGGTGGGCAAGGGGTAAGGAGAGTATCATTGTAAAGAACGTCTTACAAACATTTGCTCCAATTATATCACTTGATGCTGGAATGACTCATCAGACTGCATTCATTGGTTTAGGTTAGTAGTGCACAGCCGAGTCTACGATTGTAAAAATTATACTATAATAATACTTTGTTAATTCAGTGTAGTGACATGATTTCCTTAACCACATCTAAGCATTTATCAATGCTGAGCCAAGTTCAAGGACTTTTCTATAATGTTTTAGTACCAGAAGCTTAGCCAAGTTCAAGGACTTTTCTAAATTTTAGTGCCAGTAGAATTTCTAGATTAAGATTGAATTGTTTTTAAAAACCAACAGGGCAAATCCCTTGTAGACTACCCCAGATAAAAAACTGTAATCTACAGTAAAGACAATGGTTCTAATCACTGGCCTGGCTAAAACCCTTAACAAGTTAAACCACAGAGTGATTATGAAACTGGCATAACAAACTAAACAGGATTTTGTCTAAAATATTTAACATGCTAGTGATGGGAGCCTGTTTATGAAGACCTATATATAGGCTGGCAATATGTATAACTAGACCTAATTAAATGTTAAACACAGGGTAAAAATAACTTTCAACTTAATACCTCTAGAATCTCTATTTCCTTATAATCTATCTCCTCAACTGTGACTGGCTTAGTAAAAGGCACTTGGTCTTTGCTCGCCATAACAACCTCTACAATGTTCACATTTTCACCTAAACAATTTATCTCGTCATTTACATCACTTAC